>BPTQ01000001.1:23017474-23032931 GCA_019973895.1 Chrysanthemum seticuspe
ATAATAAAAACTTTTACATGTGTGCCATAAAAGTTTTCCGTTGTATAGAAGCTTCAAAAGGTAGTGCGATGTTGAAGCTTGGCTATGAAAATGAGCTCATTCTCGAATTCATCAACCCCTTGTTGAGATGTCTCTGTTGCCCGCTTCACAACTACTTCCTTTGAGTCTTCCAACACACTCTAAATTATTAATGGTGTGAAAAATATGTTGCCTTTTGAAAATACCGTGTGTACATTTTCAAAAATAATAATATATTCAAATGTCAAAATCTTAACTAAGTTTAGCCAATTGCTTTTCCTGTTAAAAGTGTTTTTCAACATCAAATATTCAAATCGATAAACATAGTTACCCAAACTTCATATAAACATGTGTTCCTAAGGGTTTGAATTCCATCATAGTTGAGCTTGTAATTAATTGAAAAAGGTATTTCAATTTTACCTTTATCCTTGGACTAAGTAAGATTTATTAGAGGTGTTCAAGAAGCATTATCTAAATGCTCCTAAATTGATCACACTGCTAATATTTCGAAAACATAAGAAGTTGTAATAGTGACATAACAATATATTATAGGCATTAAATGAGATGAAATGCATGTTAGAGTTGTGTTGTCCAAGGAGGCACACAACAATGGCAATTGAGCTTAAAGAAAATTCATTAAATTAATTATGCTTCAATAATATACGGATAATGTGACCAAAATTACCATCAAATTGATTTACTTTTGTACCATTTGAAATTTAAGAGCATGACATTCATTAGATGCTAACCTTCTTCAACACTATAGAAAAACCATGAGGTGTGACACAGCAGCCACCCCGCCAAGTGGATCATCAATTGCTGCTCATTTAAACAAATTAGTTAACTCGTACCACACCATGAAAAAATGTGTTAATTATGAACAGTATTTTCAGTAGCTGACCTATATCAAATCAAGCCGAAATTAGAATTATGCCAGGTTTAAATATGATTTGCCTCGTCACAATGAGCATTCTCCCATGGAACATTTTATATTATACCCTAAGCCTGGCCCTTCACCCACCATCGTGTGTGATCCATCATCACCACCAGGATAAAAACTCCCATTCTCATGTCTGCATGTTTATAACGTATACTAAATATAAGCATAAGAGGTAACTGTGTGATTTTTACATGCGTAAATCATGTGTTTTACCTTTGAACAGAGAAGGGCAACACTTGGGAGTCCTTCCAAAACATCTTTTGAGTAGAATTACCGTGATGGACATCCGAGTCAATGATCGATATCTTTTTTATGCCTAATTTATAAATAACTAAAGGCTAACTTAGTTAATGATATATTTTCAAACCTAATGCAATGGTACACACATTATATAGATGTATTAAAACACATATATAACTCTTACCTTTTGGTCAAGTAGAAAGGTTGTTGCAATAGCAACACTGTTATATAGGCAGAATCCCATTCACTTTTTTCTGCAATGTGTCCGGGTGGCCTTACAATTGCAAAGACAGAAGTAAGCTCCCCTTTTGCAACTTTCTGAGCGACCTGTTGAACAATTTATCAATTAACGTTTAAAGACATTTACGTAGATGATAAAATTAATAACTAAAAAACGTACAGATCGACATTATATCATAGTATCAAATTTCAAAATAATGATATATGAGGTACTCACCCTAAGCACATAGCCAGCAGCAAGATGAGTAGATCCAGAGTAACCTTCATCGAAATATATAGAATCGTATAAGAGGAGATATTGATAGTTATGTGTAACGATTGTACCTTAAGCAAATCGGAATAGATTCTCAAGCATTGCGTTTATAAAGCAAAACAAAAGACAAAAACGAATATAGCTTCAGTTTCATTTCAGATTATATGTTCAGATGCCTCATGACCTTCCGTACCACTGTTGGGCTAACAACTCGTAGTACAGTTGCTTATGTAGCTGGTTCAAAGGCCTGGGCAAATGGTATCTTAGTTAGCCCAGGATAAACCATTAGCTACATGATGAGTGGCTCTACGTTAGTCCTGAGTAGCCTGTCCTTCATGAAGTTTGCAGCAGACACATTTTGACCCGTACTAAAAAAACCCCTTTTGACCCGTAATAAAAAAAAAAACCCTTTTGACATGTTTTCCAATCTGTCATGTAGTTTGCCACATGTAAGAGAAAGGATGACCTTCAACTCTTTGAATTTGTGAACTTCAATTAGGTTAGAAATTGTAGCTTTTTTAAGTCAATCATCACCATTTAACATTCTTACTTGTGGGTCTCACCAGGAAAAAAAAGTAACGTATGATACATACCATTCTTGAAATTGGGTGATTCAATATACTTTGAAAAGGCAGGAAATGCTCAGTCTTTACATTGTTCAGTACATATCAAGCTCGCTTAACTGGAAATCTGGCCATCAAGCCTGTGGTTTCTTGGGATCCTCACCTTCGAGTGACGATGACAATATCCTCAAAGAAGGTACTCTTTAAGTTATAGTCACTCTTGTAGAGGTTAAAAATATGATAATTAGACCTCCTATAAGCATTTCTACATGACATTATATCATGTGGCGGAAATTTTTTTGAGTCAATTTTGAGAAAGTGGTCTTTATTTATGGAACTGGCGAATTAGTAACAATAACTTTTTGTTTATGTATAGTTAGGAGCTTCATCTACCTTAAATTTTAGAATACCATTTTGGACAACTTCAAATGTAGCGGCAACACTTAATGGCATGGATATTCCATAAGAATTCGGGTCAATTAGTGTATTCGTTTGGCAGGTCCAAAAATATTGACTAAATATGTTTGATAAAGGCATAGTTTTCATTATGGTGTCAAGGTCTAATCAACGCTATTTCTAAAACTATAGGGAAAAAATAATCTAGCATATATTTGTTTATAAGCTTATAAGCCAATAGAAGTGGCATTTTAAAATTTGAGTATACTGGTAGACCAACAAGTAAGCTAATCTAACAGCCCACAAGTATGTGTGGTGCTGCGAAACTCATCTTTTAATGTTTTGGTAAGTTGCTGATGAGCTTATGTCATAAGATTACATAAGCTACTAAGCCCATAAGCCATTAAAAATGATCTTATAAAGCCTCTTTAAACTTTCAAGTTCATCTGTGTTTGAGAAGCCTGCGTTTGGATCCACTATAATGTCTGAGCCTCTTAAAAGCTCATTTCAACAATCATAACATGGTTTGCAGACCCGTCTGATGGAATTTTAACTCCTCTAATGTTTTTAAAATTAGTAACTTGCAATTCATTTACTTTTAGTGTTGGACGAGGATACTAAGAAGGTGAATTATCTAGACAAAAGAGACTGAAATCAGAATGAAACCCCTAGCTAGAATGACTTTTGATCAGTAAAATCAGTCTATTTATCATGTTTGGTGTAAGTTTTACCTTCCTGAGATATGCCCATGCGACAGCTAATGATACATCCAACTGCGATGACGTGATAAAGGCATGTTGTTTTAATCTGTCCAAGATACTCATAACAGATGAATCGAATATGTTTAGTTAAGCTTACATTATAAGCATACAATATAAGCACGATTTTCAGAAATCAACATTTAATCTAAACATTAATGCTGGTGTGATGGTCTAGTGCCATTTTAAAATGTCTAATATTAATATTAAGAGCAGCACCCTTGATTTTTTGAAAATGTCTAATGGGCGTGGTGCCATTTTTAAATGTCTAATATCTTACCATGAATAGATCGTGTTCAAGAGCAGCACCCTTCGGAGTGTGGTGGCCTCAGTATCTGCACAAAATTCCCTTCAGCTTGGGCAAACGAACCTGCAACTGATGTTTGTACACCGTATTGTCTGAGGCCGTTTGGTTATGCACGACACTGGCATGCATATCTACACCTATCACAGAAGATGCAAAATTTATCTTTCTTAATCAATTGACACTTTTGCTTATTATCTCAGGTCTTCAATTATTTTCTTAACACCCAATTAAGACACTTTTATCTTATTCGTAAGTACCCGCACTAAATTTACCTGATACATCTTTAGAGGTGGGTATTAGAACCTTGATTTCCAAAGTTTTTCAAAGTTCCTGGAAAAATAGAAAATAGACACACGAAAATGCATCCTAACGGCATAAGAATCTGCTCATTCTAAAATACTAACGGATATCACCTCCAATTAAACGACATGTAGATGTGAAACGATTATCAGTGGGAGCACAATTTGATCCGGAAGCATATGTAACAGCCCATGCAGAAAATTTGTTGTTACCATTGTCACCTCGAACCGATGGGAACTACAAAACATATAACGGTAACATTATAAATCCACGGACATGTAAATCAGAAACTAAAATTGTTACCCAAATCAGTATAGTCACCAACAAAACCAAAACTAAAATGTGTACTTTAACTGGTATTGACGAAGCCAATCTTAACCTTTCTCATAATAATCCGTCCTATTAAAAATTGTCGTGAGAAATGCTTAGTTGATGCAAAGGAAGAGGCCCCACGCCACGCATCAAGGACCGAGTCTTATGCTCTCAAGATTTTTATAGGGTTCCCACATTGCATGATCATACGAATTCCAGCCTCTAAACGTTCACTCATACCAGGGTAAAGACAGCTCCCGCCAATTATGAGGACTGAAATGGTCAAACACTTGCTCTCTTCCCACAGTTTGACTACTGGATTTCAGCCTCCATGTTGATACACCCACGATCTCATCTAACCCTGCCTTTTGTAAACACCAACTGTTTAGTCAACTTTTAAAGAGAAAGTGTTTCAGTTCAGCCAACCCGAACTCTTTCCAATCCATACTAATAAATAACCAGCTTTGACCCGATTACGATTTTTGAAACAATATTTGACACACTAACTGTTTAGTCAAGTTTTAAAGAGAAAGTGTTTCAGTTCAGCCCACTCGAACTCTTTCCAATCCATACCAAGAAATAACCAGCTTTGACCCGATTATGATTTTTGAAACAATATTTGACACACTAACTGTTTAGTCAACTTTTAAAGAGAAAGTGTATCAGCCCAACCAAAATCTTTTCAATCCAAACTAAGAAATAACCAGCTTTGACCCGATTGAGTGAGCACAAAGACAATAAAAGATCATGAGTTCTAGACCAGGCAATCCATAGATAAGTGCACAAAATGAAGATATGTGTGTCCCAAACCATAAGGTTCACCATTCTATAATGATAATGGATTTCTTTCTGAGCCTACCCGACTATTCCACGTTGATATTTGTGTACTACCTAAAAAAATAGACATAAAACTAAACAACTGCATGATTAACCTAAACTTGTTGGTGGGGAGAATGGCAACAAGACTGAACAAATCTTTACAAGACAAAGAAAACGAAAATCTTAAGCATAACCCTTCATTCTTGGCAATCCTATTGAATAACATGAAATCATAAACATGTATCAAAACTGAAATAATACTATGTTATACATACATATATTATAAATACCAAAAATTTAGACGTACATGGATTAACACACAAATAATGCATTCTACGATTGACTGACATCATACCTGTTGTTATCTTCTGATAGCATTTTCTTTACATCATACCTGAAGTTTTCCTTTTAATTTCTTCAAAAGTGAAAGGGGGTGTTTGGATTAGCTTATTCAATCGGCGTATGGGCTCATACGAATTTGAAAAAGCTTATAAGCCAACTTTTTGTGTCTTATAAGCTTGTCAAGCTGACGCTTATGGACTTAAATAAGCCATAAGCTGTTTATACAAATCCCTGACAGAAAAAGGTGTGCTTAGGATCTTCTACAGAAAAATAAGATACTGAATTCACATTAAACGTGTTGGTGCAATGTATCTCATGAACACGAACATGATTTAGTGTCTGGTAAAGGATTTCCGGAGCTTGGCGAGTAGTCTTGAGCAATCTTAGATTGGTAACTCACATTTTTGGGTTCAGAGAATTCATTAAACTTTTCAGTTGATAAATTAAATGAAAGAATTATGATTTTTTCAGATAAAATATCATATGCCACCCAATGTAGCGACCCTTTGCCCAAGTTAGCCAAACGAAATTCACCTCTCTAAGATCCTTCCACATGTTAGATCTAAAACTTAATACTTTAATGCACATACAGTTCCCATAAAACTTAATACTTTAATCACTTGCCTAACATTATTCCATAGAATTATAGCTCATGAATATGTTATAATGTCCCTCAAGCTATAATTCTTTCTTAATCTTAAACTTGCTTTATCATTTGTAACTAAACGAAGCATATACTATAAAACTCTTTAGGAGAAAATGTTACTTTTCGGTTGGGATCTCCATGGCCAAGTACAAACGTAACCCTAAACACTATTGTCGAACTGCTTTTTTTTCCCCCTTGCGTCGGCTGAAAAACCACACCAAAAGAATGCATAATGAATGATATATGATTTGTTTATATAGGCTTGAAACTTCCAAAACCTTGTCCACATTTGGCCCCTGAACTCCCTTCATGTCTGTAACCAAATTATTCTAAAAACAATACATATAAGATGCAAGAAAAACTAACCTCAACATAATCGATCCTGCTATTAATGATATCCAATTTGTATTGATGGTGCCTTACTAACTTAGTTATATAATAACATTATAATAAAGTGAATATTTGATGTATAACAAGTTCAGATAAAAACCTGCGATTCGGCCTCTTGACGTATTCTATCATAGCATTGAGCAAGATGTCAAGCATTTTCAAGGGGAGCTCCCAATACCATGGCTCTTAATGGCTCAACAACCTGCATAAATTCGTAGTAATTGATTAATTATGAAAAATGAGAAGTTGAGAACATATGGCATAAGACGTAACAGACCTTTGAGCACATGAAAAAACCAAAAACAATTTATTCCGAACATGCGTCCCAAAATATTTGAGTAGATTTCCTTGTTCCTTTTCCATCTGTACACGAACTCGCGAAAAGTTGACTGCAGCTCTTGAAACATTGTGACCAGTATACTTACCTTTTAGACTGGATCAAGACAGCCTTCTCCAATCCTGTTGACATTTTAAAACTTGTTTGTAGCCATATAAATTGTTAACATGGAGCATACACAATATTAGTGATATAATTACAGATGTCACTTTACATTAATGAATATTGTTAAATAGCATTAGGTGAATTACTAAACATAAGATGCAGGCAAAGAGAATCATACAATCAATTAAACATACTCTATGACCATTTGATTCGTTGTTATTGCTGCCACGTACCATACATAAGAACATTTGCTATCCGATATCTCTTAACTCAATACGGATTGTAGGTCGACTGAACCTATTAATTATTATGACTATGAAGTTAATAATAGGGTATTATAGAGAAAAATTAGGTTAAAAATATATAAGGTATAATTATCTTGTAAGGTAATATATATCATCTTTTTTTTAAATTGTTATCTTCAAAATATATATTCCTAAAATACAAACTGCAGAATTTTTTAGCATGTCCTTATTTGTATTGATTTGTAACATATAAATCAAAAAACAATTTACTCTAGTGGAAATTTGTTTAGATAACTTATGAATGACCCAAGTTCAAATCCAATATATGTCTTCTTTTTAATTAAACATAATTAAAATTTAAAATCTACAAATACAAATACAAACCGAATTTAAAATAAAAAAATTTAAAATTGAACACAAAATTTTAAAAATGCCACATGTCATTAAAAAAATAAAAAAAAATACCACATAAATACAATGATGACATGGAAATATGACATGGCATTATGGGATGCCAAGTGGCATTTTATGTGGCATGCCTCCTCTTATATATAATGTATAGATATATATATAATATATATATATATATATATATATATATATATATATATATATATATATATATATATATATATATATATATCAGAATCATCACATTCTTAGTTGAGTATGACAACTGATAACACATACATGATAAAGAATGTAATACTCTTTATCTTTCTTACAGTCTTATATCACAAGAGATAAATAAGTGTCACTTACAAATATCAAAATGAAAGCGTCTGAAAACGGACAAAAACGTATAAAAACGAATAAAAAACATATAAAAATGCATGAAAACGGACAAAAACTAATAAAAACGGATGAAAACGTATGAAAACGGACGAGAACGTCTGAAAACAGACGAAAACGTCTAAAAATGGAAGAAAACGTAAAAAAACGGACGAAAATACATGAAAGCATAAAAATAAATACAGACGAAAACGTCTGAAAACGGACAAAAATGCATGAAAACCTAAAAAAGCAGACGAAAACGTTGAAAACGGACGAAAACGTATGAAAACGAACGAAAACGTAAGAAAACGGGCGAAAACGTCTAAAATGGAAGAAAATATAAAAACCGGACGAAAACATATGAAAACGGACGAAATCGTATATAATCCTATGAAAACGGATTAAAATGTATAAAAACGGACGAAAACGTATAAAAAAGACGAAAAACATGAAAACATAAAAAAAAACAGACGAAAACGGGCGAAAACATAAGAAAATGGAGGAAAACGTTGGAAAACGGACGAAAACGTATAAAAAGGGACGAAAAACACGATAACGTAAAAAAAAGGGACGAAAACGTATGAAAATGGACGAAAACGTATGAAAATGAACGAAAACGGGCGAAAATGGAGGAAAACGTTGGAAAACGGATGAAACAGATGAAAACGGACGAAAACATATGAAAACAGATGAAAACGTATAAAAGCGAAAAAAACGCTAATAAAAAAACGCGAATAACGAGAACAAAAAAAAAGAAAAAAAAAAAGAAAAAACGTTAATTTATAAAATAAAATAAACGGAATTAATGAAAAATAAATAAAATAAAAATAAAACAAAAAAAAGGAATAAAAAAGGAAGACAAAAAGACAAGGAAAAAAACATGGACTTAGGTTTATTTATTAAATCTTAGGTTAATCCCCACCATTAGATTAAACTAGATGGATGGTGGGGATTTGTCCATTGGTAAGCAACAAAATAAGGGTAAGCAAAAGAAAATTCCTCTCTTTTATAATTATTTTTTTATTAAAAAGAGAAAAAAAACACGAGCAAACTATAAAAAGAAAAACGATGGGAAATATTAAAACAACTAACGATGGCTAGTATTTGTGTTTGAATGTTAATATCAACTACTTTACTCCAAACAATTATTTTTTGAGCTATGCTAGAACCTCAAAAGTTTTTTTTTTTTTTTTTTAAAGACCACAATTTTTTTTTTTAAAAAAAATCACAAAATGAGTTGTTATATTTGATAGCTTTTGCAATAATTTCTCTCTTCTCTTTAATTAACTCAATTAAAAAATAACAATTCATTTTTTGTAAATATCTTTTTGTAAACCTTTTGTAATTATAGCATAGCTCATTATTTATATAACGAGGCTAAAAAAACCCGTGCGTTGCACCGATTGGTTAAGGGTTGAATATATAGATGTTTTTTACGTAATATTGTATGCAAGTAGTTACATGTAATGTATTGCAATTGATGTTATCATAAGTTTTGTATTTAAAGTAGTTTATTTAATATTTTAATATGAATTATGTATATATTCGTTATTTTTCATATTTATTTGTCACTTTTGTTATGTTTTTTGCTCTTATAAATTGCACAATTTTATGCGTTTATGGTTTGTGCAATAGGCACGTGAAGATGATGTATTCTCAAAATTGTTGTTTTTTTTTGTTTTTTTTTTTTCGCTTTTTTTTTTGTGTTATTTTCATGGTATTTTATACAACTTGTGCGATACACGTGCTATTGGTCGAATAATTAACTAATTTTTCATAACTAAATGTTTGGTCGTTAAGTTCCTATTATTTTAGTTACATAAATTATTATTTTTTCCTATTTACATAAACTATTTAAGATAGTTATTTAACACCACTTTTTGGATAATTACAAGTTACAAAATTTGCCCTCAACAATTATATTCATTAAACAATCTAATACTTCATTAATAAAATTAAAAATTTTTAAAAAAATAAATAAAATAAAAAAATTACAAAAGGAAAAATACGAAATTAAATAAAATAAGTAAATAAATTAAACTATTTGGTTGGCGGTGATGGCAAATTATATAAATTTCAATTACAAAGATATGATATTTCTGATCAATGTTTGGTGCAAAAACTCGATTGCTAGTGTAACTACACATTTTAAAACATTGTTAACAGTATAATAGTTAGATCAAAGTAACGTAAATGATAAAGATCCATTGAACATAAATGACTAAAATCCATCAAAACAAAAGTCATGTGTAACCATCAAGACATATATAATCATGGATCTTTAAAGAAAGGTTTCATGCACTCCAATGTCTTCACTTCAATGTCATCATCAAACTCTGGCACTTGCTGAGGTAGCCAAAGAATCTCTCTTAATAAACTGAGAAATCATATCAATATATAGTGAGTAAAATAGGTAAATAGAATGCACTTGGCAACGATGATTGAATTCTATTATAATTAGTAGTAAATATAATCATGTGTATAATCAATATATAGTAGTAAATAGAATGCACTTATTTTAGAAATGTACATTTATCTTCCTAATATTTAATATAATCATGTGTATTGCAATCTGCTATTATAATTAGTAGATCTTAAATCAAATCCTAGAGTTTTTGTTTACCATAACGAATATAGTAACACAAAAGGTGCAATAAGAGAAAAAGAACCGCGTCGATAAGAAGTATTTCAAGATAATTATTCGTAGATAAAACGTGGGCTCAATTACGAGCCTGCTTACAAAATATGCATTAAGATCAACAATTAAAAAATAAATACAAAGATAACCATCATCACCTCTACATTCACATATGCTATGTATAGTACTATATATCCTGGACATTGTTCATCCTACCAAACTAAGGATACTTGCAAATAATAAACTGATCCTCCAAAATGATAATACTTGATCCAATACAAATAACAAACTGATCCAATCCAAAATGATAATACCCGATCCACCCTACACTTCATAACCGGTTAAGACTATCATTTTAGTTAACCCTAAATCACACATATTGTTTTATCCGCCTACCGCACTCTAACTATCCTTATCTCTCCTAGTTTTCATCTCATCTCAGTTCATCATAACAATCAACAATCAAATACATAAAAATTTCCTTCATCCTTTCATCTCATCTCAGTTCATGATGGCGACGGTATCAACCTCCCGTCGTATCCGCGACCTCCAATCCCACCCCCTCCAACATCCCGGTGAGGCTTCGTTACCACTCGGACTTCATCTTCTAGATCCTTTTGAGGGTCATGGTAGGTTCGACATATGATTTCTCGTTTTGTTTTTGGTCATTGAATGGTTTTGAACGAAGAAAAGATAAGATTTTAAAGTTATGTTATTAATCTTTCTTTTATTTTCAGATATAAATGAAGCAAAGCTTTGACATGAATCTGTGATAAGTAGATTTGTATTCTTTGAGGTTGATTTGTATTCTTTGAGGCTGTAAAACTGCAGCCCTTTTGTGTTTCATAACTTCCTTTTTCATTGCAACCATTCAAGCTGAGTTTTGTTGGTTTTATGGATATAAATTAGTAGACGTGAGTTAGGATCGAACTCGAGACTATGGGATTGCACACTTTACGTATGAGAATTTAAAGTTAAATAATTAAATATAAAAGTTGTATTTATTTATTTATTAAATGAAATAACTAACGAACGTTAAGTAATTAATGTAATGGACTAACGGGCGTTAAAGGTATTTGGAAAAGGACTTAATTGCAAAGTTTGGGAAGGTTCCGGAATCCCTATGGGAAGCCTAAACCGATCGGCCAAGGAGAAAACATGGAAACAAAAACCAACTTGTTCACCAAGTTTAGTTGGGTATATATACAAGGCTAGGGGTCTTGTTTTTCCATCTCTTGTGCTCATTGCTAAACCCTAAAAATTGTTTTGTGTGTGTTTCTTCTCCAAACCGATCGTACAACCCCTTGGTTGTCGATCCAAACCTTTTCTACAAGCCAAGTTATTTTATTTGATAAAACTAGCATTACTTTAATTCGGTTTAGTACGTGTGTACAAGAACATAGTAATAACACTATTGTTATTATCTTGGATTGAATTACAAAACGGTAAGGGGTAATTCTTATAATCCTATAAACCCTAATTAGGGTTCATCTAAATTGCTAGTTTGTGGATTTGATTCTTGTTCGGCTAGAATCAAGAAAAGGTACGCATATTCTTTTATGTTAATTAACTGTTCATTAATAAATCCTATATGCTTCCGCTTGAATACTTTGATGTTTGTGATTATTTATTTGATTGTCATGTTATATAATTCCAACAGTGGCATCACGAGTCATTGGTTTTTTAATGAGTAATTAATTACATAAACGCGTAATAAAACAAATACTTGTATGTTGTTTGATATTATTAATCTAGGGTTTATGTTATATTTTTTTTGGGCCGAATTTTTTTTTATAAAAATTGGGGCGTTCCCCATATTTTTTTCAATGTCGACACATTAAAAATTATTAGGGTTTTGAAAATTGTTTGCTAACCTTATTAAAACCTAGAATTAATATTGATTACGTGATTAATTCGTGAATAATTTGTTATGTGTCATGGAATTTTTATATGCGATCTTGTGACTTATTTGTATAATTGTTATGATATCCATGATTATACATGCATATTAGTCATGGATAAGTTACTTTGATAAAATTGTTTAATTGTTGAGACATATTTAATTACGATAAATCTTGAATTGAGGAAGACTCCAATTATGTATATTAATGAATCAATTATGTGCAATTTGGTATATTATTAATTATGGGTTTACGCAATCGATTCTTCGATGTATGTGGCTCACTCTCAATTGAGAGAGTGAAAGCCCTAATTAATATATACATTAATTTAACCTAGATATTGATTATTAATAGGGTTTTATCGAATAAGTTGCATGTGGCTACTTGTTTACACGTATAAATTGTTTATTATGTGCGCATTATTTTTTAGTAGTTTATTTTTTATTTGTTACTTGTTTGTTTATTATGTTAGACAGTTTTAAGCAAAGGGTAATTTTGAATAGAAAATTAATACGGACTAAAGAATGGCGAAATTTGATTTGTTTTGGAAGAGTTAAGTTTTCAATAGTTTAATTGATTGGTGACTTTGGTACAAATGGTCTGAACGGCTTACCCACTAGAATGAACTATAAAGGGGTTAATAAAGAAGTGCGCACAGTCACACTGAAAGGATGTCTTAGGTTATGCTTTGCGCTTACCTGGTCCTCTGCCCCCTGTAAGTTCGAATGGAGCTACTTAGTAAGCCATAAAATGTACAAGCTCATCTTAAGGGCGAATTAGTTTTAATTCCATGCGCCACTTCTGTGGTAATTACCCGAAACACTAAGTGTTTACACTTATGCAAAAGTACGGTATAATGGACGATAATTATCACTAAATTCCTTGATTGGTGAACCCAATACCTCAATCAAAACTTTGATAATTTGATCTTTATGAATTGGTAATAAAAAGTTTTTTTTATTAAATTTATGCTTCAATATGAATGCATGACATCTTTGTACATATTTGATTTAACTACATAAAATCAAAACTAGTACCCTTTTAAATTAAGAATATGCCATCTAATTAAAAGGAACACTTGAAGTTGCAATTTATGTCATGACAGTACTTGGCTAGATTGTGATGGGAGGTAAATCTCTATGTAAAGTCAGACCTTACATGGACATATTTGCAGTTCTTTAAGTTAGACACTTAAGTTGAGTAGGAAGTGAGACCTGGACTCAATGGCATAAGATGGGATGAAACATGTTTATTTTGCAATAGAGTTGGAAAATATAAATCCCATAATGATCTAGGAGTTGGAAATTGTTTGCCAATTAATGTTCGACAGATTACCTTATTATATGCGTTCGTTGCTAGCAGATCAACTGATGTAATGAACCTATGATAATTTGGATCCTAGTTTTCGAGAAAATTCTATGGTTATATGAATATTACCTTGGGTATATTATTTTCTTGAAAAGTTTAATTATCGAAAATACTAAAATTGAATTTTGCTAATTCTTTAAATGTATTAATGCAACATTAAACCGTAAACGTAGGTTATTCCTGTATTGGTAAATTGATCTACACCTGTAAGGGTTTTTGGTAGAGTCAACTTTGCTAAAAGAATAAACCTAGTCCTCTTTTCACGAGAAAGAGTGAGATTCAATCCTATTCCTTTTCATGAATGAAGAAAGGTATGATAGGACAATTAGAATTGTCTAAATTCTAAATTCATAACTCGTAAGCATTTTTAATAGTTAAGAAAATTGCATAGTTTCTGAGTTTTAAATTAGAAGCTAGACTAATTTACTGCAAAATTGGTAAAAGACAAACTAGTATATTTTATCTAGTTGTTTTGTTTTGACCATTTAAAAGTACTACTTACAAATGTTGGAATAGTATAACTATTAAGAAAGAAATTGCATGCCCAATTTTTCAAGTTAATAGCATTGATGAATAGTTCATCATCTACGTAGTAGAATACACTCTTTTAGTACATAAGTAATTGTTATGTATGGACTTTATCAAAAGTGTTGGGAAGTAAATAGAGCGCTATTTTCTTTCACTGGTTAATGCACCACTTACATTGTTGTCAAATCCAATGGGAGTATTTTGTTCTTATTACTGAATAAGGAATTAATGTAATGATCTCTTATTCAGTGGGAGTTAAAAGCTTTGTCATCTTGGTAGTAACCCAGAATTATCTCTAGAATGTCTTAAGATAATTACTTTCCACTTGTAGACACTTATATTTTCAATGATAGTCATGTACGTTTCCTTATTAGACAATTAAGTGGTTCTACATCTACTAGTTATGCTAATATCAATGACAAAATCATATTAGTCACATAAACAAACATATGTCGTGTTGTTTATCTGCTACATGATGTTGTTCCATGCACAAGTGGGAGAAATCTATATTGTGTGCATGGTACAACATATAGGTATATGATTTAATGGATTCTCTTGACTGCAAGGTAAGAGACCAACATTCTAATATAACTTGTACATATCTAATTCAAGAAACACTTGGTGTTGCAATTTATGTCATGTCAGAACTTGATGAGATTGCAACAACAAAGTAAATCTCTATGTGAAGTCAGACCTTGCATGGACATATTTGCAGTTTTTAAATTAGACAAGTATTTAGAACATGTGTCAAAATGATATATAAGACTACTTCAAAATTAAATATTTATGTATTACTAGAATGACATAAATAAATGAAGTAATCTAATACTACTTCAATTTGTTTATTTATGTATTTTGGAATGACATAAATGAAAAATGTAGTCCTACATTATTGTGAAGTAAATAAATTAACTTGAAATTACTATTGAAACCAAGAGTTGTGTTCATAATTACTTTAGTTAAACATGTTTATGATTCATTTGTAAAGACATAAACATAAAGTCTTTTAAGACTTATAATAAAGTAAGACATTAACT
>BPTQ01000001.1:23038964-23062886 GCA_019973895.1 Chrysanthemum seticuspe
CATTCATACATTTGATCGTTATTCTTCAGTTTTTTATCAAACTCTTTGAATATATTGGCCAAAATTTTCTAGCCATCAAGTTTACTTGTTTTTGTTTAAAACAATTGAATCCGCTTATAAAAGCGTTTCAAGTAATTGCATATACATATAACTGGGTGAATCGAAAAAATATATTCTTTTTATTCGAATTAATTCACAAATAGATTCGAACATACAGACCCGAATATTCGAATATACTCCCTCAAAACTATTCGAGTTTGAAACATTAAATAAACTTGTTAGACTCAGGGACTATCGGTGTTATTTCTTTGTAAACTTAAAATGGTGAATGCAATTTGAAACTATCAAGGATGATAGATACAATTTTTAACAAACCATATGGACGATCCATGTAATTTACTCAAATATCTCTATATAAACTTATTCTTCCTCAAATAAATTACAAAGTTTGAGCTTATCAAAACTCCCTCATATAAGCTTATAAGCCCAGACATACAAGCTTAGATAAACACTTAATTAAGCTTATTTTTCTTATATAAAAAAGCTAAGTGGGTCAATATACATATACGTTAATGAACTTTGCGAAAATATTCGCCTAAGTTAACAAAATTTGTTTTTGTTCATTTGAACTACCGATCTTTTAAAACCGGTTATATAAGTTTCTCAAACTATTTTTTGACTTCTTATTGCTAGTTTACATACTTACCAGAGCAACTTATACACATGTGGCAACTTGAATAAAAATTAAACCAAAAAAATAGAGTAAATTTCAAAAATCATTATTGTAGTTTGGCCAAATTGCACGTTTAGTCTCTATCTTTTCGAAAGTACACTCGTCGTCTTTGTAAAGAACTTACAAGTGTATTCTTCGTCCCCGGCCAATAAATGACTCAATACCCTTACAAGGACCAAATTAAGTGAAAAGGAAGACGAATAGGGTAGTTTAGTAATTTAACTTTAAACTTGGACCAAATTTACACCGAAAAAATTATATGGATTATTTATTTTTTTTTTTTATTTTTTTTTACCTTAATATCTCAATTTTCATACTTTTTTCTCATACACCACAACAAAAATCTTCCTTCGCAACCACAATTAAAATCTTCCTTCGCAACCACAATATTAGTGGATAATTAGGCCCAAGCCTGGTTTGTGGGTTTTAGGAATTAGGGTTTTACTATTATAAATAATGGTCATCAATAAAGTTATACCTACGGGGTTTTAATGTTCTAACATGGTATCTTGAGCAGGTATGATCTTGAGAACTACTCGGTTTTCAAGCCGCCACTATTGTCCCACCCCGTCACACCCACATATCTCAAACCCTATTTTGTCGTCATTTATCAAACATAAATCTTTGGCTGCTATTATTTTTTTATTCCCCGTCGATCGATTGGTTTTATTCAACTACTAGTGAAACATCACCATTATTGTATCAAATAAACAATAACACAACGACATGTCACCAACCATACATTGTGTCACCATCAATTGTGTCATTGCTTTTTCTTTTTGAAGCGTTGGTACCCTTTGATATTGGTCCTCACTAGTTTGAGGCTTACAAAACTAACAAGCATCAGTTTCGTTAGATGTTGCATAACGACACAGATATGGTGTCTAGGGTATTATGTCAAATCCAGGGTACTAATTCCCGAGACGATTTTGTTAGTGTCGAATCTAGGGTTCTTATTCCCGAGACGACTTTTGTTGGTGTCAAATTTAGGGTTCTTATTCCCTAGACGACTTTTGTTGGTGTCGAATCTAGGGTTCTTATTCCCGAGACGACTTTTGTTGGTGTCGAATCTAGGGTTCTTATTCCCGAGACGACTGTTTAGGATACTTTGGTTTATCCTTTAGATACTTTGGTTATCCGTAAACAAAAAATTAGAATATGGGATACTTTGTGTTATCCAGTTTTATTTTGGTTATTGTTTAATTTTTCTTTCTTAGTTTACTACTCTAGTTCGAGCTTTCGTGATTTCACCGCTCGAACTGCAAGGGAGTATTAGTTGATAATTAGGCCCAGCCCGGTTTGTGGGTTTTAGGAATTAGGGTTTTACCATTATAAATAATGGTCATCAATACAGTTATACCTACGGAGTTTTAATGTTCTAACAAATCTCAAATACTCGGAATTACCGATTTTTTAAAACCGGTTATATAAGTTACTTCAAACTATTTTTTGACTTCTTATTGCTAGTTTACATACTTACCAGAGCAACTTATACACATGTGGCAACTTGAATAAAAATTAAACCAAAAAATAGAGTAAATTTCAAAATCATTCTTGTAGTTTTAAGGAAATAAGTATGAATTTTCCAAAGATTTAACCTACATGTTGCCTAAATAAAATTTTCTCTCCCCTCTAACCTCCCCTAACTGCTTTTCCCGCTAAATCCCACCATGAAAATTCACAAAAAACCAATTCATACGCAATTTTTCGGATTCATCTTATCCTAAGCCATTTAATTGTTTCTAGAATACAGATTACATAGTTTAGATGGTTTAATTTTTCCAATTTGAGTCTATAAAACCCTAATTGTTCTTTTTTTTCTCTTTTCATTTCTTTTGATGGCGAGTACTAAGCGATCAACAAAAAGACAAATTAAACCACCGGCGAGATATAATGATCATGGTAATAGTGCTGAAAGGAAAAATAAGGAGGTTTTGTGTTCTAATGGTGGTAGTGAGGGTTCTAGGGCTAATACAGTGATAATTGATGGGAAAACAGGGGTAAGGAGGACGGAGGTGCTAAGAATGTTATTAGTAGTAAAGATCAGGTTGTTAAGGAAGGAATTGATCAAGAGGCAAGTGATTCTCAAAATTGTGATAATAATCCTGATGTTACTTTACCTGATTGTATAATTGATGTGGATAATGATGCTGTAAATAATGAGGTTAATAGTGATAATAATTAAGATGTAAAAGGGAATGGAGATTCTTATGCAAATAAGGTATCCAAAGACATTAAGAAGGTGTATAATAAGCTTGATTTTGTGCCTACTGTGATTAGTGAGGATGGTAATGAAATTGTGATTTTCAATGAAGATATTGTTAATAGAGGTAGTATTCAATGGAGGCTAACTGTTTGTGGTAAATTCATTGGGTACAGAATATACATGAATTGAGATATAATATTAGGAGCATGTGGAGTAGATGGGGAATTGATGATATTAGTATGAATGCAGATGGGACATGTATGTTCAAATTTAGGAATAAAGAAGGTATGAATAAGGTTCTTGAATCAGATACATGGTTAGTGAATAATAAACCTTTGGTGGTGAGGAAGTGGGATCCAAATGAGGGGATAGAAATGGTGGAGCAGACTAAAGTTCCAATATGGGTTAACATGACAAAGGTCCCTTTAGAAGCTTGGAGTCATGAGGGAATAAGTGCTCTAGTTAGTAGTTGTAACACCCCAACCCGACAAGGGTAGAAGTGTCACATTCTGGTGTCATATCAGGAACATACAATTAAAAGCGGAAGTCTTAAGAATAAGGTATCAAGTCATTTAAACAATGACTTACAAGGAAAATTACAAATTCCAATATGTCCAACGGAAATGAAATCTAAAAACAAAAGCTCTTCAAATAAAATCCAAAACGATAAGGTAACTAAGGTCGGTCTACTCGAATAATCCAACTCTCAGCCCATCAAGCCCATCTTCAAACCTAACACCTGCCGCAGGAAAAGAAATGCGGTTGAGCTTAAAAAGCTCAGTGAACAGATATAACAAAATGAAAGCTAAAGAAAATCTGAAATGCAAAATGAAACAAAGGAAACGGATAACAAAGTCGTAGCGAAATGAGAACAATGAGTCAATGAGGATCCTGCAGAACAAAATTATACGGATATCCAAAACGAACAGATAACAAGGAGAACGAAGCAAAGCAAAGCATCGATGACATATAAACAAGCACATACAAACCAAACATACAAGAACTGAAACATAAGCAAACATAGCAGGCGTCGCATCCACACAACATATATGTCATACAATCAATTCACGAAATCAGAAGACATACAAGCCAAACAGATATCTACAGGAAAGCGGAAGCAATTAATTAATAAGTGAGCATGGCAATTCACACAGGTCAAAACCCTTAGTTGAAAACATAACCACTATCATGACAGCGGAAGTACTAACAGCAGTCAACACATGACAGTCACACGTAATAAGTAGGAATACAGTATAACGATATAATTAAATGAATTAAAGACATAGCAGGGCAACTAAACAAATTAACAAGCCAGACGTCACAAGCTGAACCATTTACCCAATCAAACCGTAGCATAAACAGAAATGCAAACATGGCAGGTCAACAACAAGCAGATAAGGATACTATCGGATAATCATAGTCCACGAAATTAGTTGAACGAAGTATACATGATAAACAGACAAAAACTATCGATTACACACTAGCATGGTCACCACACAGATCAAAGGGGTCACATAACGGTAAGATAACATAAAATCTGATGACAATAGGTAAATCACATAATCGCATATTAATCATATCGTAGCATGGTAACCGGTAGTCACATAAACATGTAAAAGCATAAACAAACTCAACAATCATATAATAACCTGGTACGTGAATGGAATGATAGTTTGAAGTAACAGGATGAGAGTGTGACAGATCAAAGCAATGGAATATATATATATATATATATATATATATATATATCTTGGTAATAGAGTGAGTCATATAAGTTTACTGAGTAATGAACAACTAATACAGAATATGATGCATTAGGAAATACAGATGGCACAATATAGGGATATCAAAAGTGTAAGGGTTGTCAGAAATCTACCACGAGCCCGGAACATATCATATCATATCATATCATAAGTAACCATTGTATTCGGAGGGATGACCTCGAAATACCATACATAATAGGAGGGGAGACCTCAGTAACCAATGGAGTAGCTAGCTCCGGAATGTGAAGACGCGTATTGCACACGACATCATTCACCATATAAATCATATCATATCATATCATATCATATCATAACATAGCATATCATATCATAACATATCTAGGATGCATCCATACGCCCCCCGGAAACATAGTGGCCAAATCATATACATATAGTGAGCTCATAATCATATCATAATGGGGACGGTGTGCAACATCACTCGTACACACTGGAGTCATGCCATTGGTGCATCAATGACACGGTCATGTTACCTTCATGACTAGGAACACATATTTGGCTCGGGTATCAAACTGAGGGTCAAAGCATAATCGTATCATAAGGGTCCATATCAAAGTTCATATCAAAGTTCATATCAAAGGTTCATATCGAAGTTTCATATCAAAGGGAGCATTGCAAAGTCATAGGGAAGCCCTAATAAGGAGGCTTAGAGTAAAGCATAACAGTTCAAGCTAATATCGAAAGATGTATACGAATCATGAGAAACCTTAAGAGGTAAGGTCATAATATCTGTACCTCATTCGAAGCAAGAAAAATAGGAAAGTAAGGTTACACGATGAATCAATCCCGCCGTCCGGAACCTATGAATTAGATAACGCTTAATAAGAATCATATTCCTCATTTTAGACGGCTTTTCGTTTTTAGTAGGTTTCCACTTTTAGTAACTTTCCATAATTAGCAGGTTTCTACTTTTAGAAATTTTAATCGATCATGAAGCATTTAAAGACACATTAAAATAAATAAGTGATTTATATACTTTAAAGATTATTTATGCCGGTTTACACAAGTTTAGGGTCTAAAATGTAATTATCATAAAGTGTAGGGTCTTAAGTGTAAATATACCATTTTTATCTCTTTTTACTCATTTAGCCACTTTAGTCATTGTATTTTCAAATCAACTCTTCAATCTCAATAATTATGCAAAACACGTTAATACTAATTTAATGTACCATTTCATGCTCATTTATACGCGTTTTTAAGGACTAAGACAATGTATGATATGGGGTTTTCTAAACGTATTATAAGACCAGTTAATATACATGTATAACATCATATAATTAAGGTTTGAGATCTGATTTTTAAGTGTTTAGATATCTCGTTGTAATAGTCTTAGGTTTACCCTTCAATTAGCACGTTTTAGAGTTCAAAATATATTTGTTTAGGGTGTCAAAACACACGACCAGATTTGATGCAATATGAGCAGGTTTATAAGCCATTTTAATGCCATGTATGGGAGGTCTTAAGGCCTATTTTTACATGTTAACATATAGGTTATACGTAGGCTAGGTTAAGTAAGTATATTACACAAGATTTAGGGCTCAAAGATAGCGTATGGTGCATCATATCTCACGACCAGGAAGGCCAACACACGACCAGGTTTTAAGGACCAAAAGCAGTTTTATAAAGATGTATTAGTCGATCAAAACATAGATTAGATTAATGATTCATAGCCCTTTTTATTTAGGTTTGTAAACCTCATATCTTAGCATGCAATGGACATGGTTTTTAATGACTAAAAGTGCACAAAAGGGTCTCAACCCCACGACCAGATTCACAAAAGATGGGACCAGATTCTAAAGTTTGAGTCGACACATATTTAGAGGTTTGTATCATGATTTTATTTTATCTAATTCCAGGTTTTAGACTTATGTTTTAACACATATTATGACATGGTTTTTAAGGCAAACTATCATGTACAGGGCCTGGAACCCACGACCAGATGCAAAAAGAATACAGGAAGGAGACGAGTTATTTGAGTACCTCTTGTAGCGTATACTCGGGACGAAAACAAGAGACCAAAGGAACAAACCAAGCACCCTATATTGTGCCTTAATACTTACGACACCACAACAGCAAATACCCCACGAATATAGCCAAGTAAAGCCTTTCAACGAGCACGTAACGGAAAAAATTTGAAGCACCTCGACCCTCCTTGGACCAGGCTTATATTCGACAGAAAAATGGAGATGGAGAGGATGTTGTTTTTGCCGTATAAAAGATATGAAGAAAGACTAGGTTTTTGTGAGATATTTAAGCTAGGTAGGTTAGGAATAAAAGGATATGCATTACTTATCTTTGGCAATGATATGGGACATTAAAGAGGCGTTTCTTGCTCCCCTCTCTTGGCCGAATTTTATGAAATCACAACAAGTCAATATTTAGTTTTCAAAATTTACATTTATACATTTTGTTATTGTGTTAAATAATTTAGTGCATTAATGTTTAGATGTGTTATTTAAATTTGTAAGTTAAATAAATAAAGTTCAAATTTACTATATGGTTTTCTTATCATAAGTAGTTAACGAGCTTGGTTATTTTACGGATTCGTAGATTAGGGGCCTAATGGTCATTTCATAGTTTAATGATTTTAGGGTTTTACAACTCTTCCCCTCTAAAAAAAATTTTCGTCCTCGAAAATTGATGTTGCAGACGTATCGGCTTAAGGCAGACGTAGCAATCCATAGTTTCATACAGATCATAACCGTATCAGTTCCAAAGCATACAAATCTTACACGTAACAGATGTCGGTGAGAATCTCACAAAGAGGTACATAGTTCCAATCAAACATGAGGAGTGACAAATAACGGATACAAGCCCTAGTCCATTCACGTACCACCCCAGGCATTTCCCAAGATGTCGTATGATTTCAATAAGTTCAAATTATATGATCTCGGTATTATCACGGTGATCAGGCGTCATAATACTTGCATCACATAACAAGTCCTTATTGTTACCATATTCTGTCCCGGGTCATGACAAACCACATAATCAACATCACAACAAAACATATCACATACAGATATCAAGTAACGTACTATAGTAGACAAGATTCATATACACACAGCATAAACTACATCAAACAACTTACCATATCACAATGAAAGAAGGCCACCAACTTGCACAAAACGGTTCCTCATGACTCATTTCTGACGATCCAAAAGAAAAGCTGAGATATTACCAAAATGCCAAACGATAAAACTTCACGATTCAAACCGAGTTCTGAACAAATCAACGAAAATTAATGCTGATCAAAATCACATAGCAAGATATCAAACCGCCTCAAAACACATGACAAACGAATCGGAGTAACACAAGTTGCGCCCAACCATATGAAGTAGACGAACCTTCTCAGCCACCAGTTGAATCTTGTCTCCGTCTTTGCGCCTTTGGTTGATCCGTCCAGCTCCCTTCAGCAGCATCCTGACGTCTTCGGTAGCATCACGATCGGTTACGGCTTCTGCTTCACGAACCTCTCCAAAAATTTTTGCAGCAATGCAGGGTTTGCACCATCATCTTCGACTCTACGAGGAGTCTTCATCTAACGATCGACAAACGGATGGACGAAGGTAAACAAACTAAATCAAATGCGAAAAGGACAAGGTCAAATCAGCGAAGGCAAAAGAATATCGAAGTCAAATCTGAACGACATTCAAAAGGAATCGAAAGCGATAAGAACAGACGGAAGCCTATTGTCTACCCAATTCCTCACAGGTCAATCCTAAGGTCAACAAGACGAAACCTTTGCTCTGATACCATAATTGAAACACCCCAACCCGACAAGGGTAGAAGTGTCACATTCTGGTGTCATATTAGAACATACAATTAAAAGCGGAAGTCTTAAGAATAAGGTATCAAGTCATTTAAACAATGACTTACAAGGAAAATTACAAATTCCAATATGTCCAACGGAAATGAAATCTAAAAACAAAAGCTCTTCAAATAAAATCCAAAACGATAAGGTAACTAAGGTCGGTCTACTCGAATAATCCAACTCTCAGCCCATCAAGCCCATCTTCAAACCTAACACCTGCCGCAGGAAAAGAAATACGGCTGAGCTTAAAAAGCTCAGTGAACAGATATAACAAAATGAAAGCTAAAGAAAATCTAAAATGCAAAATGAAACAAAGGAAACGGATAACAAAGTCGTAGCGAAATGAGAACAATGAGTCAATGAGGATCCTGCAGAACAAAATTATACGGATATCCAAAACGAACAGATAACAAGGAGAACGAAGCAAAGCAAAGCATCGATGACATATAAACAAGCACATACAAACCAAACATACAAGAACTGAAACATAAGCAAACATAGCAGGTGTCGCATCCACACAACATATATGTCATACAATCAATTCAGGAAATCAGAAGACATACAAGCCAAACAGATATCTACAGGAAAGCGGAAGCAATTAATTAATAAGTGACCATGGCAATTCACACAGGTCAAAACCCTTAGTTGAAAACATAACCACTATCATGACAGCGGAAGTACTAACAGCAGTCAACACATGGCAGTCACACGTAATAAGTAGGAATACAATATAACGATATAATTAAATGAATTAAAGACATAGCAGGGCAACTAAACAAATTAACAAGCCAAACGTCACAAGCTGAACCATTTACCCAATCAAACCGTAGCATAAACAGAAATGCAAACATGGCAGGTCAACAACAAGCAGATAAGGATACTATCGGATAATCATAGTCCACGAAATTAGCTGAACGAAGTATACATGATAAACAGACAAAAACTATCGATTACACACTAGCATGGTCACCACACAGATCAAAAGGGTCACATAACGGTAAGATAACATAAAATCTGATGACAATAGGTAAATCACATAATCGCATATTAATCATATCGTAGCATGGTAACCGGTAGTCACATAAACATGTAAAAGCATAAACAAACTCAACAATCATATAATAACCCGGTACGTGAATGGAATGATAGTCTGAAGTAACGGGATGAGAGTGTGACAGATCAAAGCAATGGAATATATATATATATATATATATATATATATATATATATATATATATATATATATATATATATATATATATATATATATATATCTTGGTAATAGAGTGAGTCATATAAGTTTACTGAGTAATGAACAACTAATACAGAGTATGGTGCATTGGGAAATACAGATGGCACAATATAGGGATATCAAAAGTGTAAGGGTTGTCAGAAATCTACCACGAGCCAGGAACATATCATATCATATCATAGCATAAGTAACCATTGTATTCGGAGGGGTGACCTCGGAATACCATACATAATAGGAGGGGAGACCTCAGTAACCAATGGAGTAGCTAGCTCCGGAATGTGAAGACGCGTATTGCACACGACATCATTCACCATATAAATCATATCATATCATATCATATCATAACATAGCATATCATATCATAACATATCTAGGATGCATCCATACGCCCCCCGGAAACATAGTGGCCAAATCATATACATATAGTGAGCTCATAATCATATCATAATAGGGGACGGTGTGCAACATCACTCGTACACACTGGAGTCATGCCATTGGTGCATCAATGACACGGTCATGTTACCTTCATGACTAGGAACACATATTTGGCTCGGGTATCAAACTGAGGGTCAAAGCATAATCGTATCATAAGGGTCCATATCAAAGTTCATATCAAAGGTTCATATCGAAGTTTCATATCAAAGGGAGCATAGCAAAGTCATAGGGAAGCCCTAATAAGGAGGCTTAGAGTAAAGCATAACAGTTCAAGCTAATATCGAAAGATGTATACGAATCATGAGAAACCTTAAGAGGTAAGGTCAGAATATCTGTACCTCATTCGAAGCATGCAAAATAGGAAAGTAAGGTTACACGATGAATCAATCCCGCCGTCCGGAACCTATGAATTAGATAACGCTTAATAAGAATCATATTCCTCATTTTAGACGGCTTTCCGTTTTTAGTAGGTTTCCACTTTTAGTAACTTTCCATAATTAGCAGGTTTCTATTTTTAGAAAGTTTAATCGATCATGAAGCATTTAGAGACACATTAAAATAAATAAGTGATTTATATACTTTAAAGATTATTTATGCCGGTTTACACAAGTTTAGGGTCTAAAATGTAATTATCATAAAGTGTAGGGTCTTAAGTGTAAATATACCATTTTTATCCTTTTTTACTCATTTAGCCACTTTAGTCATTGTATTTTCAAATCAACTCTTCAATCTCAATAATTATGCAAAACACGTTAATACTAATTTAATGTACCATTTCATGCTCATTTATACGCGTTTTTAAGGACTAAGACAATGTATGATATGGGGTTTTCTAAACGTATTATAAGACCAGTTAATATACATGTATAACATCATATAATTAAGGTTTGAGATCTGATTTTTAAGTGTTTAGATATCTCGTTGTAATAGTCTTAGGTTTACCCTTCAATTAGCACGTTTTAGAGTTCAAAATATATTTGTTTAGGGTGTCAAAACACACGACCAGATTTGATGCAATATGAGCAGGTTTATAAGCCATTTTAACGCCATGTATGGGAGGTCTTAAGGCCTGTTTTTACATGTTAACATATAGGTTATACGTAGGTTAGGTTAAGTAAGTATATTACACAAGATTTAGGGCTCAAAGATAGCGTATGATGCATCATATCTCACGACCAGGAAGGCCAACACACGACCAGGTTTTAAGGACCAAAAGCAGTTTTATAAAGATGTATTAGTCGATCAAAACATAGATTAGATTAATGATTCATAGCCTTTTTATTTAGGTTTGTAAACCTCATATCTTAGCATGCAATGGACATGGTTTTTAATGACTAAAAGTGCACAAAAGGGTCTCAACCCCACGACCAGATTCACAAAAGATGGGACCAGATTCTAAAGTTTGAGTCGACACATATTTAGAGGTTTGTATCATGATTTTATTTTATCTAATTCCAGGTTTTAGACTTATGTTTTAACACATATTATGACATGGTTTTTAAGGCAAACTATCATGTACAGGGCCTGGAACCCACGACCAGATGCAAAAAGAATACAGGAAGGAGACGAGTTATTTGAGTACCTCTTGTAGCGTATACTCGGGACGAAAACAAGAGACCAAAGGAACAAAACAAGCACCCTATATTGTGCCTTAATACTCACGACACCACAACAGCAAATACCCCACGAATATAGCCAAGTAAAGCCTTTCAACGAGCACATAACGGAAAAATTTTGAAGCACCTCGACCCTCCTTGGACCAGGCTTATATTCGACAGAAAAATGGAGATGGAGAGGATGTTGTTTTTTCCGTATAAAAGATATGAAGGAAGACTAGGTTTTTGTGAGATATTTAAGCTAGGTAGGTTAGGAATAAAAGGATATGCATTACTTATCTTTGGCAATGATATGGGACATTAAAGAGGCGTTTCTTGCTCCCCTCTCTTGGCCGAATTTTATGAAATCACAACAAGTCAATATTTAGTTTTCAAAATTTACATTTATACATTTTGTTATTGTGTTAAATAATTTAGTGCATTAATGTTTAGATGTGTTATTTAAATTTGTAAGTTAAATAAATAAATTTCAAATTAACTATATGGTTTTCTTATCATAAGTAGTTAACGAGCTTGGTTATTTTACGGATTCGTAGATTAAGGGCCTAATGGTCATTTCATAGTTTAATGATTTTAGGGTTTTACAGTAGTCTAGGGAATCCTCTGATTATGGATAACATGACTGCTAAGAGTTGCCAATTTGGTGAAGGGAAGGTTGATTTTGCTAGAGTGTTAGTGGAGTTTGAAGCTGCTAAGGGTTTTAAGGAGAAGATTGAATTACAATACAAGGATAAAGACAATGTTAAGAAAGGGTCAAAGTTTGTTACTGTGGAGTATGCTTGGAAACCTCAAATTTGTTCTCACTGCATAGTTTATGGTCATGGGCTTAATGAATATAAAAAGAGGCCTAGAAGTGAAGCTGAGATTGAGGAAGAAAGAAGGAGAAAGATAGAACAGGAAGAAGGGGAGAAAGAACAATCCAAATGAAGTGAAAATGAGTTTATTGAAGTGATCAATAGGAAGAATAAGGGTAAAAACCAATATCAGGGAGGGAGAAACAATTAATTTGAAACAAAGTTTTATGAAGATAGAATGAAAAAAGAGGGTGGTAGGTTAAGGAAGGAAGGAAATAGTAGTAGGGATGAGAGCAATGGCAATGTAGAGAAAAGAAGGAATGATCAGAGTGATAATGGAAGAAGGGAACCAAAAAGCACTAATAAGTTTGCTGTTCTAAATCAGTTGGAGAAGGGAGATGCTGAAGTGCAACAGTTGAAAGGAAGAATGGTTGTAGATGTGTTTCTGAATAATAAAATCCAACCAAATCAGATTGAGCTTCAAACATGGACACAAGATATGAAAGACTATTTTAAGAGACAATGGGAGATTGATAGATTAAAAGAAGCAGAAATTTTGTTTGGTACTGTGGATGATGTTTTATAGAGCAGTTCAAGTATTACAAAAAAGGTGATTGCAGAAGAGGTGGCAGGTATGGATTCTACTGTTTTACATGAACAGTAGAGGTGTTGTTTAATATAAATCATTAATAATGATAGAATGTAAGATAGCGGTGTGGAATATTAGGAGTATGAATAAACAAAAAAACAAAAAGATGTCTTAAATTTCATTAGGGATGAAAATATAAAGGTTTATGGAATTGTAGAAACTCATTTAAAGCCTGCTACTATAAGCAAAGTTGCAGCTAATGCTTTTGGTGGATGAGATTGGGTGTCTAATAGTATACATAGTAGTACAGGATGCAGAATTTTGGTTGGATGGGATAGGAATATGGTAGACATTATGGTTGTTCATATGACTAGACAAGTTATGCTAGTTGTTATTGAAATAATTCAATCTAAGCAAAAGATATTTTGTAGTTTTATATATGTTGATAATTCAGGATTAGAGAGGAGAAGTTTATGGAATGATTTAAGAGGGAAAAAAAGTGTTACTTGATGAGTGTGCAAATACTCATCATTTTTGTACCATTTAAACTGCAAAAACATCTGAAAACACTCAGAAATGCATCAAAATGATAAGAATATCACAAATAAGTGTTTTATGTGTTTCAAATGCAAAAATACCAAAATCAGGTGAAAAACGTATCAAGTTTGCATAATTGGCAGTTTTAGTCCCCCAAGTTTCAAAAGTTGTCAAAAACAGTCCCTGGTAAATCAAAATAAAGAAAAATGTTATTTAAAGTCCCTAGGGATTCATGAGTTGTCAAACTTGATCCTTGAAATTTAAAATTGCAAAATGACAACTTTGGTCCCTCAACTTTGAAAAGTGTCAAAAATAGTCCTCGGATATTTAAAAAATGGAAAATTATCAAATATTATCCTTGTACTATTCATAAATGGCAAAATTGGTCTTTATGGTGAACTTTTGGAAAATTTACATGTTTGGTCCCTCAAGTTTCAAAATTGGCAAAAATTACCCTTGGACGTTAAATTTGGAAAATTAACATTTATGGTCCTTTGGTAAAAGAAACTTGGCAAGTTTGGTCCTTGTGTTAACTTTGGAAAAGTGGCAGGTTCAGTCCCTCAAAAATTGCTAAATTGCAATTTTGGTCCTTGTGATAATAAGCTTAAACAAACGGACCCTTTGTTATTATTAAACACAAACCCAAATTCAAGCCTAATCCCAGCTGGCCCAACTTGCAACCCAAGCCCAAGCCCAAGTACTTGACCCTTGACCCTTCAACCTTGAGCCAGTTCATAATCCACTTGAACCAGTCAAAAACCCATTTTGAACTCACCCCGTATTATTAATACTCGGTCAAACCAAGTCAAACGCGCCAAAAACCACGTTCACTGTTTATCTTCCTCACCCAAGACTGCAAACCAAAACCAGGGTGGTTTTCACCACCTTTCCACCTCACCACCACCTTTCCACCTATCTACCCACTCTCCTAACACCTCCACATCCTCCCAAAGTCCATTAAATGCAAAAAACCTGCTTAAGACTTTTTGGCGCCAAATTTCCAAATGGACGAATTTGATGAGTTTGATGGATCCAATGGTTGAAATGAAGTGGGAAAGATTCAGAGGTCGACAAAGAGTTGAAATGATCATTATAAAGAGAGAGATGAAGAATGTATATATCTATCTAGTTTTAATTTTAATTAATGTATGTCGTTTTAGTTAAATTTCAATTTCCAGTGTAATTTTAAGCTTTCAAGTCTTTGTTTAAGTATTTTCAGTGTAATCTAAACCCTTTTTCAGTTTCAATTTCAGTCAATTTTCAAGTTTTCAGTTTATGCAATTTTTAAGTTCAAATTCTCAATATGTCTTAAGTTGTTCATAGTTGTTGTTTTGGACTCAATAAGCTCACATAAGCTCCTATTAAAGCTTTTTAAAGCTTTTAGTAACCTTAAAATCAGTTATAGACATAAAAAGCAAAAATACCAAAAAATACAAAAAAATTAGTTAAAAATCAAAAATTAATGGAGAAGATGATCAAGAAACTGGAGCAGGGTTGATTGTGGATTGCCCTGGTTTAGAAGCTTCTTGGGAAGCTATAGGAAGTGTAATTTGGCCTTGGTTCTCAGTTTTGAGCTTGGAAGCAACTTGTAAGCTTAATTCTTAATTTTGGCATTTCACTGTTCAAGTGCTTATAAACTGCTTATCTCTGTGCTTTTATGCTTATTTAGTGTTTGCTAGTTAGATTATAGCTTAATATTGCATGCTTGTTCTCTTTAATTTGTATTTACTAAAAATCTTAGTTTAACAGTAATCATAGCATATTTGTCATTACTGAGTTCTATGTTGTTATTATTGCTGTTTAATGCTTATTTAGTCTTAATAAATGATATTATAAGATCTGAAATCAGTGGCATGGTCTTAATATTTGAAATCATTTGAAAAGCTTCAAAACAGTTAAGTAAAGGGTTGTTTGGATTTGCCTTGTTAACTGTGGTAGAGGTTGTTTGTATTGTTGCTTGTGGTTGTTTTATGTCACATTAGTGTCTAAGAACTCAGTGAAACAAATAAAACCAGTGCTCACTTGATAAGAAAGTCAAAATAGCTTTAGATCACAACTTGTTAATTAACTGTTGGATTTTCATGTTCCATGATCATGTTTTCATGTTCATAAGTTGATAATATTGATCAAACCAGTCTTAATTCACCTTATTACAACATAATTAGTAAGTAGGATTGATCCAAAGTTCATAAAAGTCAACTTGATAGTGTAATTTAAAAAGTCAAAATTTTCAGTTTAGTAGTTTTTGAATAAACTAGATAATTTTATATAGGATTTAATATTAAGTTTCAAGATTTGAGCTTTTGGGATATTGATATTCAACTGCTCATCTTTATCATAGTATTTTTTATAATTTCTAGTTAGCTTATTTAACTGCTTGTTTCTTATCTTCTTTTGAACACTTTTTCAAAAACCTCCCCTGTGCACAGTTGAGCTAGCTTACTTCATAAGCTTGTCAAAAGCTCATTAGTGAGTCCCAGCTTGTGTGCTTTAGCTTTTTGTGTAGCTAACCTAGCTGTCTTAAAGTTCCAAGCTTATTTTTTCACTTTCTAGCTTATTTAATAGGGCTGCAAGTAGCTTGTACTTTGTCCCATTTCTGTGTACACTAAGTAATCAGTGTTTTACAAGCTTTTTCACAAGCTTGTCATAAGCTTATTAGTGGACCCCAGTGTGTGAGCTTGGACTTTTTAGAAAGCTCACCAACCCATCTCAATACCTCAGTCTTTGTTTTGAGCTTTTAAGCTTATTTCATAAGCTAAAATTGCTTTTAGATATGACTGCAGGCATGTTTGGTTAGTAGGTTTAGTATAAGTGCTTATTTGCTTATTTTTAGCTTATCAGAGTAGTTCTTTGTGCTTTTTAGCTTCATTTAAGTAGCTTAAGCTTGTTTACATCTTAATTTACTTTGGTTTCTAGCTTGTTAGCTTATTTGGCCACTTATTTTAGCTTAAAAAATCAAAATAAGCCATAAGCTCAAACTGTTTAGCCAATAAGCTTCTAAACTGCTTATTCTCAAGTTCTAAATTTTTGTCTTTATTAAAGTTGCTTATTATCAGTAGTTAAATAGGTTTAAAAAAGAAAAAAACACAAAAACATCATTTTAAAAATAGTGATAGCGTTTATTTAATAGAAATTAGCTTTTTAATTTTTCTTTTCAGCTTATTATTAAGCACTTTCAATTTTTATAATTTTCTTAGTTTTCTGTCACCATAGGATATTTATAGAAAAATTTTCATAATTTTCCTAGTTTGTTTAGTATTTATTAGAATTTAAAATAGTTAAAATGTATTAAATAATTAATAATAAATAAATAAAAAGAAAAAAAAAAATAACTTTTCAGTTTTAAAATTAATTTTCTAATATTTTAGATTTTTCTAAGTTAAAATTTCATTTTTCTAGGTTAATTTTATATTTTCTTTTATTTAAGTGTATTTTAAATAATTAATAAATAGTAATTAATTAATAATAAATAGATAAAAAGTGTAAAAAATATATTTTAAGTTTTAAAATAAGTTTTATAATATTTTAAACTTTTCTAAGTCATAATTTCAATTTTCTAGCTTTATTTCATATTTTATTATATTTTAGGGTATTTTTAAATAGTTAAAAATAGTTTTTAATTAATAATAATTAAATAAATAGTCATAAAAATAATTTTAATTTTCCAATAATTTTCTTTTATTATTAAGATTGTAAAAATATCATTTTCATATCCATAGGTGTTTTATTCTTTTAAATTTACGGTTTATTTTGTACGTTTACGTATAATTTAGTAAACGTACGCGTTTACGTTTGTTTAATTTGATTGTTGTGCTTTATAGTTCTGTATCCAAATACAATTCAAATCAATTAGTAGTTTAATTATAAACCAAAACCCTTACAGATCATTATCCTTAGTGATCATTCTATTTCTGAAACGTTTTCAAACACCATTAATCCTCCGTGGGACTTAACGACCTGGGGAAACACTATACTCCTCTGGACTTAATTGCATTGGTTTTAGACTGTTTGAATTTTATTACGGTTGACCATTCACAAGTGGTTGACTTGTGTAATAAACTTGACAGTTTGGAAGCGATCAAAATTTTGGCGCCGCTGCCGGGGAGGCTTTAGCGTGTTCTAAACATTTTCAGACCCATACTTGCACATATACCACCTTTTGTAAACAGTTTTTTTTGTAAAGTTATCAAAATCAAAAAGTTCATTAACACTTTTCCTAAAGTGTTAACAACACCAAAAAAAAATATAAAACAACAAAACAATCGTAACGTTTTCTATCTTGTATTTTCTTTAAGGTGATTCTTAAAGAGGAACGATTTGGCTAAACGAGACGATTCCAAAAATATTGTCCAAAAGTATTTAAACCCTTAGCACAAATCCATACCTACGTCTTTTTAGTGGTACTTAAATACATAAAAATCAACCACCGCAAACCAAGGCAGAACACTTACCAACTGGGGGTGTGAACATTAATAAGTTCCCAATCTTAAAGATCAAAACTTGCCTTTATGTCCTTGTGATTTGGTGTACCTTTTTCAAAGAAGCCATTTCATTTGTGATTATTGTTTTAAGTTCACTTGTCGTTTTGCCTCGCATTTGTTTTTGAAAACTGATTTTTATACTTAGTGCATGCGCACTCGTTCTTCCAGCTCTACAAGTCCACTTTCAGAGCTTGCAAGTATTCCACGTAAACGTAGAGGACGTTCTGCTCCTTCAGCCGTGACTGAGGAACGTCTAGCACCACCACCCCCTGTCGTAATGGCAGAAGATAAACCGATGAATGAGCTTCTCCAAGCACCCATCGAGGGTTACGGAGATGCCATTGTTGTCCCAGCCATCGTGGCTGATACCTTCGAGCTCAAAACCGGGTTGCTTAATCTTGTAACCCAAAGCCAATTTTATGGTTTTGAGCGGGACGACCCTCATGCACATATTCGATGGTTCAACAAAATTGCATCGACCATCAAATACAAGAATGTCCCACATGAAGCAATTAAGCTTCTTCTGTTCCCATTCTCTTTAGAGGGACAAGCCCGGAATTGGCTTGAGAAACAACCCCCTCGTTCCATTGAGACATGGGAGGATTTAGTCACTAAGTTTGTTAACGAATTCTATCCTCCATCCCGAACTACAAGTCTTAAGAATGAGATAATGAAATTCGCTCAAAGATTTGATGAATCATTCGGTGAGGCATGGGATCGTTACAAAGAGTTGCTCCGAAAGTGTCCACATCATGGTTTTACCGAGTTAATGCAAATGGATACTTTCTACAATGGTCTGAACCAAACTAACCAAGACACTTTAAATGCCTCCGCGGGAGGTAATTTCCTGAGCAAGACCACAAAAGAAGCCTTGCAAATCATAGAAAACAAGTCCCAGGTCCGCCCTTTCCGAACAAAGACATATCAATCTCAGTCTAATGCAGGACCTTCTACTTCATCTCACATGAGTACATCTAGCACCGATGCTAAGATTGACAAACTCACGGATGCTGTTCAGGCTTTGGTTCTTGCTAACCAAAAGAAAGTCACTTTCATACAGACACCATCACATGGTGAAGTTAAGAAAGTCGAGGTCTGTGTTACTTGTGGTGGCCCTCATGCATACTACAACTGTACTGCCACCGATGGTAGTCCGTTTGAAGCCAATGCTATAGCCGGTACTTCACATCAGGGAGGTAATCAATACCGTCCTCAAAATGAACCAAACTACCGTGCTAATACTTATCAGGGACCACCCGGTTTTAACCAGAATCCTAACATACAAAATCGGAATCAGAACCAACCTAGAATGAACCAAGGTTATCAAAACCAAAGTAATTTCTATCCCGGACCAAATCAAGGTTTCCAACATCAAGGGAACCTTAATCAAAACAATTTCAATCGAGGGAATCAATTTTAGGGAAATATGAATCCTAACCAAGGGAATTTTCAATAGCAAGGTCATAATCAGAACATACGGCCTCAAAATTTCCCTCCACCTCCTCCAGTATCAACATCTAATGAGCTTTTAAAGCAATTCATGAAGTCTCAAGAGGAGACAAATAGAGTGTTGATCAGTCAAATCGCTGAACTAAAGAAGTCTTTAAATGATCAACCCTCGGGCTCACGAAAACTTCCGAGCAACACGATCGCTAACCCGAGGGGCGATGCTAAAGCGATCAAAACAAGAAGTGGTGTATCATACGATGGACCCGCTATTCCTACTACCTCTTCTTCTTCTCTCCCGAAGGTAGTGGAAAGTGATCCTGAGGCGACAAAGGACAAGGAACTTCCTACTAATAACGGAGGTACCAACAATGTCCAACCTCAAGTTGTCCTGAAACCCAAGTCTAAGCAAGGAGTTGTTTTTGATTCACCTGTAGCTCCCGTTGAAAACCAGAAATCCAAATCTTCTATTCCTTACCCATCACGTTTAAATGAGCAAAAGCTTCGCGAAAAAGCTAGTCATCAAATGGACAAATTTTTTCAAATTTTCCAAGAACTACATTTTGACATAAGCTTTGCGGATGCTATCATGCTGATGCCCAAGTTTGCATCAACTCTCAAACACATGTTAAGCAACAAGGAAAAACTGTTTGAGATGGCAAAAACTCCTCTGAACGAGAATTGCTCAGCAGTTATCTTGAAGAAACTTCCCGATAAGCTTGGAGATCCTGGAAAATTTCTCTTACCTTGTGTATTTCCAGGAATGGTTGAATGCTTTGCCTTAGCCGATCTTGGTGCAAGCATTAACCTAATGCCTCATTCAGTATGGAAGAAACTTTCTCTTCCGGACCTTACTCCTACATGCATGACTCTCAAGCTTGCAGATCGTTCAATATCCCGTCCACTTGGCATTGCCGAGGATGTATTTGTGAAAGTAGGAAAGTTCCATTTTCCCGCTGACTTTGTAGTTGTTGATTTCGATGCTGATCCACGGGTTCCTCTCATTGTTGGACGAGGATTCCTAAGGACGGGCCATGCCCTTATTGATGTATTTGAGCATGAAATCACATTACGTGTGGGTGATGAAGCTGTTACCTTTAACCTCGATCAAACTTCGAGGTACTCCTCAAACTATGATGCTGAATCGGTTAACCGAATAGATATCATTGATGTTGCTTCAGAGGAGTACTCTCAAGAGTTTCTTGGTTATTCTCATAATTCTGTGAGTGGGGATCCCACCACATCTTCTCAACCTATCATTTCTGATCCTACCCCTTCTCTCACTCCGTTTGAGGGAAGTGACTTCATCTTGGAAGAAATTGAAGCATACTTGTGTAGTGATTCGGTTTCATGGGAAATTGATCACGCTCCAATTGACATCGAGGGGACATTCTTCTCCTTGAAAAGTTGCTCAATGATGATCCCTCATCAATTCCAGATGAGGTTAATAACAATGAGATTAATCTGGAAGGAGATATTCTTCATGAGAAATTGTTAAATCAGGACACTTCTCCTCCACTCCTTTCCGTTGAGCTTCATAACAAGGAAGTCAAGTCAGTTGAGAAAACTGAAGAATTTCCTGAGGTTGAACTTAAGGACTTACCGCCTCATCTCGAGTATGCATTTCTTGAGGGTGATGATAAATTACCCGTCATTATTGCTCTAGATTTGAGTAAAGATGAAAAGACTGCTCTCATAAAGGTCTTGAAGTCACACAAGCAAGCAATTTCTTGGAAACTCTCCGACATTAAGGGTATCAACCCTGAGTTTTGTACTCACAAAATCTTGATGGAGGATGACTTCAAACCAGCAGTCTAACATCAGAGACGAGTAAATCCAAAAATCCATGATGTTATTAAACAAGAGGTTCTTAAACTTCTTGATGCAGGATTAATTTACCTGATCTCAGATAGTCCTTGGGTTAGCCCAATTCACTGTGTTCCTAAAAAGGGTGGCATAACTGTTGTCACAAATGAAAATAACGAGTTAATTCCAACTCGGCTGGTTACGGGATGGCGTGTTTGCATTGACTATCGTAAATTGAATGACGCCACCCGAAAAGACCATTTTCCTCTACCCTTCATGGACCAAATGCTTGAGAGATTAGCAGGGAACGAATACTATTGTTTCCTTGATGGTTTCTCGGGTTATTTTCAGATCCCCATTGATCCACAGGATCAAGAAAAGACCACATTCACCTGCCCATACGGAAATTTTGCCTATAGACGTATGCCTTTTGGCTTATGTAATGCTCCTGGCACGTTCCAACGATGTATGATGGCCATATTCCACGACATGATCGGGGAAACAATGGAGGTGTTTATGGATGACTTCTCGGTCATTGGGGACTCGTTTCAAACATGTCTCTCCCATTTAGAAAAAATGCTCAAACGGTGTGAAGATACCAATCTTTGTCTAAATTGGGAGAAGAGCCACTTTATGGTCAAAGAAGGCATAGTCCTTGGCCATAAGATTTCAAAAAACGGGATTGAGGTCAATAGAGCAAAAGTCGATGTTATTGCTAAATTGCCTCATCCTACTACCGTCAAAGGTATTAGGAGTTTTTTAGGTCATGCCGATTTTTATCGCAGATTCATACAAGATTTTTCTAAGATCGCTCGGCCTATGACCCATCTTCTTGAAAAAGATGCTCCTTTTATCTTCTCACCTGAGTGCATCGAAGCTTTTGAAACATTAAAGAAAAAGCTTACTGAGGCACCCATTCTCGTTGCTCCCGACTGGGACTTGCCCTTTGAACTCATGTGCGATGCAAGTGATTTTGCTATCGGTGCAGTCCTGGGGCAACGTAGATCCAAGCATTTTCAGCCTATCCACTACACAAGTAAGACTATGACTGAAGCTCAAACCCATTACACCACCACAGAAAAAGAGCTACTAGCCGTGGTGTATGCGTTTGAGAAGTTTCGGCCGTACTTAATCTTGACCAAATGCGTGGTGTATACGGATCATTCGGCTCTCAAATATCTCTTTGCAAAACAAGATGCAAAGCCGAGATTGCTCCGTTGAGTTCTCCTCCTGCAAGAATTTGATATCATTATACGTGATAAAAAAGGAGCTGAGAACCTGGCTGCTGATCATCTGTCCCGTCTAGAAAACCCACACCAAGATGTTTTCGAGAAAAAAGAAAAAAATGAAACATTTCCTCTCGAGACACTCAATGCGGTTTCTTTTCGTGGAAACTCTACTACTCCATGGTTTGCTGATTTTGCAAATTACCATGCGGGTAACTTCATAGTGAAAGGAATGACGACCCAACAGAAGAATAAATTCTTCAAGGATGTTAAACATTACTTCTGGGACGACCCCTACTTATTCAAAATCTGTGCGGATCAAGTCATCCGACGGTGTGTTTATGGACAGGAAGCTATGGACATTCTCAAAGCTTGCTATGCTGGACCCACCGGGGGCCATCATAGTCCAAACTACACCGCCAAAAAGGTGTTTGATTTCGGGTTTTATTGGCCCACTATTTACAAGGATGCCCACGAATTTGTCAAAACCTGTGACGCTTGTCAACGTCACGGAAATATCTCTCAAAGAAATGAAATGCCGCAAAACGCCATTCAAGTGTGTGAGATCTTTGACATCTGGGGCATTGACTTTATGGGGCCATTTCCATCATCTCGAGGAAACAAATACATACTTGTGGCCGTTGACTATTTGTCAAAATGGGTTGAAGCGAAAGCTTTGCCTACCAACGACGCCCGAGTAGTTGTGAAATTCTTAAAATCTCTTTTTGCTAGGTTTGGAACTCCACGAGCTATAATCAGTGATCGTGGTACGCATTTCTGCAATGACCAATTTGATCGAGTCATGCATAAATATGGTGTAACTCACCGTCTCTCTACCGCATACCACCCCCAAACAAGTGGGCAAGTGGAAGTTTCCAACCGTGGTATAAAAAGAATTTTGGAGAGGACAGTAGGCAAAAACCGTGCATCCTGGTCGGATAAACTAGATGACGCACTCTGGGCCTTCCGTACAGCTTATAAAACACCCATCGGGTGTACTCCATACAAGCTAGTGTACGGAAAGGCGTGTCATCTGCCAATTGAGCTAGAGCACAAAGCATACTGGGCCTTAAAACATGCAAACTTCGATATTCAGACAGCTGGTGATCACAAAAAGTTCAAATGAATGAATTAACTGAACTCCGTGATCAAGCATACGAGAACTCTTTGATCTACAAACAAAAGACAAAGAAGATTCATGACTCCAAA
>BPTQ01000001.1:23067851-23094929 GCA_019973895.1 Chrysanthemum seticuspe
TTTCTCAATAACATGTGACATTTGAACTTTATGTTTCAAGTTTTCGATTTTGTATATGACCTTAAATCCCCACGTTATTAATACCGGGTCAACAAAGTCAAAACCATGCCACTGTTCATCTTCCCTCACATATACCGGCCAAAACCCAAAACCAGAGTGGTTTCATCCCACTTGCTCTTTACTCCTTTCCACCTACCTCACCACTTGTATACCAACCCCCTTCCACCTCTACAATCATCCAAGAAGCTTTAATTGACTCAAACCTGCTCAAGACTTTTTCCCGCCAAATCTACACATGGATGATTCTGATGATATTGACCAATCCAATGGCTGGAAATGAGTGGGATATGTTCAGAGATGTCGACAAGCTCCAAAAAGATCTTTATAAAGGAGTTTGAAGCAATGTAGCAATCTATCTAGAGAAAAATTTAGTTTTCTTAAGTCGTTTTAGCTTAAATTTAAATTCCAGTATATGTTTTAGCTTTTGAACTTTGTATTTCAAGTTTACAGTGTACAATAACTCTTTTGAAGTCATCAATTTCAGTTTTAATGCAAGTATTCAGTTTATGCAATTTTAATGTCAAAAATCTCATGTTATGTTAATGTTGTTATTAGTGGATGATTTGGATTCTTAAGCACATATAAGCTCCCAGAAAGCTTATTAAAGCTTTTAGTAACATTAAAAATCAGTTTAGTATCAAAAAGAGAAAAATACCAAAAATACTAAAAAATAGTTGAAAAATCAAAAATCCATGGTGAAGGTTATCAAGAAGCTGGAGCAGGGTTGATATTGGATGGCCTTGGTATAGAGCTTCTTGGGAAGCTATAGGAAGTGTAATTTGGCCTTTGGTTCTCTGTTTTGTACTTGGACTCAAATTGTAAGCTATTTTCTCATAATTTGCAATTTTTAGTTTAAGTATTTAAAGTCTATTAATTTTAGTATAATTCTGTCTTAATATGGTTAATATCAGTTAATTACTAGGTTTCTTAGCTTAAAAATCTGTTTTGGTATTAAAAGTTTCATAACAGTCTCATTAAGAAGTGTTTGGATTTGTTAGTTCAACTGTGTTATAGGTTGTTTGTGTTATTGCTTGTGCTTGTCTCATATCATATTAGTTCCTAATAACTCATAGCAACCATAAAAACCAGAGTTTGTTAGTATAAAAGTCAAGATCACATTTAATCTCTACATACTTGTTCACTGTTGGATTTTCAAGTTCTATGATTATGATTTCATGTTAATAAGTTGTTAAGAATGATCAAATCAGTCTTAATCCACCTTAATACAACATAATCAGTGATTGAGATCAATCCAAAGTTCACTTAAGTCAACTTCTTTGGTTTTTATAAAAAGTCAAAATTTCAGTTTGGTCGTTTTTGAATAAACTAGATTATTTTCTATAGGACTTATTATTAGCTTTCAAGATTTGAGCTTTTGGGTTATTAAAATCTAGTTGCTCATCTTCATCACTGTATTTTTTTATTTTCTAGATAGCTTGTTTAATGGCTTATTTTTTAGCTTATTTTGATCACCTGTTTTAAAAAGTGCCCTGTGCCAAGGGAGTTTGTGTGATCTGCTCATTTTAATAAGCTCACACAGAGCTTATTAGTGAGACTTAGATTTTGAATCTTGGCTTTTTGGAAAGCTCACCTAGCTGTCTTTTCATTCCAGTGCTTATTCTCAGCTTTTTGGCTTATTTAATAGGGCTGCTAGTAGTTTTTTATTTGTCCCATTTCACTCAGTGTATACTGAGTCATTGATCACAGTTTTACCAGCTACTTTCACAAGCTCACACAGAGCTTAATAGTTGGTCAAATCTTGCACACTTTGGCTTTTTGGAAAGGCCACCAGCTCATCTTGACACCTCAGTTTTAATTTTGAGCTTTTAAGCTTATTTGATAAGCTGAATTTGCTTGGGAAAATGGCTGCAGGCCTGCTTGGTTAGAAGGATTTTCACAAGTGCTTATTTGCTTATTTATAGCTTTTCAGTGTAGCTATTTGTTCTTTTTAGCTTCATATAAGTAGATTTAGCTTGTTTACATCTTAATCTATCTTTGTTTCCAGCTGAGAAGCTTGTTTGAGCTTAAAAACTCATAATAAGCTCATTAGTTTAACTGTTGAGCTTATAAGCTCTTAAATAGCTTATTTTTAATTTGTAAAATTTTTGTTTTCATAAAAGTTGCTTATTTTAAGTAGTTAAATAGTTTTTAAAAAGAAAAATCACAAAAACATCATTTTTAATATAGTGATAGCATTTATTTAATAGAAATTAGCTTTTTGATTTTTCTTTTCAGCTTATTATTAAGCACTTCTTGTTTTTATAATTTTATTAGCTTTCTGTCACCTTAATATATTTTTATAAAAAGTTTCATAATTTTCTCTGTTTATTAGTATTTATTATAATTTTAAATAGTTAAAAGTATTAAATAATTAGTAATAAATAATTAAAAAGCATAAAAAATATCTTTTCAGTTTTAAAATTAGTTTTATAATATTCTAGATTTTTCTAAGTTAAAATTTTATTTTTCCAGGTTAATTTTATATTTTCTTGTATTTAAGTGTATTTTAAATAATAATTAATTAGTAATAAATAGATAAAAAGTGTAAAAAATATATTTTCAACTTTAAAATAAGTTTTATAATATTTTAGATTTTTCTAAATCATAATTTTATTTTTCTAGCCTTATTTCATATTTTCTTTTATTTTAGAGTATTATTAAATAGTTAGAAATAGTTTTTAATTAATAATAATTAAATAAATAGTTGTAAAAATAATTTTCTTTTTCTAATAATTTTCTTTTATTTTTAGGATTCCAAAAATGTCATTTTCATATTTGTAGGTCTTTTATTTCTTTTAACTCACTTTTTATTTTTGTACGTTTACGTAGTTTATAAACGTACGTATTTACGTTTGTTTTATCTGATTGTTGTGCTTATCAATTCTGTATCCAAATTCATTCCAAGCAATCAGTAGTGTAGTTATTCATCAAAATCTTTACTGATCACTATCCTTAGTGATCATTCTATCAACTGAAAGTTTTGAAACACCATTCAGTCTCCGTGGGACTTAACGACCCAGAATCCACTATATTCCTCTGATCTTAATTGCATTGGTTTCTGAGCAGTTTTAAGTTTATTACGGTTAGCCATTCACAAGTGGTTAGCTTGTGTGATTAAACTTGACCGTTCAGGAGCCAATCAGTTACACATGAGTGAAACAGGCCCAGTGTATGACACTGATGGCTTGTCTCAGGTACCCGAACAAACCATCATCATATCTGAACTAATATCTCCAGTCAATATCTGAATCCGGCACGGCTCAGAATGTTCAAAATGAGTCATCTACATCTCATTATGCCGATTTTCAAATAAACCCCGTAGTCCCATTTGACGATCCAGATGACCTTATGGTTTCCCTTGATAATCAAATTGACTCCGTGGTTATACTTGAGGATCTAAATAATGATCATGTTGTGACTCACGTTGAACACGATGAACCTTTGCCTCATCCAGATCTTGTTCTGTTACTTAAAGACCAACAATCCCAAATTGCTGAATGTGTTGCATTAAATCAAACCTTAAAAAGTAAAAATGCACTGTTAACCAAGGATTTTGAATGCTTACAAATGCAACTCAACTTTTTCAAAACTCAAGAAAACCGTGAAAAAGGTTTTGAAGCCGCTTATGCAAAATCTCATCAAAACGAAAAATATTTCGAGAAACAGATGCGTGATCTAGCCGCCTCGAAGAATGCTTTGTTGTCTGAATTAGAACAACTGAAACATGAACATAAAAAGCAAATTAACGCTCTCACCTTGGAAAATCAAAAAGCTAAGGCTGAGTTGTTAACTTGTCAAAAACAGTTCTCCGCATACAAAAAGCATTCAACGAATCGGGTAGATGACCTTCTTGAAGAAATTATCGGCTTGCAAAACAAACTTAAAGAGTTTAAAACTGTTGTTTACAAACATGGTGAATCAGTAACAGCTATTGAAAAGTTTACCTTAAAACCCAATCCAAAAGGATATGGAAAAAATCTAGCTGATTACAAACCAAAGCTTTCACTAAAAACATTCAAACCAACTCCTGAAGTTTCCAGTGCAGAATACAAAATTGATAATACTATTATGAGTGTTGTTGAATATCATCGTCAAGAGGAATTAGATGCAGAAGACGAGAGTCGATCAAAATTAAAAAATGTTGTTTACAACAAACCTTTTAATTATAAAAACGCGGTCACTTTCGTCACACCAACGGATTCTTCTAACACACCAAGGGTCATCATCAAAACACCTGAGTCTTCTTATGTTAATCCCAAAATAGATTATGCACAAACTTATGGTCCTTTACCTTCAATTAGTAAAGTAAACTCAAAACCTGAAAATCGAAATATTCTTAGATATTTTGACATTTTCATGGCTGACCTCAAAATTTTACAACATGAGATAGAATATCGTTCTGAAATCAAAATTGAACACTTTCAATCGCCTCTGGCGCGAGAACAAAGAGACATTTTTCAGAAAAATCTTTTACCTAATGTTAAAAACTTGAAAAGTTGTGCATTAGCCTGGGAACGGGATTTTCATAAGGAACTTGGAACTATGAAGGTCGTTTTCGAGAAAACAGAAACATCTATTTCCAATACTAAACGTAAAAAGAAACTTTTGAGAAAAGATGTTGATCGACTCTTGGAAGATGTTATCTGTGCTGATATCCATAATGTTGTGTTATTCTATTCTTTGCCACATGCATCTGATTATATCTCTGCTGATAATGTTGACTCTGTGGTAACTGTTGAGAATACTGATAATGTGCTCCAGATCGAGTCTTTAAAAGCTGAAAATAAACGATTACTTAACGAACTTTACAATACAAATCGTCGTCTTAATTGGTGTGAAAAAGATATTCACAATCATCAACTTAGTTTTCAAAAGAAACTCGCTGAGTTGCAAACAAAATCTTTTGATTCTAACATTGAGCAACTGGATGATCAAAACGTGTCTTTGAAAAGTCAAAATTTTAAATATGAACAAGAACTTGTAAAATTTAAACAGGAATATGGTGTCATATTTGATTTACTCAATAAGACTCGTCATGAAGCATCTAATGAACTTGATCACTATCTTGCTCACACTAGAGAAGTCATGAATTTTGCTGGTAATATTCGTTCTGAAAATCAAGATTTGATTCACACTATCTCTAAGTTAAGGGAAATGTTAGGAAAGTATGAACAACTTCCGCCTACCGTGATTAAGAGATTAGCACCAGTCACACTTAGTAATCGTGAACCTAGAATCCCTACTGCCAAATCACAAGTTGCTAATGTGTTTCCCTCTACTGAAACAGGAATAGTTGCGTCTTTTCCAAATGTCCGCACTTCACAGCCTAGGAGCACTCAATCGAAGAATAGGAAGTTGCGACCTAAGAAAAGATCAATAAGGAATGCTAAAGTAGAAGAACACCCTAGGACTCTGAATAAGACTCATGTTGCTTCCACTATAGATGTTGCGTCTGGCAAATGTAATAGAAATAGTGATGTAACGAATGCTAAACCGTTAAGTACTTTTGATATTCAGTCTGATGTACCTTGTGTTATTTGTCGGAAGAGTATGAATTCTGATTGTCATGACAAATGTGTTGCTAAAGCTATAATCTCTCGATTATGGAATCCTAAGAATCAGAATATCTCTAGGCCCACTAATTATTCTAAGTCTGTGCTTGGTAGACAGCCTTCTTTAGATTCTAAGGCAAACTTTGCTGTCACTGTAGCTCCAGTTTCACCTCCTAAGAATGTAGTACCACCTAGTGCATTCACTAAGACTAAAGCAAAGAGTAGTTATAGATGGCAGAAATGGATATATAACACACTAGGATTTAAATGGATGCCTAAAATTATCAATGTGTGTATGTCTAATATACCTGCTTCAGAACCCTCTAACATTTCGGGTTCCACATCTACTTCTATTCCATCTGTGTCGTCTGTGTGTAATGCAGGTGATACAGATCATTCTCTGGATTGTTGATAGCGGATGTTCCCGACACATGACAGGCAACCTTAAACTGTTATCAAACTTTATTGCAAAGTTCATTGGCACTCTCAGGTTCGGGAACGATCACTTCCCAGCTATCATGGGCTACGGAGATTATGTCAATGGGAACATCGAAATCAGCAGGGTTTACTATGTGGAAGGCCTCGGTCACAATCTGTTTTCAGTAGGTCAATTTTGTGATGGAGACTTGGAGGTTGCTTTCAGGGAGAAAACTTGTTTCATTCGTGATCTACAAGGAAATGACCTTATGTCTGGCTCGCGTAACTCTAGTCTCTACACTATCTCTATGCAAGACATAGTTGCTTCCTCTCCCATCTGCTTACTTTCAAAGGCAACATCTACAAAATCCTGGCTATGGCACCGTCGTCTCTCACATCTAAACTTTCAAACCATCACCAACCTTGCTCGACACAAACTCGTTGAAGGACTCCCACGATTCCGGTATTCAAAAGATCACCTTTGCTCAGCCTGTGAACAAGGGAAAAGCACTCGTGCTCATTTTCCTTCAAAGGTGGAACACAACTCTCAGCATGTGCTTCACCTTCTTCACATGGATTTGTGTGGCCCAATGCGCGTGCAAACGATCAATGGCAAACGCTACATCTTAGTAACTGTTGATGACTACTCACGATGGACTTGGGTCTACTTTCTTCGAAGCAAAGACCAAGCTCCACAAATGATCATCACCTTTCTCACAAAAATACAGGTTCAGCTCCGCAACACCGTCAGGATAATCAGAACAGACAAAGGAACTGAATTTGTTAACAAAACCCTTCGTGAATTCTATGAGAAAGTGGGAATTCAGCATCAAACATCTATTGCACGTACACCTGAACAAAACGGAGTTGTTGAAAGACGAAACCGAACATTAGTGGAAGCTGCAAGAACAATGTTAATCAATGCTAAACTTCCAGATTACTTATGGGCAGAAGCTGTATCTACTGCATGCTATACTCAAAACCGTTCTATGATCACAAAACGCCACAACAAAACACCTTTCGAGCTTGTCCACAACTATAAACCGAACCTCAAACACTTTCATGTATTTGGATCCCTTTGCTATCCGAATAATGATCGTGATGATTTTGGAAAGCTCAAAGCCAAAGCTGATATTGGAGTCTTTATTGGATACTGTGACAATTCTAAAGGTTTCCGAATCTGGAATCGTCGAACTAAGGAGGTAATGGAAATGATTCATGCTCATTTTGATGAACTCACGGAAATGGCTTCTGAGTATAACAGCTTAGAACCCGGTCACAACTGTTTAAACTTCCCTCAACCCCCATCATCAGCTGAACAAAGCCCCCAGCTAACTCGTCAACAAATGGAAAGGTTATTTGCTCCTCTATTCTGTGACGATATTGATGTACGTGCTCCAGGTGTATCCGATGTTTCCGCTGCACAACCTGATAATATTCTTATACCTGATACACCTGCTACAACAACTACTGTTGAAGATGCACCTACACCAGTTAACTCCAACACAACAGTTGAACACACCGCTTCCAACAATGATGAACCAGCTGATGATATTCTAAATGAAGTACCCCCACCTGCAGATTTTGATCCAAATGCGTTCTTCAACCCGTTTGCTAATGAGACTGCTGCACCAGATGTCGCGGAATCTTCAACAAACCATTTGAATCCTCAGAATCTGCACAATGTATACCAACATCAACCCTCTACACACCGATGGACAAAAGACCATCCTCTGGCTAACATTATTAGCAACCCGAATCAACCAGTCGTTACGAGACAACGTCTTCACACAGACGGTGAACATTGCATTTATGCACTCACTGTCTGCCAATCTGAGCCTAAAAACATTAAAGACGCAATGACAAAAGACAACTGGATTGAATCCATGCAGGAAGAACTCAACCAATTCAAACGTCTTGAAGTATGGGAACTGGTTAAAAGACCAACAGGGGTCTACGTCATTGGTCTAAAATGGATTTGGAAAAACAAATTGGATGCTGAAGGGAACGTCATCCGAAACAAGTCACGTCTAGTTGCTAAGGGTTATCGTCAGAAAGAGGGAATAGACTTTGAAGAATCTTTTGCTCCGGTTGCTCGTCTTGAGGCTGTTCGGATATTTCTCGCGTTTGCGGCTCATATGAATATGACGGTCTTTCAAATGGATGTCAAAACTGCGTTTCTCAATGGACAACTGAAAGAAACGGTTTATGTCAACCAACCCGACGGATTCATTAATCCAGAGTGCCCGAACCATGTCTACAAACTGAACAAAGCTCTTTATGGTCTCAAACAAGCCCCTCGGGCATGGTACGATAAGCTATCATCTTTCCTCATTGCCAATAATTTCACCAAAGGCTCGGTTGACCCAACTCTTTTTATACAATATCACGGGGCACATATCTTAATTTTTCAAATTTACGTGGATGACATCATTTTTGGGTCGACACATAAAAAGTTTTCAACCGCTTTTGCAAAACTAATGAAGAAAAATTTTTAAATGTCCATGATGGGTGAACTTACGTTCTTTCTAGGACTGCAAGTTCATCAATCACCCCGTGGTATTTTCTTGAGTCAGTCCAAATATGCCCTTGAACTGTTAAACAAATTTGGAATGACAACCTGTGACACTTATGCCACACCAATGGCTCATACCAAGAAGTTAGATGCTGATTTACATGGGAAATTAGTTGACCCTACCAAATACCGGAGTATTATTGGGTCCCTCATGTATCTAACAGCTAGCAGACCTAATATTGTCTTTTCCGTTTATCTATGCTCCCGTTATCAGTCGCGACCAACTGAAACCCACCTCTCTGAGGCTAAAAGAATCCTCTGATACATCAAGGGAACCATTAACTTGGGGATCTGGTATCCGAAGGATTCTGGTTTTGAACTAATCGCTTTTTCAGACGCCGATCACGCAGGATGCTTAGACTCAAGGAAAAGTACTTCAGGAGCTCTACAATTTCTCGGTGATAAACTGGTGTCTTGGCAATCAAAGAAGCAGGATTGTACATCGCTGTCATCAACCGAAGCAGAATATGTAGCCATGTCTGCGTGTTGTGCTCAAGTCATCTGGATGAGAACACAACTCAAAGACTATGGTTACGTATTCGACAGAATCCCGATGTACTGCGACAATCGGAGTGCCATTGCGATCTCGTGCAACTCAGTTCAGCACTCGAAATCAAAGCACATCGATCTTCGCTATCATTTCATCAAGGACCACGTGGAACAGGGTACCGTTGAATTATACTTTGTGGGTACAGAATACCAATTGGCAGATCTTCTCACCAAAGCCTTGCCTCCCGCTAGGTTTAATGAGTTGGTCCACCGGATTGGTATGAGGTGTTTGACTCAAGAGGAATTGGATGACCTCTTAAAACAGTCTTAAAAACCTGTCAAACACCAAAACATCCTTTGTAAATAAATTTTTTCAAAAACAAAATACAAAAATATAAAATCGTATAAAACAACAAAAATATTCTTCTAATCTATAATCTTTCAACATGGCAAGTACATTTCTTCCTTCATCACTATAATCTTTCAAAATTCAGTATTTTTACGATCAGGTGTTGAGGGGGAGAAAATTATAACTTTAACTGTTTCAAAACATCTGTGTACTTGCATGTTATCATATCCCGGTTGTTTCTTTTAACAATGGTGGTGAAGTTTCTGGTACAATGACACTCCTCGGACTAAAATTGATAACTTTTCATCAGTTTTCTTAAGTCGAGGGGGAGTGTCGTCAAGTTTCTTTCCTAAAAACTTTGTTTGGTAACCAAAATGGAAGTTAAATGGCTTTGTTTGAAAAAGGAAAAGGTGGAGGGACCAAAACTGTCAAAATGTTAAAGTTAATTTTAATAAATACCTTCACCTAACTTCCACTTCACATTTATTACTCTAAACCTAACAAGATCCTACGCCTAAAATTCGTTCATCCTATCTGTGTTTTTGATCATCATACTGTAAGTGGATTAATGTTTCTAACATGTTTTTAAACATTGGTTTTGATTTTCAAACGAATCCAACGGTCAAATCTACTGATATGGGTGATTTTATGTTCTTCGCTTACGCGTAAGAACACATGATCATGTGTTATGTGTTTGTGGCTAAAAAGATAATGTCAAGATGTTTTAAAAACGTCAATGATATGTTTTCTATCCTCAAAACAAACCCAGAAACACGAATTGATGAATTTTGAAAATTAGGGTTTATGAGTCGAATTGGGTATTCTTGAATGTGAAGTGTTTTGGTCAAAAAGTTTGTTGGGTTATGCTCTTGTGTTGTTGAATTGATGATTTCCAAGGTTTCTAACCACCCAGAAACACGAATTGGCTAACAATTTGAAATTAGGGTTTAATGTTCATGACTTTTGGGTATTTTTGATTCTCAACAAACTATGTGTTATAACGTGGCTTATAGACTCTCAACATATCTTAGAACTACCATAATTAGTATGGTGCAAATTCCATGGCTAAAAGTGATACACGTAAATCTCAATCCTTAGGGTTTTGACCTACGCGTATGACTTTCTACGCATAACTGTTCCATAATTGTTCTTGCCATAAATTGTTGATATAATGAAGTTCTGTGTTAATGTTAATGATTTGATGAACTTATTTCAGGATTGCTACGCATAAAATTCAGAATTAAGGTTGATTGTTATTCTACGCATAAGGATTACTTTACGCGTAGGCAGTTATGCGTAAGAGAAATCCTACGCGTAACTACTACGCATAAGGTTCTACAATGGGACTACGCATATCCTGTGAAGGATATGCGTAAACAGTGACTCTACGCATAAGGTCTACTCTTACGAGTAAGCCTTACGCGTAAAGTCTTTATACGCCTACGCGTAAGTCCTACGCATATGACCCCTTTCTTACGCGTAACTTTTCTTACGCGTAAGTTAGGATCCTACGCGTAAGCTTTCGTCTACGCGTATCTCATTACTGTTTACGCTTAACTTTGCCGAATCTACGCTTAAGCCTGGATTGACCTTCATTATGAATTGTTACGTGTACAAACTTGTTAATAAACTAATCATATCATCACGAATCCAATAATGTCACTAATAAACTTAAAGTTAACTAAATCACGAAACATTTCACGACGTCATTAGACTATTGGACAAACAAGTGACTTAGGACTCGTAACAATCATTATCACTGTACATTCAATAACTAGACAATAAGACCTTCTGTTGACTAACATTATGTCTTTCGATATGTTGGTTCTTTTGGCTAATGTTATTTCAGATCACGACATGGCTGAACAAATGAATGTGGATGCACCAGAAGTTCTTACAATTGCTGATATCTTTCCAGGGGGTTACCCGAGAAAGCTTGGAAAGAACAAACTTAGGGTTGACTTTGACACCCTCACATGCTCAGAATCTTCTTGTCTAATTGCAGTGGATATTCTCAGGAATCATCCCTACCAAAACATGCTCTCACACTCTGCCACAGTTCTAGAGGTTTACATTCAACAATTCTGGGATTCCATGCAGAGGATCACCGGTCAAAATGCTGTGAATGTGACTCTTAATCACAAACAAGTCACTATCACTCCTGATGACTTACGGGCTGCTCTCATCATTCCAGACATCGCTCCAACCGACTTCTTTGCCACCCCTACTGAACAGACTGTCCTGCAATTCTTGATAGATATTGGTTATGATGAAGCTAAAGGAATCATTTCTAAGCACTCTCACGTGGAGCTGAAGAATATTCCTCAACCATGGAGGACACTCTATATGATCATCACCAAATCAGTCTCTGGTCGTGACAGTGGCTATGAGCATCCCAAGCTCATGGAACTACAAATTTTCTGGTCGTTGATCAACAAGAAGGACATCATAATTGAAGCACTGCTATGGGAAGATATGATGCTGTCTCATAAGAAGCTTGGCTCCAAAATTCCCTATGTCAGATACACCAAACTGTTGATACAGAGAGCTCTTACACTTCATACTGATATCCCCATGAGACTCAATGACCCAGATAATCATGACATCCAGACTGAGCACATTTTATCTGTCAGAATCAAAGAAACGTCTACGAAGAAACAGGGAGCTGAGTTGACCGATCACCTTCTTACAGAGGAAATCAAAAAGCTGGAAACGTACAAAAGGTATCGGGTAGCCGTTAAAGAAGGTAAAGTTGGACACCTTGATGAAAAGGCTTCTGGGACACCTACTCGGAGAACCAGAAGAGGCAGTGCTGGAAGTGCCGCAAGTACGGAGAGTCCAAGGAAGTTCCCCAAGAGGAAGCCTCCTTCAAAGAGGATTGTTCCATCTAAGGAAGCTACTCCCATCCCAATTCCCAAAACCGAACCGCAAAGACAGCTTTTGGACGAAAGTTCTGAAGGTACTGACACAGATGAAGAGATTTCCTACTCTGAAACTGCAAAGGATGACAATCCTTCCGTACCAAAACCTCCAAGTCCTCAAAATGATAAAGGAAAAGGGAAGACTCCTGCACTCGTGCCAGATGATGAAAGCTCTGAAGATGAAGAAGAGCAACTGGATCAATCATACAGGAAGACGGTTAAATTCGTTAGTCACCTTCAAAAGGCTGAAGAATTTGCAAAAGACCAAATGGGTGGCCCCGGAGGATCAAGTGGTGCTGCCCACTCCTCACCAGATCCTGATGCGATTAATCGACCCGATAAGGGATCTGGTGCCACCACTCTTCTGCAACAACAAAAGCTTGTGGAGGATACTATTGAATACGAGTTTGAGAACCCTGAAACTGAGAAGTCTGAGAAAGATAAAGATGATGATTATGACAAGTTGCTTTTGGAAAGTCCCACACATTCACAGAAGGAAACTTCTGAACCGCCTAAGGACCCCGAGTCGCCTCATGTCTCCTCATCATCAGACTCTTCATCTCATTCATCACCACCACCATCAATGAGATCAACCAAATCATCATCCAAATCAGTAAAAAAACCACCTCGTTCTTGGATATCTCATGCTCATAAATGTATTGGGAATGCTGTCAAACAAGTCAGAAAGAAAGACATTCTCCAAAAGAAGTTGAATTTCTATGCTGATCACATACAGCATTTGTATGACGAGCATGAAAAGATGAAAGAAGAAAGGAAGTTTATTCAGGAATTCATGAAAAGTCATCGTCAAGAGGAACTGAATGAAATGATCGAAGGTTACACTAACAACTACCTTCAGAATATCGTTCCTAAAGTCACAAAGGAGCTGTTCACCAGACAACTTTATCCAAATCTTATGCAAATCGCCAAGCAAACTATCCGATCAACGCCCCTAACCGTAACAATCAATCCAACCGATCCGGTAGTTTTTGTTAGGTCACAAGTTTTACAAACACAAGTTATAGAGAAGAGATGAAGGCGATTGAACAAGCTAAACACCCACACACGCATAAACAATAATACGGTTAAGGGAAAGAGTGAGTGAAAGAGAATAACTTGAACAACCAACCCTCAAATGAGGGTTATTACATGGTTTATATAGGCAAGGAGCTAGGGCAACACTCCCTCTCCTTCCCTATTCCTTATTGGGCTTGGATCAAGCTTATGGGCCTTCTACATAAGCTTGTCCTTAAACAAACATAAAGGCCATAATAAAGCTACCTATTACATATGAAATATAAATACTTGAAATACTGTTTAGGAGTGATTCCAACAATCTCCCCCTCAAGTATATATGAATGTAAACGGTGAAGGCGTTGATGTAATAGTAGCAGTGACGTCTTCTGACATTCTTCTTTCTTGTGAGAGGAATTGCCTTGATTCGAACAATCTCCCCAGTGTAGAGAGATAGTTATCTTTGAACAGTTATGCTTTGACGTCATCTTTAACTTTGTTCTTTGATCATTGTTCTTTGTGGTGAAAGTGATAGTATGTTGTTGTCTGCATCAGTCTGCCTCAGGTCTGCTTCGCTGCTCCAGTGTCTCCACGTCATTCTTCAACATGCTCACACGCTCTTTGACGTTGGAAATCAATACTGATGAAGTTCTTTAAGTCTTTAACTTTGTAGATTCTTTGGTTTGACGAAGAATCATTCTGACTGTTGTGTTGCATCTGAATAGAACTTCCATTAGTGATGAAGTTGGCGTGAGCATGAGAAGAATCAGCACGATCATCCCGCTCCGGAGCTTCCATAAGAAGAAAACATTTCAAACGGTTAGTAATAAGCGGTTTCCGGCACTTACAAGTTTGAACTTCGAGAGTGTCAACAGCATAGTGTGAAGACACAACTCTAATTCTTACAAAGGCCGTTCCTGAACTGGAGTCCCACAAGTGAGATAACGCGATGTACCGAAGTACATCTACAGTTCAGATGAGTCGCTGAGGTACACCGAAGCATCACCTCACGACTGTAGACCGTTTGAGACACACTCCGCGTAATCCACGGGGAGTTACCGAAGTGACCTGCTGTCAGGGCTGTTTGATGTTGACCCTGGCAGGAGTTTCCATTCAATCACTGAGGATCACAGATGTGAACCTCTCATAAATGTTCTCGACAGATTGCTAAGATCTGTGAAGGACTCGATATGAACCACTGATGATCTTATTTGTTGATCATTAAGTGATTAAATGTCAAGTGTTCCTAAGAGATCTTTTGATGAATCTCGTGGCTCTAGACTCAATAGTGCGTTTAGGTTTTCCTGAGCGGAGACTAGGGAGAGGGTCTCCTTCTTCAATACCAGCGATCTCTAAAAGAAAGCCAATAGTTTACGTAGGGTTCCCTGTGAGAATGAAACAAGCTTCTTTTGAGAAAAACTTGAGTGGCTAAGAAGGTTTAGTGCATGCGTCACTGGGTCCATGACGACTTTTAATCTTCAATACCGGTGTCACTAAGTGACAACCAGTAGCATATGAATTGAACCCGGTGTCTGCCCTAAGTTGAATAATCTGGAGGGCTATTTCTTTTCACCCTTTACTTTACATTTCTTTTTGATTTTTCAACTCCTTCTTTCTCCGATTCTCATTTTCTCCTTTTTACAATCATTCCTAAGGACTTCTAACACTAACTAATGGTAGTGTCCTTGGGTAGATCCCTCCGGTTCTGGCGGATCATAGGACGGTTATTCCTAACCTTAGTCACCTTATAACTCCATGACTAACCTATGTTTGCCATTAAAACCACTGTATGTGAAAATATCTCTCAAAGGGTTTGTTAATGAAAAACATGTTTGAACCACTGTGAGAGATGATGTTTTGCATAAATACTCCCCCTCCACATGTGCTTAATAGTTTTAATGGTTAAATGCACAGTGAGGAAAGAGCGCGCACATTTTGAATTGATCCACTAAAGATAAACAATCTCCCGCGAGACACGGTTACGTTGAATAGTTAAAGAGTTACATTGTCAGCTTTTAGGTGACAACTAGCTCTAATAACTATCTTGAAGGTGTAGACAAACCTTGAAAGGTTGTCAAACCCGTCAGAGTTCATGTCTATCAAGAGTTTCTCGAATGGTACATTCTACTCAGACAAGTCCTTTGCGAGACACGTTTACATCACTAGCGAACTAGCTTGAAATTATTACCCGTCCAGGACAAGTCTTTTCGAGTTACTAACAGTTTAGTACCGTCAATTCATTGGTTAAGTCTGAGGTACACAGATTCATTTGCATTTTGTACAACATATTTCTTATCACACAATTTTCTCCCCCTCAAAAATGGCATATAAAATGTTATTTTTGAACGATTTGAGAATAAATATGACCATTTCGAGTGTTGCGGGAAGATGACCACTATGAACAATTTGTGAACAAAATTTTCATTCAAATACTCCCCCTCAACTAGTGATATAAACGGTTGAGGTTTTGAAAAGTCATATGGGGAAGTACTTGTCTTTTTGAGCAAAACCTTGAAAAATGAAAGGTTTGATAGGTTTTACTCAAAAATAAGAAGCTTTCGCTCCTTTTATAAGGATTGTGGCACTGAAGCGTACCACAGGGTCCTTTCTTGACCATTACGGGTTGTACACTGTTATGTGTGCACAAGCCATTGACATATATAATCACACATCCAAAATTATATGAAGGAAACAATTCAAGGGGTACCAGGAAGTGCAGTGATGTTCCCAGGAGTGCGCACAGGGCGTTGAAAGCCGGTGATGTTTCTCCTGGGTCGACCACCAACATAGCTCTCCAATCGTCTGAACTGATCCCTTCTGAACAACCGTTCATCAATCATGGTGATGATTCGTCTCACATCTCTCCTTTCCTGAGAATTCCAGCGCTTACGAGACCCAACTTTCAGGCGTATATCCTTCAACCTGTACGCCAATCCATCCCTAACCAGCTTCAAGGTATGATCCCCGAATTTGTGGAGCTCACTACACGCCATTAAGCAGTTTCTTTGAAGTTCACTATGGTAAACAACGCCGAAAGGTTTGTTGATGAGTGTATATTGAGATAGCTGGTTGAGGTCGGGAAGAGTAAGCGTTGGAGGAGTGAGGTTGACACGCTTCTGATAAGATTCAACAGCCATCTGGATATCTTCAACACGTTCTTTGATCACGATGCGTCTAATGAAGATGAGAAGTGACTTGATAAATTCGCGTTGAACTTCAGTCGAGAATTGTCTCATACGACCCTGTACTTTGGCAAGGTACATGTCTTCGATGTCGTTGAGGGACAAGTTCTCAAAGTCAGCCTCGAGAATCCATAGTCCTGTTCATCTTGTCGTTTGACTATGATATTCTTTAAGAATGTGTAGTCCCACTTAGACTTGAGATCAATGTGTTTGATGGCCACGATGTCCTTAGAACTATACACTGCATGTTGAGACTTCTGAACCAGACAGCTTCTGTAGTAGATTCTTCGGCGTTCAGGCCAATGATGAATCCCATACAATGCATCTTGGTCGTATGCTTGCACGTTGTCAGAAAACAAGTGATTTGCACGTTCCTCGATAGCTATGCAATTTGAGTAAATAGCCGCTGGGAATGGAAGAGTCAATGATGTAGCGTATTTTCGCGAACCATCGGTACCGTGTAAGAGAAAATCCAGGTCTCTGTTAAAGAAGTATCGGAAGGGAATCCGTGGTTCGTCTGTTTGGCCAATGGTCGGTAGAGGTTTGGTCCAATCGATGTAGTATGGAGGGTTGTCCCTTTGTGTGAAGTCAATGTTTGCTTCCGGATTGAGCCAATCCATGTTGTTAGACATAGCTCGAGCGATGTTCTCAAGATGATATTCGACCTCGAGGGCGCTTTCAGAGCTGTCTTTCCACAGTTGAAAAGCTTCATTCTTGATTCGCTTCAACTCAGATTTTGTCATTTTCTTCACATGGAACTTTTCTTGCAAAAGTTTTGCGTGCTCCAATGTAGAACCGTCTACCAATTCTTGACCTTCATCAGGGTAAGGAGTTTGATTGACAAGTGTGGAGAACCATTCAAACTCTTCGGTTTTATCGTCATCTAGCCATGATACGACTTCAGGCTGAGTCGTCTTCTTCTTCTTTTTGGAAGGCCTTGATGATGATACTGGTTTCTGCACTTGTTTGGGTGAGGTGGGTTGTTGTCGGGGCTCAAGGACCTCTTCATCGTCACCACCCGTATACTCAAAGTAATCACCTGTTTTATGAGTCAGGGGTGGTAACTCGGAATCGTCCCGAGGTTTATCAGTAGAAGACCGAGGTGGAGGAGACTTTTGTTGAGAAGAAGTCCGTGGTGGAGGAGGTGGCATAGAGGTAGATTTACCAGACTGCTTCTGACATTTAGGTGCAGAGTCCTTATCCTTATCATCGTCATCTCTTGGTCGTTTGGGTTGATCGGCTGACTCCTTGCATGATGATCTGAGTTGAAAATCAAGTAGATTTTCGAAAAATTTAGCTTCATCCGAAGTAAACGTTCCAGATCGCTTTGACATTTGCATCACAAGTTTAGCGATTAACTCAGATTCAGAGAGATCAGCTTCTTTGGCCATTGTATGTTTAACCAATGCTACGATGTTAGGGGTGAGTTGTCTGGAAAATACTTCTATAGTCACACCGGGGACAGTGTCGAGAAGAAACTTGTGAGTATGATCTCTTGCTGTCTTTTCCAGTTCTTTTTGGACTTTAGGAACGATATCCTGAAGGTACTTGTTAGTGTAACCTTCGATCATTTCGTTCAGTTCCTCTTGTCGATGACTCTTCATGAACTTCTGAACAAATTCCCTTTCTTTCTCCATCTTGTCTTTCTCATCATTTAAGTACTGAATCTGGTCAGCAAACCAATTCAGTTTTCTGTAAAGTATGTCCTTCTTTCTGAATTGTTGGACAGCTTTCACAATCTTTTGATGAGTCTGAGAAATCCAAGATTTAGGTGGTTTCTTCACTGATTTGGATGATGATCTGGTTGACTTCGTTGATGGTGGTGGTGATGAGTGAGATGATGAGTCTGATGATGAGGAGACATGAGGAGACTTCATGTCCTTAGGAGTTTCTGAGGTTTTCTCCTTTGAGTGTGTTGGACTGTCTAGAAGAAACTTTGTATAATCATCCTCGTCATCTCTAGACTTTTCTTTCTCAGTTTCCAGTTTCTCAAAATCATACACAATAGTATCCTCCACAGGCTGTTGCTGTTGCAGAAGAGTAGTGGCACCAGATCCCTTACCGGGTTGATTAACCGTATCAGGATCTGGTGAGGAGTGGACAGCACCACTTGATCCTCCAGGGGCCACCCATTTGATCTTTAGCAAATTCTTCGGCCTTTTGAAGGTGTCTGACTTTGTGAAACTTCTTCCTGTATGATTGATCCAGTTGCTCTTCTTCATCTTCAGAGCTTTCATCCTGTGACACAAGTGCAGGAGTCTTCCCTTTTTCTTTATTAGTTTGAGGACTTGGAGGTTTTGGTACTGAGGGATTTTCATCCTTTGCGGTTTCAGAGTATGTGATCTCTTCATCTGTGTCAGTAGCCTCAGAGTCCTCGTCCCTGAGCTGTCTTTGCGGTTCAAGTGAAAGGATCGGAGTGGCTTCCTGAGAAGGAACTTTCTTCTTAGGGGTAGGTTTCCTCTTTGGAATAGGTTTCTTCTTTGGAACATTCCTTTGACTATTTGTACTTGTGACACTTCCAGCACTTCCTTTTCTGGTTCTCCTTACAGGTGTTCCAGAAGATTTTTCGTCGAGATGACCAACTTTGCCTTGTCTGACTGCTTCCAGATACCTTTGGTACGATTCGAGCTTTCTGACATCTTCAGTTAGAAGGAAATCTGGCAGCACAGCACCTTGTTTCTTTGTAGACGTTTCCTTGATTCTGACAGATAGAATGGGTTCCGTCAACATGTCGTGATTGTCGGGGTCATTGAGCCTCTTGGGAATGTCAGGATGAAGTCCAAGTGCTCTCTGGATCAACAATTTAGTATATCTGATGTAGGGAATTTTTGAGCCAAGTTTGTTGAGATATGACATCATGTCATCCCAAATCAGAGCTTCGATAGCGATGTGTTTCTTGTTGACCAATGCCCAGAATATTTGCAGTTCCATGAGCTTAGGGTGCTCATAGCCGCTGTCACGACCAGAAACAGACTTGGTGATGATCATGTAGAGAGTTCTCCAGGGTTGAGGAATACTCTTAAGCTCTACGTGAGAATGCTTGGTGATTATTCCTGTAGCCTCGTCATAACCGATATTGATTAAGAATTGGAGAGTGAGCTCTTCAGCAGGTGTGGCATATAGTTTGGTTGGATCGACATCAGGAATTAGGAGAACAGCCCTTAAGTCTGCAGGTGTAATGGTGACTTGTTTGTGATTCAGAGTCACCGTCACAACAGTTTGTCCTTTGACCCTTTCCATAGTGTTCCAGAACTGTTGGATGTAGATCTCAGGAACAGTTGCAGAGTGAGTAAGCATGTTCTGATACGGATGAGTCCTCAGAATGTCAATAGCAATTAGACACGAAGATTCAGAGCAAGTGAGGGTGTCAAAGTCAACACGGAGATTGTTCTTTCCTATCTTCATTGGATAGCCATGAGGATAGATATCAGCAATGGAGAGAACTTCAGATGCATCCACATTCATTTGTTCAGCCATGTTGTGATCTGAAATAACATTAGCCAAAAGAACCAACATATCGAAAGACATAATGTTAGTCAACAGAAGGTCTTATTGTCTAGTTATTTAATGTATAGTGTTAATGATTGTTACGAGTCCTAAGTCACTTGTATGTTCAATAGTTCAATGATGTCGTGAAATGTTTCGTGAGTTAGTTAACTTTAAGTTTTAAAGTTTATTTTATCACTTATTGTTCACAACATATCAAACGATTTAAGTTTATTAGTGACATTTTTTTTTTGGATTCGTGATGATATGATTAGTTTATTTACAAGTTTGTACACGTAACAATTCATAACTGAAGGTATGATCTCGGCTTATGCGTAGGATTGGTAAAGTTATGCATAGACAGGAATGATATATGCTTAGGCGTAAACTTACGCGTAGGATCCTAACTTACGCGTAAGAAATGTTACGCGTAGGAAAAAGAGACCTTATGCGTAGAGCTTATGCGTAGACATATATAAACCTTACGCGTAAGGCTACTCGTAAGAGTTGACCTTATGCGTAGAGGTCACTGTTTACGCATATCCTTCACAGGATACGCGTAGTCCCATATGTAGAACCTTATGCGTAGAAGCTACGCGTAAGACTAATCTTACGCATAACAAGCTACGCGTAAGGTGATCCTTATGCGTAGATTAACAACAACCTTGATTCTGAAATTTACGTGTTGCAAGCCTGAAATAAAGCATCATATCATCAAAGTTAAACATATAACATTCGTTTATGACAAATCAAACCACATTTGCACAGTTTAACAGTTACGCGTAGTCTAAACCCTAGATCTACGCGTATGAGATCTAGCCATGGAATATGCATACAACTGATTCTGGGAGGACTAAGAAGCATATAGAGTTGTTTTGGTCAAGTTTTAACATCAACAGTGTCAAGAATCAAAAGTACCCAAACCGTATGAACACAAAACCCTAATTTCCATTTATGAGTAATTAGTGTTTCTAGGTGTAATCTGGGCCTGGATATAATCAATTCAACTTGATAATAACCTTATACAACAATCTTTTTCACCAAAAGCGTTCTCATTTGGAAAAACCCAAATCCACGCATAAACCCTAGTTTTCAAATACACTCAATTCGTGTTTCTGGGTGCGTTTTGATTGTTAAAAAAGTATCATTGATGTTTTAAGAACGTTTTGACACCGCCCTTTTTAACCATAAACACCCTTTCATGATTTAGTGTTCTTGTGCTTACGCGTAAGACACACAAGTGGTAATAACTTAAGATTAAACCGTTGGATTTTTGAAAAATTGAAAACCATTGTTTAAAAACTTGTTACAAACACGAAATCACTTACAAATTGTTGATCTGAAACGCGGATTTGTCAAACGATTATGGATCGTGGATTATGTTTGGTAAGGTAATAAATGTGATGAAGTTAATGAGGTTGGTAGGGTATTTTATTTAAAGTAACTTTAAAGTTTTGACAGTTTTGGTCCCTCCACCTTTTTCTTTTTCATTCAAAGCCATTTAACTTCCGTTTTGGTTATCAAACAAAGATTTTAAGAAAGACACTTGACGACACTTCCCCTCGACTTGAGAAAATAATGAAAGGTTATTAATTAAAGTCCGAGGTGTGTCTTTGAACCAGGAAATGTACCACCATTTGTAAAAGATTCAACCGAGATAAGATAACATGCAAGTACACAGATGTTTTTGAAGCAGTTAATAGATTATTTTCTCCCCCTCAACACTTGATCGGAAAAATACTGAATTTTGAAAGATTAAAGTGTTGACAGAAGAAATGTACTTGCCATGTTGAAAGAAATATAGATTAGGAGTATATTTTTGTTGTTTTATCGGATTTTATATTTTTGTATTTTGTTTTTGAAAAGATATTTACAAAAGATGTTTTGGTGTTTGACAGGTTTTAAGACTGTTTTAAGAGGTCATCCAATTCCTCTTGAGTCAAACACCTCATACCAATTCGGTGGACCAACTCATTAAACCTAGCGGGAGGCAAGGCTTTGGTGAGCACATCTGCCAATTGGTATTCAGTACCCACAAAGTATAGTTCAACGGTACCCTGTTCCACGTGGTCCTTGATGAAATGATAGCGTAGATCGATGTGCTTTGATTTTGAGTGCTGAACTGAGTTGCACGAGATGGCAATGGCACTCCGATTGTCGCAGTACATCGGGATTCTGTCAAATACGTAACCATAGTCTTTGAGTTGTGTTCTCATCCAGATGACTTGAGCACAACACGCGGACATGGCTACATATTCTGCTTCGGTTGATGACAGCGATGTACAATCCTGCTTCTTTGATTGCCAAGACACCAGTTTATCACCGAGAAATTGTAGTGCTCCTGAAGTACTTTTCCTTGAGTCTAAGCATCCTGCGTGGTCAGCGTCTGAAAAAGCGATTAGTTCAAAACCAGAATCCTTCGGATACCAGATCCCCAAGTTAATGGCTCCCTTTATGTATCGGAGGATTCTTTTAGCCTCAGAGAGGTGGGTTTCAGTTGGTTGCGACTGATAACGGGAGCATAGATAAACGGCAAAGACAATATCAGGTCTGCTAGCTGTTAGATACATGAGAGACCCAATGATACTTCGGTATTTGGTAGGGTCAACCAATTTCCCATGTAAATCAGCATCTAATTTCTTGGTATGAGCCATTGGTGTGGCATAAGTGTCACAGGTTGTCATTCCAAATTTGTTTAACAGTTCAAGGGCATATTTGGACTGACTCAAGAAAATACTACGGGGTGATTGAGGAACTTGTAGTCCTAGAAAGAACGTAAGTTCACCCATCATGGAAATTTCAAAAATTTTCTTCATTAGTTTTGCAAAAGCGATTGAAAACTTTTTATGTGTAGACCCAAAAATGATGTCATCCACGTAAATTTGAACAATTAAGATGTGTGCCCCGTGATATTGTATAAAAAGAGTTGGGTCAACTGAGCCTTTGGTGAAATTATTGGCAATGAGGAAAGATGATAGCTTATCATACCATGCCCGAGGGGCTTGTTTGAGACCATAAAGAGCTTTGTTCAGTTTGTAAACATGGTTCGGGAACTCAGGATCAACGAATCCATCTGGTTGGCTGACATAGACCGTTTCTTTAAGTTGTCCATTGAGAAACGCCGTTTTGACATCCATCTGATAGACAGTCATATTCATATGAGCTGCGAACGCGAGAAATATCCGAACAGCCTCAAGACGAGCAACCGGAGCAAAAGATTCTTCAAAGTCTATTCCTTCTTCCTGACAATAACTGGTATGTGCTTAAACACATACCTTTTCATTATCAAAATAGACCCAAAACAACCAAGTAAAAGCCGTTTATTGCTAATATTTGTGGTTTTCTTGAGTTTGTGCTTGTACAGGTACGGATATGCAAAAACACACAAAAAGGATCCAAATCAGACGTAAATCCGAGCACGAGAGATCAAGAGAGTTATAGCTGAGCCAGAAGTTCGGGATTGTGTATTTTGAAAGATTTTATTCTCAGAAGATGATTTTTGAAGTTTCAGACAAGTTTGAAGAAAAGTCAAGAATAGTCCCTGCACTTTGAGTTTTTGACAGAATTGATCCCTAAAAGTTTCAGATTTTACAAAAGTCACCCTTGGATTATTTGAGATTTACATGATTGGTCCTTAATGAGATTTTCAGAAAGTACATTTTTGGTCCCTTGGAAATTCGAATTGTACAAGTTTGGTCCTTGGTACAATAAGTATTAACATATTAAATCCAATCCATTACACTAAACTCTTCGGCCCAATGATATTACCCGGATCCAAAGCCCAAAACCAAACACACGCTACCCATTTTGATATTATTACCCGAAAACCAACCAAACCCGGCTCAACTTACCCAAGTCAACCCCCCAAACCCACGGTCAAACACCCAAAGTAATATAAAAAATTACTCGCGCGCTTTTCTTCCCCAATTTACCCAGGTAGAACCCTAATTACCCACCCCGTGTAATTGGTCAATTTCACCACAATTAAGGGCAAGATGGTACTTTCCCTGACACACCCCTGACACATGGGAATGCCAGGTCATCGATCCGCGTGCAAACTCTCAAAAACTGCTCTCCCATTGGTCGAAACAAGTCATCAAGTCTAATCCAAGGGTTGTGATCAAGCTAAGGTGTGTGGGATATGATCTAAGGGTGGAAACAAGCTCAGAGAAAGCACAAGTGATGAATTCGAGAAGCTTCCAAGACCTTAGCTCAAGTTATAAATAGGACCTCTTCTCATTCACAAATGATGTATCTTATCTTCTGTTATTTTTCTTCTCTCTAGTTTTTAATAGCCTAATTAGTAGTAGTTTACAATTTCAATGTTTTAAATCTCTTGTAATTCGTATTTTGTAACCAATTCCTTAGATTAATATAAATTCAGTTTTCATTTTCAATTGTTTGTTTAAGTTTTTTATGATTTGAATCCACTTATAATCTTTGTTTAAAGCTTATTTCAGTTTTATAAACCTGTGTTTAGCTTATTTCTTCAAAAACTCAAAAATACAAAAAAATCAAATAAAATCATTCAAAAATAAAAAATCACTTTAGATCTGTTATGTGGAGTGATCCATCACTGATCTACTGTTTCATATAGTTCATATAAGCTTTTAGTAGCTTATTGTGAGCTTATACTTGTTTCAATCTCAAATCACAAAAAATTCATTCAATATCAGTTGCTACAGTTGCTGTTCTGATCTGCTAGTGTTAGATCTGGATTTGGAATGATGCAGATGATGTTATTGGGTTGAATCTGAGCTGGATTGGAGTAGGATAGGGGTTTGTTAGGTTAGTGGTTCCATGCTTCATGTTTGCAAGCCATAGTGGCTAGGTGATTTGTAAGTTCTCATATCTGTTTTACATATTAACTTCTGAATCTGTTGATTGAATCTGCTATTTAGTGATTATTAGTATTGTTTGATTAGAGTTTGATGTTTGTTTAGTATCATTTAGTCATAATCTGCTTATTAGTTCTATAATCAGTAGTTAAACTAGTGTTTGGAATAGCTTAATAAACTGTGATAGAGGTTAGCTAAACAGTTAGGAGTAGTTGTTTCATGCTTATATAGGATATTGACATTCATTTGAGGTCTTTGACATTGCAGTTATTCTCATATAGTCAAAATCAACTTATAACTGATCTAGTGGTTGCTTCTGTTAGAATCAGTGGGTAATAGTTTGCAAATTAGCTTAAAACTAGTAGATCTAGCATTTAGTCATCATAATTAGTCTTATATCATCATAATCAGTCTAATATTTTGGATCAAATTTGAGTTTGGTCAAAGTTTCATGTCTGTTCTTTATTAAGTCAAACCTCTCAAATCTGTTTTTCAGCAAACTTTGAGACTATCTCATTGATTCATTTTCAAGCTTGAGTGTGTGAAACTTTGGGATTTGAAACTTCACTTGGTCTAGTTTTAGAAAATACTTTTTGTCAAATCTGGTTTAGTCCTTTTAAGCTTCAAATAAGCTAATCATTAAGCTACTTTTTCCCCTGTTCACACTCAGTATATACTGAGTGTGAAATAGGTATTTTGCATCTGTTGCATTGGTTTCATTTCAAGGAGTTAGAGATTGAGACTTGGCACAATTGTAGCTGGCCAGGTGTTTTATAGGACTGCTTAATTGGTTTTTGATCTAGCTTATTGGTTAAGCTTGTGCATAAGCCCCAACAGTAGGCCTGAATTAGCTGTTTTGCTATTTAGGCAGTTTTCTTAAATCTTTGGTCTTAGCTTATAGCTTGTTAGGAGTAGTTATAATCAGTTGCAACTAGCTTATTTTAGTAGACTTTAGCTTCTTTAACTGTTTGATAGCTTAATTCCTTGTTTAGCTTATTTTCCTAGCTTATTTGAATAACAGTTGCACTACATCTTTCAATTTTCACACATAAGCTGCTTATTTCTCATTTTTCATAGATTCATATTATCATTTTAGAATTTTCCTTAGATTTTCACAATTTTTGGTCACTTTTTACTATTTTTCTAGATTTAAATTAGTTTTTAATCACTTTTTAATAGGTTTTATTGCAAATTAATTGAGAAATAGTTCCAAAAAAATAATTTTTCAATTTTCTTAGTTTAAGATAAATATAAAAAGCATAAAAAATATTTTTCCTTATTTTTTCACTTTTATTTGGTATTTTTCACATATTAAATTAGATTAAAATAGTTTTAAATTAGTAGAAAATAGAAAATTAATCTGAAAAATACAAAAATAGTTTTAAAAAGTCTTTTGAGTTATTTGTGATTTTTAGAAAATAGTTTCATATTTTTCTCTTTGTTTTTTTATAATTTTTTGAATTTAAAATTAGTTTTAATAGTTAAAAATTAGTTTTTAATTTTTATAAAATCAAGAAAAATCCTAAAAAATACTTTTAATTCTAAAATAGTTTTCTAATATCATTTCTAGAGTAAAAGTCATTTTAGGCATTTTTAGGATATCATTTAGACGTAGTTGCCTTTTATTTACGTTTATTAATTACGTTTTAGTTTAGCTCGCACTTAGGATTTCCCGTAGAATAGATTTCCTTAATTACTTTCCCATTCCCGTAGTTATTAAAATCAAAAATCATTAATCCAAAACATCGAGCATTAAAATCCAAACCAAGAACTACGTTGGCAATTCACGCCTCGTTGGGAAAACGATTCGGGTTGACTAATCCGTACACACGATCACACACGGGATTTGATTTATTATTCTTTTTCCTAAGAGAATTTGAATCTATCTTCGTGATTATTTTTGATATTGATATTAAGGTTTTATCCACACACATAACCCCTAAGCCTTTATTATCAAAGACTCAGTGTCCGAGCCGTTTTAAGTTTCTTACGGCTAGTCATTCACAAGTGGCTAGTTTGTGTGAGTCAAGCTTGACGTTGCTCTTTCATTGAGTAACCAAATTTTGGCGCAGCTGCCGGGGAGGTTGTGTCACGACAATATCGTTTGAGGTTTGACGATTAGTGGCTCGAGATCCTTCATTCGTGAAGTTACTATTTTTCTATAAAATAAAAAAAAGTAAAAAATATTTTCCTTT
>BPTQ01000001.1:23157503-23182010 GCA_019973895.1 Chrysanthemum seticuspe
GACTAGAGAGACTTAGACTCAATTAGCGATTTGAACACTACGTTTACAGTTTCGCTAGACCTTGCAAATGAAGCCTACTTCGATTTAAAAAGCTTTTAGATGAACTAAAAGTTGAGTCTAGTAGTACGTTCCTCAGTCGGCTAGTTGGGTTTGCTGGTTCTCTACTGCTACTATTCCTATTCCTGAGACGTGGATTTACAGTCTTCGTCAGACCATTTAGATGGAGATACGGTGGAGGAGGTGGTGCCTGAAGAAGAGTTGTTTTCAGAGGAGGTGGAGCCAGAAGATAACTATTTGGAGCCCTGCTAAGGCTCAATGGTGGGGACTGAGTATTTTGTCCACTAATGAAACTCATATGCCCACCACTGCTACTTCTCCAGGAACTCGGATGATACTGGTTTCTGCACTTGTTTGGGTGAGGTGGGTTGTTGTCGGGGCTCAAGGACCTCTTCATCGTCACCACCCGTATACTCAAAGTAATCACCTGTTTTATGAGTCAGGGGTGGTAACTTGGAATCGTCCCGAGGTTTATCAGTAGAAGACCGAGGTGGAGGAGACTTTTGTTGAGAAGAAGTCCGTGGTGGAGGAGGTGGCATAGAGGTAGATTTACCAGACTGCTTCTGACATTTAGGTGCAGAGTCCTTATCCTTATCATCGTCATCTCTTGGTCGTTTGGGTTGATCGGCTGACTCCTTGCATGATGATCTGAGTTGAAAATCAAGTAGATTTTCGAAAAATTTAGCTTCATCCGAAGTAAACGTTCCAGATCGCTTTGACATTTGCATCACAAGTTTAGCGATTAACTCAGATTCAGAGAGATCAGCTTCTTTGGCCATTGTATGTTTAACCAATGCTACGATGTTAGGGGTGAGTTGTCTGGAAAATACTTCTATAGTCACACCGGGGACAGTGTCGAGAAGAAACTTGTGAGTATGATCTCTTGCTGTCTTTTCCAGTTCTTTTTGGACTTTAGGAACGATATCCTGAAGGTACTTGTTAGTGTAACCTTCGATCATTTCGTTCAGTTCCTCTTGTCGATGACTCTTCATGAACTTCTGAACAAATTCCCTTTCTTTGTCCATCTTGTCTTTCTCATCATTTAAGTACTGAATCTGGTCAGCAAACCAATTCAGTTTTCTGTAAAGTATGTCCTTCTTTCTGAATTGTTGGACAGCTTTCACAATCTTTTGATGAGTCTGAGAAATCCAAGATTTAGGTGGTTTCTTCACTGATTTGGATGATGATCTGGTTGACTTCGTTGATGGTGGTGGTGATGAGTGAGATGATGAGTCTGATGATGAGGAGACATGAGGAGACTTCATGTCCTTAGGAGTTTCTGAGGTTTTCTCCTTTGAGTGTGTTGGACTGTCTAGAAGAAACTTTGTATAATCATCCTCGTCATCTCTAGACTTTTCTTTCTCAGTTTCCAGTTTCTCAAAATCATACACAATAGTATCCTCCACAGGCTGTTGCTGTTGCAGAAGAGTAGTGGCACCAGATCCCTTACCGGGTTGATTAACCGTATCAGGATCTGGTGAGGAGTGGACAGCACCACTTGATCCTCCAGGGCCACCCATTTGATCTTTAGCAAATTCTTCGGCCTTTTGAAGGTGTCTGACTTTGTGAAACTTCTTCCTGTATGATTGATCCAGTTGCTCTTCTTCATCTTCAGAGCTTTCATCCTGTGACACAAGTGCAGGAGTCTTCCCTTTTTCTTTATTAGTTTGAGGACTTGGAGGTTTTGGTACTGAGGGATTTTCATCCTTTGCGGTTTCAGAGTATGTGATCTCTTCATCTGTGTCAGTAGCCTCAGAGTCCTCGTCCCTGAGCTGTCTTTGCGGTTCAAGTGAAAGGATCGGAGTGGCTTCCTGAGAAGGAACTTTCTTCTTAGGGGTAGGTTTCCTCTTTGGAATAGGTTTCTTTGGAACATTCCTTTGACTATTTGTACTTGTGACACTTCCAGCACTTCCTTTTCTGGTTCTCCTTACAGGTGTTCCAGAAGATTTTTCGTCGAGATGACCAACTTTGCCTTGTCTGACTGCTTCCAGATACCTTTGGTACGATTCGAGCTTTCTGACATCTTCAGTTAGAAGGAAATCTGGCAGCACAGCACCTTGTTTCTTTGTAGACGTTTCCTTGATTCTGACAGATAGAATGGGTTCCGTCAACATGTCGTGATTGTCAGGGGTCATTGAGCCTCTTGGGAATGTCAGGATGAAGTCCAAGTGCTCTCTGGATCAACAATTTAGTATATCTGATGTAGGGAATTTTTGAGCCAAGTTTGTTGAGATATGACATCATGTCATCCCAAATCAGAGCTTCGATAGCGATGTGTTTCTTGTTGACCAATGCCCAGAATATTTGCAGTTCCATGAGCTTAGGGTGCTCATAGCCGCTGTCACGACTAGAAACAGACTTGGTGATGATCATGTAGAGAGTTCTCCAGGGTTGAGGAATACTCTTAAGCTCTACGTGAGAATGCTTGGTGATTATTCCTGTAGCCTCGTCATAACCGATATTGATTAAGAATTGGAGAGTGAGCTCTTCAGCAGGTGTGGCATATAGTTTGGTTGGATCGACATCAGGAATTAGGAGAACAGCCCTTAAGTCTGCAGGTGTAATGGTGACTTGTTTGTGATTCAGAGTCACCGTCACAACAGTTTGTCCTTTGACCCTTTCCATAGTGTTCCAGAACTGTTGGATGTAGATCTCAGGAACAGTTGCAGAGTGAGTAAGCATGTTCTGATACGGATGAGTCCTCAGAATGTCAATAGCAAATAGACACGAAGATTCAGAGCAAGTGAGGGTGTCAAAGTCAACACGGAGATTGTTCTTTCCTATCTTCATTGGATAGCCATGAGGATAGATATCAGCAATGGAGAGAACTTCAGATGCATCCACATTCATTTGTTCAGCCATGTTGTGATCTAAAATAACATTAGCCAAAAGAACCAACATATCGAAAGACATAATGTTAGTCAACAGAAGGTCTTATTGTCTAGTTATTTAATGTACAGTGTTAATGATTGTTACGAGTCCTAAGTCACTTGTATGTTCAATAGTTCAATGATGTCATGAAATGTTTCGTGAGTTAGTTAACTTTAAGTTTAAAGTTTATTTTATCACTTATTGTTCACAACATATCAAACGATTTAAGTTTATTAGTGACATTTTTTTTTTTGGATTCGTGATGATATGATTAGTTTATTTACAAGTTTGTACACGTAACAATTCATAATGAAGGTATGATCTCGGCTTATGCGTAGGATTGGTAAAGTTATGCATAGACAGGAATGATATATGCTTAGGCGTAAACTTACGCGTAGGATCCTAACTTACGCGTAAGAAATGTTACGCGTAGGAAAAAGAGACCTTATGCGTAGAGCTTATGCGTAGACATATATAAACCTTACGCGTAAGGCTACTCGTAAGAGTTGACCTTATGCGTAGAGGTCACTGTTTACGCATATCCTTCACAGGATACGCGTAGTCCCATATGTAGAACCTTATGCGTAGAAGCTACGCGTAAGACTAATCTTACGCATAACAAGCTACGCGTAAGGTGATCCTTATGCGTAGATTAACAACAACCTTGATTCTGAAATTTACGTGTTGCAAGCCTGAAATAAAGCATCATATCATCAAAGTTAAACATATAACATTCGTTTATGACAAATCAAACCACATTTGCACAGTTTAACAGTTACGCGTAGAACCGGTCTAAACCCTAGATCTACGCGTATGAGATCTAGCCATGGAATATGCATACAACTGATTCTGGGAGGACTAAGAAGCATATAGAGTTGTTTTGGTCAAGTTTTAACATCAACAGTGTCAAGAATCAAAAGTACCCAAACCGTATGAACACAAAACCCTAATTTCCATTTATGAGTAATTAGTGTTTCTAGGTGTAATCTGGGCCTGGATATAATCAATTCAACTTGATAATAACCTTATACAACAATCTTTTTCACCAAAAGCGTTCTCATTTGGAAAAACCCAAATCCACGCATAAACCCTAGTTTTCAAATACACTCAATTCGTGTTTCTGGGTGCGTTTTGATTGTTAAAAAAGTATCATTGATGTTTTAAGAACGTTTTGACACCGCCCTTTTTAACCATAAACACCCTTTCATGATTTAGTGTTCTTGTGCTTACGCGTAAGACACACAAGTGGTAATAACTTAAGATTAAACCGTTGGATTTTTGAAAAATTGAAAACCATTGTTTAAAAACTTGTTACAAACACGAAATCACTTACAAATTGTTGATCTGAAACGCGGATTTGTCAAACGATTATGGATCGTGGATTATGTTTGGTAAGGTAATAAATGTGATGAAGTTAATGAGGTTGGTAGGGTATTTTATTTAAAGTAACTTTAAAGTTTTGACAGTTTTGGTCCCTCCACCTTTTTCTTTTTCATTCAAAGCCATTTAACTTCCGTTTTGGTTATCAAACAAAGATTTTAAGAAAGACACTTGACGACACTTCCCCTCGACTTGAGAAAATAATGAAAGGTTATTAATTAAAGTCCGAGGTGTGTCTTTGAACCAGGAAATGTACCACCATTTGTAAAAGATTCAACCGAGATAAGATAACATGCAAGTACACAGATGTTTTTGAAGCAGTTAATAGATTATTTTCTCCCCCTCAACACTTGATCGGAAAAATACTGAATTTTGAAAGATTAAAGTGTTGACAGAAGAAATGTACTTGCCATGTTGAAAGAAATATAGATTAGGAGTATATTTTTGTTGTTTTATCGGATTTTATATTTTTGTATTTTGTTTTTGAAAAGATATTTACAAAAGATGTTTTGGTGTTTGACAGGTTTTAAGACTGTTTTAAGAGGTCATCCAATTCCTCTTGAGTCAAACACCTCATACCAATTCGGTGGACCAACTCATTAAACCTAGCGGGAGGCAAGGCTTTGGTGAGCACATCTGCCAATTGGTATTCAGTACCCACAAAGTATAGTTCAACGGTACCCTGTTCCACGTGGTCCTTGATGAAATGATAGCGTAGATCGATGTGCTTTGATTTTGAGTGCTGAACTGAGTTGCACGAGATGGCAATGGCACTCCGATTGTCGCAGTACATCGGGATTCTGTCAAATACGTAACCATAGTCTTTGAGTTGTGTTCTCATCCAGATGACTTGAGCACAACACGCGGACATGGCTACATATTCTGCTTCGGTTGATGACAGCGATGTACAATCCTGCTTCTTTGATTGCCAAGACACCAGTTTATCACCGAGAAATTGTAGTGCTCCTGAAGTACTTTTCCTTGAGTCTAAGCATCCTGCGTGGTCAGCGTCTGAAAAAGCGATTAGTTCAAAACCAGAATCCTTCGGATACCAGATCCCCAAGTTAATGGTTCCCTTTATGTATCGGAGGATTCTTTTAGCCTCAGAGAGGTGGGTTTCAGTTGGTTGCGACTGATAACGGGAGCATAGATAAACGTCAAAGACAATATCAGGTCTGCTAGCTGTTAGATACATGAGAGACCCAATGATACTTCGGTATTTGGTAGGGTCAACCAATTTCCCATGTAAATCAGCATCTAATTTCTTGGTATGAGCCATTGGTGTGGCATAAGTGTCACAGGTTGTCATTCCAAATTTGTTTAACAGTTCAAGGGCATATTTGGACTGACTCAAGAAAATACTACGGGGTGATTGATGAACTTGTAGTCCTAGAAAGAACGTAAGTTCACCCATCATGGAAATTTCAAAAATTTTCTTCATTAGTTTTGCAAAAGCGATTGAAAACTTTTTATGTGTAGACCCAAAAATGATGTCATCCACGTAAATTTGAACAATTAAGATGTGTGCCCCGTGATATTGTATAAAAAGAGTTGGGTCAACTGAGCCTTTGGTGAAATTATTGGCAATGAGGAAAGATGATAGCTTATCATACCATGCCCGAGGGGCTTGTTTGAGACCATAAAGAGCTTTGTTCAGTTTGTAAACATGGTTCGGGAACTCAGGATCAACGAATCCATCTGGTTGGCTGACATAGACTGTTTCTTTAAGTAGTCCATTGAGAAACGCCGTTTTGACATCCATCTGATAGACAGCCATATTCATATGAGCTGCGAACGCGAGAAATATCCGAACAGCCTCAAGACGAGCAACCGGAGCAAAAGATTCTTCAAAGTCTATTCCTTCTTCCTGACGATAACTGGTATGTGCTTAAACACATACCTTTTCATTATCAAAATAGACCCAAAACAACCAAGGAAAAGCCGTTTATTGCTAATATTTATGGTTTTCTTGAGTTTGTGCTTGTACAGGTACGGATATGCAAAAACACACAAAAAGGATCCAAATCAGACGTAAATCCGAGCACGAGAGATCAAGAGAGTTATAGCTGAGCCAGAAGTTCGGGATTGTGTATTTTGAAAGATTTTATTCTCAGAAGATGATTTTTGAAGTTTCAGACAAGTTTGAAGAAAAGTCAAGAATAGTCCCTGCACTTTGAGTTTTTGACAGAATTGATCCCTCAAAGTTTCAGATTTTACAAAAGTCACCCTTGGATTATTTGAGATTTACATGATTGGTCCTTAATGAGATTTTCAGAAAGTACATTTTTGGTCCCTTGGAAATTCGAATTGTACAAGTTTGGTCCTTGGTACAATAAGTATTAACATATTAAATCCAATCCATTACACTAAACTCTTCGGCCCAATGATATTACCCGGATCCAAAGCCCAAAACCAAACACACGCTACCCATTTTGATATTATTACCCGAAAACCAACCAAACCCGGCTCAACTTACCCAAGTCAACCCCCCAAACCCACGGTCAAACACCCAAAGTAATATAAAAAATTACTCGCGCGCTTTTCTTCCCCAATTTACCCAGGTAGAACCCTAATTACCCACCCCGTGTAATTGGTCAATTTCACCACAATTAAGGGCAAGATGGTACTTTCCCTTGACACACCCCTGACACATGGGAATGCCAGGTCATCGATCCGCGTGCAAACTCTCAAAAACTGCTCTCCCATTGGTCGAAACAAGTCATCAAGTCTAATCCAAGGGTTGTGATCAAGCTAAGGTGTGTGGGATATGATCTAAGGGTGGAAACAAGCTCAGAGAAAGCACAAGTGATGAATTCGAGAAGCTTCCAAGACCTTAGCTCAAGTTATAAATAGGACCTCTTCTCATTCACAAATGATGTATCTTATCTTCTGTTATTTTTCTTCTCTCTAGTTTTTAATAGCCTAATTAGTAGTAGTTTACAATTTCAATGTTTTAAATCTCTTGTAATTCGTATTTTGTAACCAATTCCTTAGATTAATATAAATTCAGTTTTCATTTTCAATTGTTTGTTTAAGTTTTTTATGATTTGAATCCACTTATAATCTTTGTTTAAAGCTTATTTCAGTTTTATAAACCTGTGTTTAGCTTATTTCTTCAAAAACTCAAAAATACAAAAAAATCAAATAAAATCATTCAAAAATAAAAAATCACTTTAGATCTGTTATGTGGAGTGATCCATCACTGATCTACTGTTTCATATAGTTCATATAAGCTTTTAGTAGCTTATTGTGAGCTTATACTTGTTTCAATCTCAAATCACAAAAAATTCATTCAATATCAGTTGCTACAGTTGCTGTTCTGATCTGCTAGTGTTAGATCTGGATTTGGAATGATGCAGATGATGTTATTGGGTTGAATCTGAGCTGGATTGGAGTAGGATAGGGGTTTTTTAGGTTAGTGGTTCCTATGCTTCATGTTTGCAAGCCATAGTGGCTAGGTGATTTGTAAGTTCTCATATCTGTTTTACATATTAACTTCTGAATCTGTTGATTGAATCTGCTATTTAGTGATTATTAGTATTGTTTGATTAGAGTTTGATGTTTGTTTAGTATCATTTAGTCATAATCTGCTTATTAGTTCTATAATCAGTAGTTAAACTAGTGTTTGGAATAGCTTAATAAACTGTGATAGAGGTTAGCTAAACAGTTAGGAGTAGTTGTTTCATGCTTATATAGGATATTGACATTCATTTGAGGTCTTTGACATTGCAGTTATTCTCATATAGTCAAAATCAACTTATAACTGATCTAGTGGTTGCTTCTGTTAGAATCAGTGGGTAATAGTTTGCAAATTAGCTTAAAACTAGTAGATCTAGCATTTAGTCATCATAATTAGTCTTATATCATCATAATCAGTCTAATATTTTGGATCAAATTTGAGTTTGGTCAAAGTTTCATGTCTGTTCTTCATTAAGTCAAACCTCTCAAATCTGTTTTTCAGCAAACTTTGAGACTATCTCATTGATTCATTTTCAAGCTTGAGTGTGTGAAACTTTGGGATTTGAAACTTCACTTGGTCTAGTTTTAGAAAATACTTTTTGTCAAATCTGGTTTAGTCCTTTTAAGCTTCAAATAAGCTAATCATTAAGCTACTTTCTCCCCTGTTCACACTCAGTATATACTGAGTGTGAAATAGGTATTTTGCATCTGTTGCATTGGTTTCATTTCAAGGAGTTAGAGATTGAGACTTGGCACAATTGTAGCTGGCCAGGTGTTTTATAGGACTGCTTAATTGGTTTTTGATCTAGCTTATTGGTTAAGCTTGTGCATAAGCCCCAACAGTAGGCCTGAATTAGCTGTTTTGCTATTTAGGCAGTTTTCTTAAATCTTTGGTCTTAGCTTATAGCTTGTTAGGAGTAGTTATAATCAGTTGCAACTAGCTTATTTTAGTAGACTTTAGCTTCTTTAACTGTTTGATAGCTTAATTCCTTGTTTAGCTTATTTTCCTAGCTTATTTGAATAACAGTTGCACTACATCTTTCAATTTTCACACATAAGCTGCTTATTTCTCATTTTTCATAGATTCATATTATCATTTTAGAATTTTCCTTAGATTTTCACAATTTTTGGTCACTTTTTACTATTTTTCTAGATTTAAATTAGTTTTTAATCACTTTTTAATAGGTTTTATTGCAAATTAATTGAGAAATAGTTCCAAAAAAATAATTTTTCAATTTTCTTAGTTTAAGATAAATATAAAAAGCATAAAAAATATTTTTCCTTATTTTTTCACTTTTATTTGGTACTTTTTCACATATTAAATTAGATTAAAATAGTTTTAAATTAGTAGAAAATAGAAAATTAATCTGAAAAATACAAAAATAGTTTTAAAAAGTCTTTTGAGTTATTTGTGATTTTTAGAAAATAGTTTCATATTTTTCTCTTTGTTTTTTTATAATTTTTTGAATTTAAAATTAGTTTTAATAGTTAAAAATTAGTTTTTAATTTTTATAAAATCAAGAAAAATCCTAAAAAATACTTTTAATTCTAAAATAGTTTTCTAATATCATTTCTAGAGTAAAAGTCATTTTAGGCATTTTTAGGATATCATTTAGACGTAGTTGCCTTTTATTTACGTTTATTAATTACGTTTTAGTTTAGCTCGCACTTAGGATTTCCCGTAGAATAGATTTCCTTAATTACTTTCCCATTCCCGTAGTTATTAAAATCAAAAATCATTAATCCAAAACATCGAGCATTAAAATCCAAACCAAGAACTACGTTGGCAATTCACGCCTCGTTGGGAAAACGATTCGGGTTGACTAATCCGTACACACGATCACACACGGGATTTGATTTATTATTCTTTTTCCTAAGAGAATTTGAATCTATCTTCGTGATTATTTTTGATATTGATATTAAGGTTTTATCCACACACATAACCCCTAAGCCTTTATTATCAAAGACTCAGTGTCCGAGCCGTTTTAAGTTTCTTACGGCTAGTCATTCACAAGTGGCTAGTTTGTGTGAGTCAAGCTTGACGTTGCTCTTTCATTGAGTAACCAAATTTTAGGCGCAGCTGCCGGGGAGGTTGTGTCACGACAATATCGTTTGAGGTTTGACGATTAGTGGCTCGAGATCCTTCATTCGTGAAGTTACTATTTTTCTATAAAATAAAAAAAAGTAAAAAATATTTTCCTTTTTCTTTTGTATATATATATATATATCATATTAAAAATACAAAAAGATTTTCTCTTGTGGTTTTTGCTAATAAATAGAAGACACCAATTATATAACATTCTCAACGGAGGTGTTATCATTATAAGTTCCCGAACTAAAGATCAAAAACTTGCCTTTGTATCGCTTGTGAATTGATTTACTTCTATCAGATAAACAAACTGTGTGGTGGGTATAAGGACGGCCTGACATTAAATTGCGGCTGTAAAGAAGCGGGTTTTTAATAAGCTTCGCGCTGACCTACAAAGCTTCTCCGCTCGCTTGTGCGTTTGTCTTGTAGAGGTGATTTATTCACTTGGGATTATTGGTTTAAGTTCACTGTGTTTTCGAATATCGGTTTCTTTTAATTGACTTGGTTTTTAAGTGCATGCGCACTCGCTCTCGATCTAGACGACTTCAGAATCAGAATCAGAACGTACCCGAGTTACGTAATATGGCTGCTGCTAACGTACCACCACACCCTGGTCCTAATCCTCCTCCCGGTAATCAAAATGTAGCTCCCGATCTCCGAACGATGGAGGAGTTATGTCAACCTACCATGTACGGGAGGGGAGGACCCATTGCACCGACTAATATCCAAGCTACCGATTTTAGCTTGAAACATCATATGATAGAACAAGTAAAAAACAGTTGTCAATTTCACGGTTTACCCGATGATGATGCAAACAAGCATCTTGATATGTTTCTAACCGCTACTCAGAGTATGAAACAAAATGGGGTCTCCGATGACGCCCTTCGTCTCTATCTTTTCCCATACTCTTTGACTCATCATGCCACTTCTTGGTTTGATCGACTCCCGAAGAATTCGATTCATACCTTCGAGGAAATGGTTTCGAAGTTTCTGGCAAAGTACTTTCCACCATCGATGGTGACGAAGTTGAGGAACGATATCAGTAATTTCAGACAGTATCCCGACGAATCTTTGTTTGAAGCTTGGGAACGATACAAGCTTGCTATTGATCGATGTCCAAATCATAATATGTTGCTTGTCACCCAAATTGATACGTTCTACAATGGTTTGACGTTGAGACATCGTGATACGATCAATGCTGCTGTCGGTGGAACTTTCATGAAAAGACGTCCCGAGGAATGCTACGATCTTATTGAGAACATGACCGCTCATCATAATTATTGGGATTCTTCAGCTGAAAGGAGTGAATCATCTAGATCAATTTCATCTTCTTCTCACTGATACGGCTCTTCATAAGAAAGTTGATGATTTGAACACGGCTATGTTGAAAATGTACCAAATGCATCTGTCTAGTCAAAATCAGCAAGTGAAAGCGGTAAACCCGACTTGTGAGACTTGTGGAGGTCCACATCCTTATTCTGAGTGTACAGCCTCCGGTGGCTACGCACATGAGAATGTTTATGCTGCTACAGGAAACTACAATCAACCGCAAGGAGATCGAAATCTTCTTAGCTACCGTTCAAACAATTATCTCGGACCTCCCGGTTTCAACCAACCTCAACAACAAAACCATAATCAAAACCGTTTCAATGGTAACAACAATCAAAACAGAGGAGTTAACCATGGAAATCAACATTATCAAGCTCCTCCACCTCAACAATACCAACAACCACCTCCTCCTCAACAACAATACCAACAACCTTCTCATCAAGTTGCTCCGAACAACGAGTTTCTATCTTACATGAAGAGCTCCGACAATACCATTAAGAGCTTACAGAATCAAATCACCAGTATCAGGAATGAATTTGCAACAAGTAACAAGCAGATAAGTGAAATGAAGAATATGATGGCTAGTTTCTTTCAAGCCAATCAACCGTCTACTTCTTATTCTCAACCCTCGGGTTCCGGTTCTCTTCCAAGTAATACTATTCCTAACCCGAGAGGTGACATGAAAGCAATCACTACCCGAAGTGGTGTTGCTTATGATGGACCTACGGTTCCTACTACTACTTCTTCTTCTTCTCGTGTGGTAGACCGTGAGACCGGGGTGACAAAGGACCCGGTGCTTCCTACTAATAAGGGGAGTACTGTGAATGTCCAACCCACGGTTGTCCAAGATTCTGAGCCCGAAGATGCTCCCGTTAATGTGAAGAAAGCTAATCCGAAACCATCTATCCCATATCCGTCTCGTCTTAAAGATCAAACTCTTCGTGAGAAGTCGAATCATCAAATGGAAACGTTTTTCCAAATCTTCAAAGACTTGAATGTAGAGATCAGTTTTGCGGATGCCCTTCTATTGATGCCCAAACTTGCTTCTACGATTAAAGGATTGCTCACGAACAAGGAGAAACTATATGAGCTTGCTACGACATCTCTGAATGAGAATTGTTCGGCGGTTATCCTCAAGAAACTTCCCGTAAAGTTAGGTGACCCCGGCAAATTCCTCATTCCATGTGATTTTCAAGGAATTGTTCAATGCTCCGCCTTGGCCGATCTTGGCGCGAGTATCAATTTGATGCCAAAATCAATCTACGAAAAGCTTTCATTACCCCCACTTACCCCAACGTGTATGACTCTCGAGCTAGCCGATCGTTCTAAGACCCGTCCAAAGGGTATAGCCGAGGATGTCTTTGTCAAAGTGGGGGAGTTCGATTTTCCCGCTGATTTTGTTGTAGTCGATTTTGATGCCGATCCTCGAGTACCCTTAATTCTCGGAAGGAGTTTCTTAAGAACGGGACATGCGTTGATTGATGTCTATGAAGGAGAGATCACCTTAAGAGTTGAAAAAGAAGCCGTCACATTCAACATTAATCAAACGATGAGGTACTCCTCAAATTTCGACGATGCTTCCATCAATCGAATCGACGTTATTGATGTTTCTTGTGAGGAGTACGCTCAAGAAGTTCTTGGTTTTGCTAACAATTCTACTTCTTCTGATTCACTTTCTGAACCAATCATTGCCGACTCTTCCCCTTCTCTCACTCCGTTTGAGGGAGGTGATTTCCTTTTGGAAGAGATCGATGAGTTTCTTGCTATTGATGAATCGATTCCACCGGGAATTGATGATGGAGTTTATGATTCGGAGGGAGATATTCGTTATCTTGAGCAATTATTGAATGAAGATCCATTACCGTCACTCCCTCCGAAAAAGAGATTACGATTGAAGAAATAAAAGAAGTACAAACGTCTAACGAAAAACCTTTAGAGCCCTGAACTCAAGGATTTACCTCCTCATCTTGAATACGCTTTTCTTGAATAATCGAACAAATTTCCCGTCATCATTGCTAAAAACCTAAAAGATGAGGAGAAAACCGCACTTTTGGATATTCTTCGAAAACATAAGAGTGCCATCGCTTGGCAAATTTCTGATATCATAGGAATCAATCCTCGTTTCTGTACCCACAAAATTCTGATGGAAGACGATTGTAAACCCGTGATTCAACAACAACGTAGGGTTAATTCGAAAATTCATGACGTTATCAAAAAGGAAGTTCTGAAACTCCTTGATGCCGGAATCATTTATCCAATCTCCGATAGCTCATGGGTTAGCCCTGTCCATTGTGTCCCTAAGAAGGGAGGGATGACCGTCGTCACTAATGAAGATAACGAATTGATTTCCACACGCCTCGTCACCGGATGGAGGGTGTGTATTGATTATCGAAAGTTGAATGATGCTACACGAAAGGATCATTTCCCGGTACCTTTTATGGATCAGATGCTCGAACGTTTAGCGGGGAATGAGTTCTACTGCTTTCTCGATGGTTTTTCCGGTTATTTTCAAATTCCGATTGATCCGCAGGATCAAGAGAAAACGACTTTCACGTGCCCCTATGGAACGTTTGCTTACCGACGAATGCCATTTGGTTTATGCAATGCTCCTGGAACGTTTCAAAGGTGCATGATGGCTATTTTTCATGACATGATCGAAAAGTCTATGGAAGTTTTTATGGACGATTTCTCGGTTTATGGAGATTCTTTCACTTCTTGCCTCTCTCATCTAGACCACATGCTCAAGAGGTGTGAAGACACCAATTTGGTCTTGAATTGGGAGAAGTGCCATTTCATGGTTCGAGAGGGCATTGTCCTCGGCCATAAGATTTCAAAATCTGGGATTGAGGTCGACCGAGCTAAAGTCGACGTTATAGCTAAACTCCCTCATCCCACTACCGTCAAAGGTATTCGGAGTTTTTTGGGTCATGCCGGTTTCTATCGCCGTTTCATCCAAGATTTCTCTAAGATAGCCCGCCCTCTGACCCATCTCCTTGAAAAGGATGCTCCAGTTTATCTTCACCAATGAATGCATTGAAGCATTTAATTTTCTCAAAAAGAAACTAACTGAGGCACCGATCTTAGTTGCTCCCGACTGGGATTTGCCCTTTGAACTCATGTGTGATGCTAGTGATTACGCAATTGGGGCAGTCTTGGGGCAACGTAAGTCGAAACATTTTCAACCCATACACTATGCGAGTAAGACATTGTCTGAGGCCCAACACAATTACACGACTACTGAAAAGGAATTATTGGCCGTTGTTTATGCTTTTGAGAAATTTCGACCCTACCTTGTCTTATCAAAGACCATAGTGTATACCGACCATTCTACCCTTAAGTATCTTTTGGCAAAGCAAGATGCTAAGCCACGGCTACTTCGGTGGGTTCTCCTCCTTCAAGAGTTTGATGTTACTATTCTTGACAAAAAAGGAGCGGAGAACCTGGCTGCGGATCATCTGTCTAGACTTGAGAATCCCCATCAAAGTGTGCTCGAGAAAAATGAGATTACGGAAACATTTCCTCTTGAGACACTTGGGATGATTGCTAAGAAAGACCCAAACACCCCATGGTTTGCCGACTTTGCAAATTACCATGCGGGAAATTTCATTGTGAAAGGGATGTCGTCCCAACAAAAGAAAAAGTTTTTCAAAGATGTTAAGCATTATTTCTGGGACGATCCCTACTTGTTTAAGATTTGTGCGGATCAAGTAATCCGGCGGTGTGTTCATGGCCAAGAGGCTATTGATATTCTTAATGCTTGCCATAACGGACCCACTAGGTGGCCATCATGGTGCAAGCTACACCGCTAAGAAGATTTTTGATTCCGGATTCTATTGGCCGACCATATATCGAGATGCCCATGATTTAGTCAAATCTTGTGATTCTTGCCAACGTCAAGGGAAAATTTCACAGAAGGATGAAATGCCACAAAATGCTATTCAAGTCTGTGAGATTTTTGACGTATGGGGCATCGATTTTATGGGACCATTTCCATCGTCTAGAGGAAATAAGTATATCCTCGTGGCCGTCGACTACTTGTCCAAATGGGTTGAAGCGAAGGCGCTCCCCACCAATGACGCCCGAGTGGTTGTTAAGTTCTTAAAGAATTGTTTTCCCGATTCGGAGCACCTCGTGCTATCATCAGTGATCGCGGTACCCATTTCTGTAATGAACAATTTGCTAAAGTTATGGCTAAATATGGAGTTACCCATCGTCTTTCTACCGCGTATCACCCGCAAACGAGCGGACAAGTTGAGGTCTCGAATCGTGGTTTGAAAAGGATTTTAGAAAGAACCGTAGGAGAAAATCGAGCTTCATGGGCTGATAAGTTAGATGATGCATTATGGGCTTTCCGCACCGCATACAAGACACCCATCGGGTGCACCCCATTCAAGTTGGTGTATGGAAAAGCTTGTCACTTGCCCATCGAGCTCGAACATAAGGCATTCTGGGCCTTGAAACATGCTAATTTCGACCTTAAGACCACGGGTGATCACCGAAAAGTTCAATTGAATGAATTAAACGAGCTTAGGGATCAGGCCTACGAGAATTCTTTGATTTTCAAAGAGAAGACTAAGAGGATTCATGATGCTAAAATCAAAAACCGCGTTTTCAACGTTGGTGATTCAAGTTCTCCTCTTTAACTCTCGATTGAAGATATTCTCGGGCAAACTCAAAACCCGTTGGTCAGGACCATTCACCATCACTCAAGTTTTCCCGTATGGAACGGTGGAGCTTTCTCAGCCCGATGGCCCTAATTTCAAGGTGAATGGTCATCGTGTGAAACATTATTTCGGAGGGGACATTCCATCCATGGTTGTCCCGGATCTCCAAACTTTCCCTAAGAACAACTGAATTCGGGGATCGAGTCAAGCTAGCGACTCGGTGACCAAAAATAGTAGCGCTTCGTGGGAGGCACCCCATGCTTATCCATCTATCTTCTTTCTATTTTCTAATAAGTGACGCGAAGAGGTCTACCTCTTCGATTTCTCGTGTTTGGTTGTTTGTGATGTTGTGTGTAGGATTTTCCCGATATGAAGACTCTCGTGCTCGAAGTTTGTCATTTCTCCACTCGAGTCTCATGATCGATGCTGATGGAAATCCGATATCCTAATCTTATCGACTAACGTTTATCTTTTAGCATACTTAATAAACGGCTTTTAGATTTTCGTGATACCCTTGCTTTAAACATTGAGGACAATGTTTCGTTCTAGTCTGGGGTAGGGTAATCTTCGATTTGATTTGACCGCACTTGCTTATTTCTAGTTGTGTTTCTCTCGCAACCCCGTTTTTCCTTAGAAAATGAAAAATTGTGCAAAAATGAGAAAATTTAAATTTTTTTGAAGCTTTTGTTAAGTCTTTTTGATTGAAAAGTTTTGCTAGTCTCTTAGATTAGAAGCTATAAAATGCGAATTCTAGCTCACAAGGCCAAGATTTTGCAAGTTTCCCTGAGTGACTTTAAATATGCATAACTTGATTTCATTAGACGAAGCATTTGCTAAGTAAAATATGTTTTGACACCTTGTTGATTTTCCGCTGGTGAGAGTAGGAATAGAATTCTGACTTGACCGGGCGTGTTGAGCCCTAGCTTGTTCCCTTAACCATAGATAATCTAAAAAATTATCGGCTAAGCATCTGCGGATCTCATTATTTGGGATTTTAAATTTGCAGAGATCGAGAAATGATAGAGTTACTTATGAGTTTAGATGCTAAGCGTGGAGTAGTTGGTTCTCTTTAGAGCCCATCGAAGGTACTTATGGCTTTTTGTTCCCACAAAATTGTTTCACCCCATATCTGTCTAAATAATTAGAGATGTCGAGTTTTTGGCGATGGTTAGTTCTTTATCTTCTTAGAAGAATCTTTGTTTTAAAAATTGGGTATACATCAAGGATCATAAATAAATAAATAAGTGCTGAGTATTAAGTGATAAAGTAATAAGTAAAGTTGTGAGCTGCGGTGTCGAGATCGGACCCTTGGATCTTTAGCCAGGATTGAATGAGGTCTTAGCCTAGCCAGCCGGGATTCTCATCTCATGAAGCCTATAGTCTTGGAATTACCCCGTGAAGCTCCGTGGTTCACAGGTCATATAAATAAAAGTATAAGTGCAAAAAAAAAAAAAAAAAAAAAAAAAATGATGAAAATTGAAAAAATCAAAAGTAAAAGTTAATAAAAATTCCTTGATGTGGACCTCATTTTTATGACAATGGTTCTTGAGAGAAGGCGGATAACTAATTATCGACTTAGCTTTGTATCTTTATCAGAATAATTCTTATCGAAACGAGAATTTGGAGAAATTCATTTCTCACAAAAATAAAAAAATCTAGAGGAAAATAGGAAAATGGGAACAAAAGGTATTTACACAAGTAACTTCCATGGGTAGTGTTAGCATCTAGAATCATGTTTAACAATGATTTCGGTTTTACGCTTAGTTTGGGGACTTGTGAAAAATCAGGGACGATGTATTCTATCCGTATGGTCACTTCACGCTGTGTTGTGTTTTCTACTCCGTGATCCTAACATGTCGTTTGAAAAATGTTGGAGTTATTGATCGACATGAAAGTTCAACAAACCGTCATTCATAATCAGAATGTGCTTAATGGTAATATCTATATATGTGAATAAAAGGTAAACGGGGCGTTTTTAGAATTAGGGGTTTCTTAATCTCTTTTGAGGAATCTTTGCTACTTCTTCTCTTATTATTGGTTTGTCTGAACTGTTTTAAGTTTCTTACGGTTAGTCATTCACAAGTGGCTAGCTTGTGTGAGATAACTTGACGGTTTGGACATACCAATTTAAGCGTCTTCATAGGTTTAGTAGAAAGAGATTGAAATCCTTGGTTTTAGAAGCGTGAGTTAATTGCATTGCGTGAGGACACGGACAATAGTTTCGTCTGGGGTATTTTGGTATGTGCTTAAACACATACCTTTTCATTATCAAAATAGACCCAAAACAACCAAGGAAAAGCCGTTTATTGCTAATATTTGTGGTTTTCTTGAGTTTGTGCTTGTACAGGTACGGATATGCAAAAACATACAAAAAGGATCCAAATCAGACGTAAATCCGAGCACGAGAGTTCAAGAGAGTTTTAGCTGAGCCAGAAGTTCGGGATTGTGTATTTTGAAAGATTTTATTCTCAGAAGATGATTTTTGAAGTTTCAGACAAGTTTGAAGAAAAGTCAAGAATAGTCCCTGCACTTTGAGTTTTTGACAGAATTGATCCCTCAAAGTTTCAGATTTTACAAAAGTCACCCTTGGATTATTTGAGATTTACATGATTGGTCCTTAATGAGATTTTCAGAAAGTACATTTTTGGTTCCCTTGGAAATTCGAATTGTACAAGTTTGGTCCTTGGTACAATAAGTATTAACATATTAAATCCAATCCATTACACTAAACTCTTCGGCCCAATGATATTACCCGGATCCAAAGCCCAAAACCAAACACACGCTACCCGTTTTGATATTATTACCCGAAAACTAACCAAACCCGGCTCAACTTACCCAAGTCAACCCCCCAAACCCACGGTCAAACACCCAAAGTAATATAAAAAATTACTCGCGCGCTTTTCTTCCCCAATTTACCCAGGTAGAACCCTAATTACCCACCCCGTGTAATTGGTCAATTTCACCACAATTAAGGGCAAGATGGTACTTTCCCTGACACACCCCTGACACATGGGAATGCCAGGTCATCGATCCGCGTGCAAACTCTCAAAAGCTGCTCTCCCATTGGTCGAAACAAGTCATCAAGTCTAATCCAAGGGTTGTGATCAAGCTAAGGTGTGTAGGACTATGATCTAAGGGTGGAAACAAGCTCAGAGAAAGCACAAGTGATGAATTCGAGAAGCTTCCAAGACCTTAGCTCAAGTTATAAATAGGACCTCTTCTCATTCACAAATGATGTATCTTATCTTCTGTTATTTTTCTTCTCTCTAGTTTTTAATAGCCTAATTAGTAGTAGTTTACAATTTCAATGTTTTAAATCTCTTGTAATTCGTATTTTGTAACCAATTCCTTAGATTAATATAAATTCAGTTTTCATTTTCAATTGTTTGTTTAAGTTTTTTATGATTTGAATCCACTTATAATCTTTGTTTAAAGCTTATTTCAGTTTTATAAACCTGTGTTTAGCTTATTTCTTCAAAAACTCAAAAATACAAGAAAATCAAATAAAATCATTCAAAAATAAAAAATCACTTTAGATCTGTTATGTGGAGTGATCCATCACTGATCTACTGTTTCATATAGTTCATATAAGCTTTTAGTAGCTTATTGTGAGCTTATACTTGTTTCAATCTCAAATCACAAAAAATTCATTCAATATCAGTTGCTACAGTTGCTGTTCTGATCTGCTAGTGTTAGATCTGGATTTGGAATGATGCAGATGATGTTATTGGGTTGAATCTGAGCTGGATTGGAGTAGGATAGGGGTTTGTTAGGTTAGTGGTTCTATGCTTCATGTTTGCAAGCCATAGTGGCTAGGTGATTTGTAAGTTCTCATATCTGTTTTACATATTAACTTCTGAATCTGTTGATTGCATCTGCTATTTAGTGATTATTAGTATTGTTTGATCTGAGTTTGATGTTTGTTTAGTATCATTTAGTCATAATCTGCTTATTAGTTCTATAATCAGTAGTTAAACTAGTGTTTGGAATAGCCTAATAAACTGTGATAGAGGTTAGCTAAACAGTTAGGAGTAGTTGTTTCATGCTTATATAGGATATTGACATTCATTTGAGGTCTTTGACATTGCAGTTATTCTCATATAGTCAAAATCAACTTATAACTGATCTAGTGGTTGCTTCTGTTAGAATCAGTGGGTAATAGTTTGCAAATTAGCTTAAAACTAGTAGATCTAGCATTTAGTCATCATAATTAGTCTTATATCATCATAATCAGTCTAATATTTTGGATCAAATTTGAGTTTGGTCAAAGTTTCATGTATGTTCTTCATTAAGTCAAACCTGTCAAATCTGTTTTTCAGCAAACTTTGAGACTATCTCATTGATTCATTTTCAAGCTTGAGTGTGTGAAACTTTGGGATTTGAAACTTCACTTGGTCTAGTTTTAGAAAATACTTTTTGTCAAATCTGGTTTAGCCCTTTTAAGCTTCAAATAAGCTAATCATTAAGCTACTTTTTCCCCTGTTCACACTCAGTATATACTGAGTGTGAAATAGGTATTTTGCATCTGTTGCATTGGTTTCATTTCAAGGAGTTAGAGATTGAGACTTGGCACAATTGTAGCTGGCCAGGTGTTTTATAGGACTGCTTAATTGGTTTTTGATCTAGCTTATTGGTTAAGCTTGTGCATAAGCCCCAACAGTAGGCCTGAATTAGCTGTTTTGCTATTTAGGCAGTTTTCTTAAATCTTTGGTCTTAGCTTATAGCTTGTTAGGAGTAGTTATAATCAGTTGCAACTAGCTTATTTTAGTAGACTTTAGCTTCTTTAACTGTTTGATAGCTTAATTCCTTGTTTAGCTTATTTTCCTAGCTTATTTGAATAACAGTTGCACTACATCTTTCAATTTTCACACATAAGCTGCTTATTTCTCATTTTTCATAGATTCATATTATCATTTTAGAATTTTCCTTAGATTTTCACAATTTTTGGTCACTTTTTACTATTTTTCTATATTTAAATTAGTTTTTAATCACTTTTTAATAGGTTTTATTGCAAATTAATTGAGAAATAGTTCCAAAAAAATAATTTTTCAATTTTCTTAGTTTAAGATAAATATAAAAAGCATAAAAAATATTTTTCCTTATTTTTTCACTTTTATTTGGTATTTTTCACATATTAAATTAGATTAAAATAGTTTTAAATTAGTAGAAAATAGAAAATTAATCTGAAAAATACAAAAATAGTTTTAAAAAGTCTTTTGAGTTATTTGTGATTTTTAGAAAATAGTTTCATATTTTTCTCTTTGTTTTTTTATAATTTTTAGAATTTAAAATTAGTTTTAATAGTTAAAAATTAGTTTTTAATTTTTATAAAATCAAGAAAAATCCTAAAAAATACTTTTAATTCTAAAATAGTTTTCTAATATCATTTCTAGAGTAAAAGTCATTTTAGGCATTTTTAGGATATCATTTAGACGTAGTTGCCTTTTATTTGCGTTTTATTAATTACGTTTTAGTTTAGCTCGCACTTAGGATTTCCCGTAGAATAGATTTCCTTAATTACTTTCCCATTCCCGTAGTTATTAAAATCAAAAATCATTAATCCAAAACATCGAGCATTAAAATCCAAACCAAGAACTACGTTGGCAATTCACGCCTCGTTGGGAAAACGATTCGGGTTGACTAATCCGTACACACGATCACACACGGGATTTGATTTATTATTCTTTTTCCTAAGAGAATTTGAATCTATCTTCGTGATTATTTTTGATATTGATATTAAGGTTTTATCCACACACATAACCCCTAAGCCTTTATTATCAAAGACTCAGTGTCCGAGCCGTTTTAAGTTTCTTACGGCTAGTCATTCACAAGTGGCTAGTTTGTGTGAGTCAAGCTTGACGTTGCTCTTTCATTGAGTAACCAATAACCCTTAGCAACTAGACGTGACTTGTTTCGGATTACGTTCCCTTCAGCATCCAGTTTGTTTTTCCATATCCATTTGAGACCAATGACGTAGACCCCTGTTGGTCTTTCAACCAGTTCCCATACTTCAAGACGTTTGAATTGGTTGAGTTCTTCCTGCATGGATTCAATCCAGTTGTCTTTTGTCATTGCGTCTTTAATGTCTTTAGGTTCAGATTGGCAGACAGTGGGTGCATAAATACAATGTTCACCGTCTGTGTGAAGACGTTGTCGCGTAACGACTGGTTGATTCGGGTTGCCAATAATGTTAGCCAGAGGATGGTCTTTTGTCCATCTATGTGTAGAGGGTTGATGTTGGTATACATTGTGCAGATTCTGAGGGTTCAAATGGTTTGTTGAAGATTCTGCGACATCTGGTGCAGCGGTCTCATTAGCAAACGGATTGAAGAACGCATTTGGATCAAAATCTGCGGGTGGGGGTATTTCATTCAGAATATCATCAGCTGGTTCATCATTGTTGGAAGCGGTGTGTTCAACTGTTGTGTAGGAGTCAACTGGTGTAGGTGCATCTTCAACAGTAGTTGTTGTAGCAGGTGTATCAGGTATAGGAATATTATCAGGTTGTGCAGCGGAAACAGCGGATACACCTGGAGCACGTTCATCAATATCGTCACAGAACAGAGGAGCAAATAACCTTTCCATTTGTTGACGAGTTAGCTGAGGGCTTTGTTCAGCTGATGATGGGGGTTGAGGAAAGTTTAAACGGTTGTGACCAGGTTCTAAGCTGTTATACTCAGAAGCCATTTCCGTGAGTTCATCGAAATGAGCATGAATCGTTTCCATCACCTGTTTTGTACGACGATTCCAGATCCGGTAACCTTTAGAATTCTCACAATATCCAATAAAGACTCCAATGTCGGCTTTGGCTTTGAGCTGTCCAAAATCATCACGATCATTATTCGGATAGCAAAGGGATCCAAATACATGAAAGTGTTTTAGATTCGGTTTATGGTTGTGGACAAGCTCGAAAGGTGTTTTGTTGTGGCGTTTTGTGAACATAGAACGGTTTTGAGTATAGCATGCAGTAGATACAGCTTCTGCCCATAAGTAATCTGGAAGTTTAGCATTGATTAACATTGTTCTTGCAACTTCCACTAACGTTCGGTTTCGTCTTTCAACAACTCCGTTTTGTTCAGGTGTACGTGCAATAGATGTTTGATGCTGAATTCCCACTTTCTCATAAAATTCATGAAGGGTTTGGTTAACAAATTCAGTTCCTTTATCTGTCCGAATTAGCCTGACGGTGTTGCGGAGCAGAACCTGTATTTTTGTGAGAAAGGTGATGATCATTTGTGGAGCTTGGTCTTTGCTACGAAGAAAGTAGACCCAAGTCCATCTTGAGTAGTCATCAACAATTACTAAGATGTAGCGTTTGCCATTGATTGTTTGCACGCGCATCGGGCCACACAAATCCATGTGAAGAAGATGAAGCACATGCTGAGAGCTGTGTTCCACTTTTGAAGGAAAATGAGCACGAGTGCTTTTCCCTTGTTCACAAGCTGAGCAAAGGTGATATTTTGAATACTGGAATCGTGGGAGTCCTTCAACTAGTTTGTGTCGAGCAAGGTTGGTGATGGTTTGAAAGTTTAGATGTGAGAGACGACGGTGCCATAGCCAGGATTTTGTTGATGTTGCCTTAGAAAGTAAGCAAATGGGAGAGGAAGCAACCATGTCTTGCATAGAGATAGTGTAGAGACTAGAATGACGCGAGCCAGACATAAGGTCATTTCCTTGTAGATCACGGATGAAACAAGTTTTCTCCCTGAAAGCAACCTCCAAATCTCCATCACAAAATTGACCTACTGAAAACAGATTGTGACCGAGGCCTTCCACATAGTAAACCCTGCTAATTTCGATGTTTACATTGACATAATCTCCGTAGCCCATGATAGCTGCGAAGTGATCATTCCCGAATCTGACAGTGCCAATGAACTTTGCAATAAAGTTTGATAACAGTTTAAGGTTGCCTATCATGTGTCGGGAACACCCGCTATCAACAATCCAGAGAATGATCTGTATCACCTGCATTACACACAGACGACACAGATGGAATAGAAGTAGATGTGGAACCCGAAATGTTAGAGGGTTCCGAATCAGATGTGTTAGACATACACACATTAATGATTTTAGGCATCCATTTAAATCCTAGTGTGTTATATATCCATTTCTGCCATCTATAACTACTCTTTGCTTTAGTCTTAGTGAAAACACTAAGTGGTACTACATTCTTAGGAGGTGAAGCGGGAGCTACTGTGATAGCAATGGTTGCCTTAGAATCTAAAGAAGGTGGTCTACCAAGCACAGACTTAGAATGATTAGTGGGCCTAGAGGTATTCCAATTCTTGGGATTCCGTAATCGAGAGATTATAGCTTTAGCAACACATTTGTCATGACAATCAGAATTCATACTTTTCCGACAAATAACACAAGGTGCATCAGACTGAATATCAAAAGTACTTAACGGTTTAGCATTCGTTACATCACTATTTTTATTACATTTGCCAGACGCAATATCAAGAAATCTAAGATTCCGTTGGTAACGATAGTGTCATCGAGGGCGAAGTGGAGGATTCTTACATCATGGTGAATCACAAAAGTGATTCTGATTTCGTTTCTCATCAATATCTACCGTCTTTACCTATATATTGTGTGATCCTAAATTTACCTACGGATTTTAGTAATTACACACATACAGATTGTGTAGACTAAGCCTTG
>BPTQ01000001.1:23202947-23397257 GCA_019973895.1 Chrysanthemum seticuspe
TCCGCCTAGTGCAAAAAGCTTACACGTATCACACCGAGGCGGTTTCCATTCGTATTCAACCCGAATCTTTTCAATAGTAGAACCTGTCCCATCAAGTAGTGGAATTTCAACAGTGATGCTCTCCCTAAGAACGTGATCCGCCTTAACTTCAATCAAGCACCTAGCAAAACTACTTCGACCCCATGATTCCAAGCACATTTGACTAGTGTACGAATCTAGCATTTTTGGCGTACCAATCAATGTGGCTAGGAGGCTGAGACCATCATCAGAAAACATAGCAAGGGGCACATCATGGAATTTAACCCATACCGGAATATTAGTCAAATCCTCTTTAAGCACATTAGTATTCAACGTCCAATTTTTATGAATAATTGGCACATTTCTAATCATCCACGGTCTGTTTTCAAGAACATCATCAAGACCTTTACGAGTGGAAAACTTAAAGAAAAAGAACCCTTAGCATTCATCATAACCTTTTGAATACCATACTTGGCCCACATATTACGAACATAATAATCAACAACCGGAAAAGCAATACGTTTACCAAGAAAATAACTATAAAGGATATTCTCAAATTTAGAGTTTACCTCCTCAACGACTTTCATAGGAATGGAGAGATCCACCCTATTAGACTTTTTACTACATTCCAACCTACGAAAATTAGACTTGCGCTTCATAGAATCAATTGACGTAGCACCCGCATATGAAATCGGCTTCACACTCGGGGCACCCATTGGTTGGGGCTGATTATGAACATTGGGAGACGAATTAGAAATAACATTAGTACCATTGTCCGCATTCTCCGCATTCGTAACTTCAACACCGCTCATAGCCTCTTCAAAGGTCTTACCCGCTTCCAAAACGACCGGGTCAAGACCATAATTCGGCTCAGCCATACATTGCGTATCATTAGCAGCAGAATTACCCACATCTTTAGAAACCTTGGAAGCACTAGTCTTATTGAAAAATCCTTTTTCCATCTCTCAAAACCCCACAACCCACAACAAAACAATCGTATTCACCAAGAACAATTAAACAGCAACAACAAAACCAAAATAAAAAAAGGTAAAACCTTAAAGTTAGGGTTTCATAAACATTGAAACGCAACCTCTAGTCCACCATAATAATGCATGCAAATAAGTATGTTTGAATAAAATGAACCATCAAACCACTAAGAAAAGTAACCAATCAGAATATTAGAGGTCAGTTTGCATGCACGTGAATCATCAATATGAAAGAATATAAATCAAGGCAAGTAAAAAGTGAATGAATCAATTCCTTGCCAAAAGCGAATAAAAAGAATAATCACAAACCAGTTAATAATCAACCGACCCACGATGGAGAAAGATTAATAAATTATAAGGGTTATGATCAATCGTTATTTAGGGATTTGCTATTCGCCAGAGAGAATACTTAGGTAATCGTTTTTGAGTTTAGTTTTGGTATAGGCCGTATAGCCCTTCTTATAGTGTGAATGGGGCTATATCCTCCTTGATGATGCCTCCTTTGTTTCATCTCATTCTATTGTGGGTGTGGGCTGAATGGTTTGAGCTCTGAACTGAGATAGGAAATGTAGTCAAGAGGATATGGTATGGGGATTGTTTGGGTATTTCTGTTTTTGGCATGTTTGGTTAACTACCAGATATATTGGTTAAAAGGATAGTCTTCAGTTGTTCTTGATACTAATCAGTATTGTATGTTTTGTTTGTTAGGCTGGTTTGTATATTGGTTGTATTTCAAGAAGGATAAGTCTTGTCTATCTCTTCTCCTTGATGTATTTGTTATGTTTTAATATATGAAATTCACCTTTTGCACCAAAAAAAATACACCCGGAATCCGCTGCCACCTGCACCCCTCTTGTACGTAACCGCCGCAATCCTTCACCAGTACCGAAAATCCACCGGCTGCAAGTTGTTTTGCTGTTTTTAAGTGTCTGTCGTATGTGTATTTTGGGGTGGTTTTGTGTTTTATTCTTCAAATCTACTAGTAAGTGTCAATGTTATTTTATGAAGTGATCTTTTTTTGTGTTCATATTTTTGTTTAGTCATGTATATTTTTTCATTGTTTTGTGTTTTTTTATTTCATTTCAGTTATGTGACTGTCTATTAAGTAGTGGTGGTGGACTGCTTGTGATGTTAGATGGGAAGGACTTGGTTTGAGTACTAAACAAACATAGAGAAAATAGACATGATTTGAGTTTTAAGAAGACTAAACACTGATATACTCAAATCAACATCCAACACCACCTAAAAATGAATGTTTTAAGCTAATAAAAGTATAAACATTGATTTGAAAACATTTACTTATAAGTGAGGTGTGAGCAATAAGAAGAAATATTTGAAACATGTGAGGTGTAAATGACGTGGACAACTAAAATGACATATATTTTAGTTTAGTGACATGGACTATGGTAATCTGGTTAGTAACATCAAGTGATGTCCAGCTCAGTTGGATTGATGCATCCGGTTATAGTCTCCATGTGTGGGAGGTCAGGAGTTCGACTCCTGCTATTCCCCATGTGGGGGATTTTCCCTGAATTGGCAGCTGGGTTCAAATCCCAGTATGATTCCTTGAAGCCCCTTAATGTGAAACTAGATGGCAAAAAATCTGGTTAGTAACAAGTTAGTAGTCAATGAGGTAATATGAATGTAGCTTTTTTAATTGTTCTGTAATTAACGAATAACACAAAGTTTGGGTACTTGAATGAAAAAAACTAAGTTGAGTAACTTAGAAAAATTTTCGCAAAGTTCAGTATTGTATTTTGTATATTAACACTTCTTATAATCACATAATCTCTAACAAAACCCACAGCCAAATAACCAGACACTAATACGTGCTCTTTGAAACATGGTCATCTGGATACCGCATAAAATAAGGTCATCTTTTCACAGGCCACATTAGCATATATTGAACCATTCTAACCAGCAACTAGTCTCAACTCAAGGGTGTCACTACCATGACCAAATTACAGGCAAACATTTTATCAAACTTGGAGTGAAACTCAATCACATCGAGAAATATATTGTCACTTGTTGTAAAATGACTAATGATACGCTTCATCTCCCTCTTTGTCGGCGATATTCCAGTCACCGGAGCTGCAGTTCTTTCTTGAACCACTCAGGTAGTATAAACACTGTTGATAATTACATTCCATGAAAGTTATATTTTTGAAGGAGTAGATGACTTGATTATTTATTGTTTCTTTTAACAGGATCAAGTTTAGTAAATGGAACTGTGTCTTCCTCCAAAAGCAAGTTCGATGATGAAATTGAAGCATCTTTTGCTAAGATGTATTTCCATTATTACTGACAACCGCTTCGTCAACAAAATATGATGCAGGATCATGTGAGGACAGGTGAAATGTATGATTAATGTTGCTTTCTTTTTTAGGTTCCTACTATGCCGTGGTAATTGAGAACCAAGTAGATTTTGGTGGACGGGTAGTGGTTGATGTTGGTGCTGGAAGCGGCATACTATCATTGTTTGTTGCACAGGTGTTACTAATGAATACTATATGGTGTTATATCACTATAAGTCTAGTTGCTGCAAAAAAGTAACCTAGTAGTCCAGCTTATATGTCTATGTTTTTATTGATAAATTCCTGTTATTTTTTAGTATTAAGCAGTTATGTAATTTAGGTAGTTAATTACTACAAGCCTTGCACATTACAAGAAAAAGGGCTTTTAGTGACTAGAATTTAGTGTCGACTTTTTTTTGTTCACTATTTAAGCAAAATAGTGACCATATAGCACATGGACATTAATATTTTGTCATCCATAAATAGTTAGTGACCAAGCTTAAAAGTGGTAACTACTTTGTCACTAAGTACATGTGAGATTTTTTTCAATATAAAAAAGTGATGACATTACGAGTCACTAAAATTTTAGAAGTTAATGACAGAAAATGTCGATCACTGTGTGACATGTATTGCTAGCGCATTGTATATGTGATATAATTTTCAGTAACATATGCATACTAGTGAACAACAAATACTGCAAAAAGATGTACTATGTGCTCGCCAAATATTATTCCGATTAAATGGTTGTAATATAATCTATACTATTTATAATGCATCTTTTACCTTCTCTCTTATTAATTTTTTAAGATTTCCTAATATAGAATTTTTAAGTAAATACAAGTGAAAAAGCATAAGTTACAACTATTTGAAACACAAATAAAACTAAAAAAATGCTATTCAACATATACAATTAACACACTATTTAATTTACACCTTCACCAAAAATATACAACCATTTAACCACAATGTACAATCTAATCAAGCTAATAAGCCAAGCACTTAAAAATAAAGCCATTAGGCTGCCCGCAGTGGTCGGTCGACCGAGTCGCTGCCATTACAGCATGAGGGTCAAACTGGGTCGGTCGGCTCCAAAATTGACGAAGGGTTCATCCCCTCGACCGATAACTCACTTGACTAAAAAACAAAAAAGTGAACTGTTACATTATTGAAAAAACATTTTTAACTTTGTAAGATTTTCTTTTTTTTGTTGTTTGTTAGGCTACCCACTGGTCACTCCCCAACTAATAAACTAATAACAAAGATCTACCTAAACTCGAAAACGAAAAGAAAACTAAACAAGATCTCCGTTATTATTATTTCTAAATTACTTGTTAAAAAATGTATGACCGCATAACATCACATTACTAGAAATTCAGTCACAGGGTACCCGCGTCGCGCGGGTACATATAGTAATAGACTAGACGAGTACCCGCACCTAGCGGCAGCGGTTCCTTGCAGCAGACAATTAACAATATGCGATATAGTGGTAAGTGTTTCGTATAATGTTCAAAATAGAACGTAAAAAGATCAAAATGTAATTGCAAACTGTTGTAAAATGTGATAATTTAACTCTAGACGATTACCCGTGCACAACAACGTGATTTTATAGCGTAAGATAATTTTAGTGATAAAAAAAATTTACGGGTTATAAACGAAAATAATAAAAGTTTGAGGATTTGGGGATTAAACATAATATTTTGAAACCCGGTTCGACCCGGGTAGTACAACCAGTTAAACCGTTCTGGTTACAAAAAAAACGGGTCAATTTATACCGGGTCAACCCGCTGGGTTAGATTTGTCCTGGGTCAACCCGGTTTCCAATGTGTATTAATAGTTTCTTTTTGGACTTGTTGCCGAAATGTCTTGTTTTTTTCTTTTTAGACATTATAGCAAGAGTTGATGAAAATGATGGAGTGGAGAAGGATAATTTAAACTACTCATTTACCGTAACTATTGCTCCAAGTAGTAAATGCAAAATGGTAAGTCATTAATTGGTAATTGTCGGTTAACAAATTTCTTCTCTCATCCCATTATAAGACCATATAGAAAACTGTAAAAAATTGAAAAATTAATTGTACGACTTTCCATGATTTTCACCATTTGCAATATCTTTAAATTGATTTCGAGTTATTTAAAATTTTCAAACAAAGTTGACTATTTTTCAAACTCATGGCTAGTTAATAGTTGCCTGCAATAGTAGTTGACTGCAATGCATTTCAACATTTCATTTTTCAACTTTTCAACATTAATAGTTTATAGCCGAGTAGCGACGGTGTCTAGTTGCAGACACAATTTCGATGGTAGCAATTTAGTTCTCAACATAAGTTTGATGCGTTGATTTGTGTCTGGTGCGACGGTTCATGTGAGTTTTGCTACTGTGGTTTATGCATAGTTTCTAGTCGTGGTTATAAATTATCGATGTATACAAAATTAGTCGTGGTTAAAAATTATCGACGTATACAAAATACTAAATTGAAATAAATTCAATATTTTACCGGACGTCACATATTGCAACATCACAAATGAGATTATATATTCCAATCCAACCTACCAACTTTCTTTTAAATAAATTCCCGTATGAAAAATATTTGGCTATCAATTTCCATATGGAAGATATGCCAAGCACAAAACAAAATATTGATGGAAGATATATTGTGTATGAGTTTCAACGTTTCATTGAATATGAGTTTCAACATTTCATTCTTTCCTTTTTAAACATTCAATCAATACGTATAACATTTAGCATGTTGAATCGTTTCACAGTAATGTTTATGTTCATATATATGGTATTGATTATGTGTTGCTATGCATGTTTCGTGAACCATAACTCATTTAACAATTTAATTTTTTCAACATTCAACAAAGTCAACAATTCACCTTTTGACTATTTTCTTTTTTATGTAGTTAAGATTTTTATTTTTAACATTTTAAAAGGTTTCAAAAATTTTGACTTTCAAAATTCAATATTCAAGTTTTCACTTTTTCCCTTTAACCATTTTTTCATTTTAGATAGTAAAGATGTATTTAAGATATTCATGTTTATGGGTAATCATGTATTTTGCTATTTGTAAACCTTTTATAATGCAAAAAGGTTAGTAGGTTCTTGCAAAAAGTAAAAACAATAATGGAAAAACTAACAATTGAGTCTGCAAATCTATATCGTCCAAAACTAATTAGTTTCTTTTAAAAATGTTACTCCAAACAAATCCATGGAAGCATTTATAATTGTTTGTTATGAAAACACCTTAAATGCCATTAATATAGGAAACTATTTGAGAGATTGAAGTAGTATTGTAATTTTCTTTTTTATGTAGTTAAGATTTTTATTTTTGACATTTTAAAAAGTTTCAAAATTTTTGACTTTCAATATTTAATATTTAAGTTTTCATTTTTCTTTTTTGATCATTTTTTCATTTAAGATAGTAAAGAAGTAAAGATATAGATAAAGATAAAGATAATAAAAATATTTGCATATCAACCGATTCCACTAAATATCTCAACCAATCTACCTCCATTTTTCCCTCCGTCCCCACTTCTTTCCCCAAACCCTAGATCTGAAAACACACACCATCATCTCCACCCTCCCCAATTAAATACCAGAACTCGCCGGAATTGCCTCTAGGTATATTTCCTGCAATTTTGTTTGGTTAGATGTTGATTATGTGTTTAGTCCTCTATGCGATAAATGAATTTTAGTCCTCTATGCAAATTTTCTTTTATAACTGTAATGTTAATGTGATTAGGCCTTTTAATGCATGACAAGTGTTTGATAAAATGCGCAAGGGAAATGTTGTAGCAGGATTAGCACTATAAGTTTGTATTGTTATTTCATACTTGTAGATAATTAGTTAATATAATGTTGGAACTCAAGGTGTCTAATGTTTGTGATTTAATAGATAATGAGCCGAGGTAGTTGTTCTTGTAGTGAATTGACAATGGCAATGTAGCGTGTTCTTAGACTTGCAGTTAGAGCATGTTATTTCGCACTTGTTAGCCCAATAGCATGCATGACGTATGCGACTATACATGTGGGGAGTCGTAATAGTAATAGTCGTGGGTGAGTTTCTTTGGTTTTGAACTAACTTTGTGGTTTTCTTACATTGATGTGAATTCAAAAAATAGATAATCTAGTTTAGTTAGTTAGTTGCAAAAGTTGAAGCTTGATTTGTCTAACTTAATTGGAAAACTAAGGATACGAAGATGAGTAAAGGTGAATGAATTATTTTAGTGCTACTCTTCGAAATTCGAATAGAAAAAAGAAATTCAAAATGATCGAAGGCCAACACCATTATAAATAGTAGTTGTGTTTGATTATTAGATGCTTACAAAGGCATAATTAGCATTATGTATATATATATATAATCACATTATGCTGAAACTTGAACTTGATTTTTTTGAATAATAAATTCGTGAAGTGAGATTTAGATAATTGTTAGGAAGAGAGTGAAATGAGCATGCCTTAGTATTTTCATGTATAGTGTCAATTGTGGTGTTTATCAATTTATGCACAATGCGCAACTGATTGAAGGTTGTTATTTAAGTTGACAAGCGAATGGCGTAGTGACTGTTTATTTTATTTTTGTATTACAGTCCATAGAAAATGGCCGATACCGAATATATTCAGCCCCTAGTTTGTGACAATGGTATTGGAATGGTGAAGGTTTGTATCATTCTATACTTGTTAATTCAAAATTTTAATTGTTTTTTTTGCTTTGATTTGAGTTTGTTTTATGAAATCTGTAGGTTGTGTTTGCTGGTGATGATGCTTCGAGGGTAGTTTTTCCAAAGTATTTTTGGTAGACCAAGACATACCGGTGTTATGGTGGACTAAAAAGATGCTTACGTTGGTGATGAAGCACAGTCAAGGAGAGGTATCCTTACTTTGAGGTATCCCTAAGGCTAACAGAGAGAAGATGACTCAATTCATGTTTGAGACTTCCAATGTTCCTGCTATGTATGTTGATATTCAGGCCGTGCTTTCTCTTTATGCCAGTAGTCGTACAGCTGGTTAGTTTCTACTAATCTAATTGTGGGCCTGTTTGATTAGTGTTATTTAATTGTGGCTTAACTATATTGGGTATCCAAAAAAGTAAAGAAGAAAAGTAATAACATAATTAGCCTAAAATGTTATTTCTTATCAATTTCAAGGTCAATTTCTATCTTTGTTTCTCTTTCTGGTTATAGATAATGCTCCCAATAAGACACATCACGACTGACAATATAATGTGCTTATTTGAATTTGTTATTAATCCTTTCAGACCCTTTTAGGGTTAGTTACTAACGACTGTACTTCTCATGTCTGCTATAGGAAGTTTTGCTTTTGGCATCGTGTGAAGTGCCTCAACTTACTGCCCGCATAAAAGTTATATGAAAACCACTACAGAGTGCTGTTACTTAGAATCGTCAATCCTTTTTCTCTACTTGTACAAAAGGTAAGTTCCAGTATTCTATTATGATGCTCTCAAAACTGCTTACAATAAGAAAAAGGTTAAAATCAATTGTAATTTGTTACTTTTCTATTTTCAGCTTTGATGTTCGGGGCACTGGCATTTATCTTGTATATTTTCCATCATATTCGAAAATCCATGTGGACATGTGGTAATGGTCAGTCTGGTTCAAAATAAAGAGTTAACGCCGAATATTGTAGAGAAACTGTTTCGTGAAGCTTGCCAAGCTTTATCAGAACCTTCCTTGTCTAGAGATACTTCCAGTTTTAAGGTGAGGTTTGGTACTTATAAACTTAAAAAACTAAATATGATCCTGTTTGATTTTCGTTAAATTTAAGAACATATTATAACCGTTATATGGGAAAATATCCAGGTGGAGTATGTTGGGAACTCAAAAGATGCTGAAAAGATCTTACAAAGAACATTAAGGGAATTCACGTATTACGTGATCAACAACAGGTTGTTTCTGGTTTACCTTTCGTTTGATATTCTTTGAACCCTTAACCTGGTACTATATTATTAAGCATTGGGTCTGCTAATTAATCTCTTAGTCCCTTGTAATATTTGCAGATACTTTGGGTGTCAGATAATGGGATTCCGGATCTTGGAGGGGATAATGAAGAAGAGACTTGCTACTCAGACGAGGTCAGCTTGATTTAATGATCCTACTTTATATATGAACCATTTTACTTTTTTGCCATGAAATTTTGTGGTACTGTGATGTTTATATTAGCATATCTCCTGGAAAACAGGTCAATCAGTCTGCTTTGATTCGTCCTGGTGCTTATAGAAAAGTCACGGTTGAGCTAAAGGTCTGCAAATTTCTTTATGCCACTCTTATACTAAATAAAATATTTAACATAATTAAGTTTTGAAAGCAATTTTCTTATGCATACAGGTACATAATCTAGCTGTCAACGCTCTGCTAAAAAGCAACCAAGTAAATGAATTGGAGGAAGGTAATTATTTCAAGTTAGCATTGTTAAGTTAATTAGCAGGTGTGTTGCTTTCTTATTTCTAATTGTAGGACATATAAGTAATAGCAAGGGGTTGACATATGACATGTATTTCTGCAGGCCCCATAATTGCTTGATCTGCTATTTGCTACTTCAAGATGACTGAAAAGCTACTTTGGCTCCAAAGGTATACTTCAAGATGATTGCAAAGATTTTTATATCATGAACAATTTACATAATCTAAGTGAGCTCCTTCATACTGCTATGCATTACTAGCTGTTTACAGCAATCGGGAATTTTACTTGTTTGATGCCTAATTAAGTAGTTATTTATCGTAGGTTCTGATGAAATTAAAATGTACCTGTAATTGTTTGATGTCTATTGAGTCAAACACGAGGGTCGGCGGGTTGAGTAAAGGGTCAAAACATAATTTTATTTCAGAGGTGATCAGATTGATGTATATACATAACGACTTTGAAGTATCTTACATGATACTCTCTCAAATCTCAGGCATAAGTTGGTTTACGTAGCTTGGCAACTTGCAGAATTTGATTCAGAATTCAGGTAGCACCAACCGTTATTAAGTACTTGGCGGGTTATTTTTGTTTTCGTTATGTGTTATGTTGGTATCAAGTGGATGTAATGGTGATTCTTATTTTTAGTTTGGAACAAAGAAATATGGATATGTAGATGTTATTAATTGTGGAAATTTATTGTTTCGAATAATTCTTTTTTCATTTTTCTGTGAAATAATTGTATTAAAGTCAAAGGCGGAGCTACTGTGGGGTCACGGTGGGCACGTGCCCCCCCAAAACATTCCGGCGTAGTGTAATTTTTTCGAAGATTCTCTAGTCTTTCATCATTTTGCCCCCCTTACAAGTAATGTCGTTAACTCAAGCTCTCCGATATTGGTGAGTTAGTGAAACAGATGGTGAATCTCGAGGCGTTTGTCAAGCACTCAAGCTTGTACAGTCAAAAGTTTGTAGCTTGTACAGTGAAAAGTTTGTATGAAGAAGAAGATGAGGTGTTATAGGAGAGAGAAAGAACAAATAAATACTACTCCAAGTAGGCTCATGGGGGTCACGTGAGGATGAGATGAAAAAGTGAAACAGTCAATTATTTAGATGTTTGTGAAAGTAAATAAATACTTTATTATTTTCAATTTGGTTTCACTAGTTGTAATTTTTTTTTTTTTTTTTTTTTTTTTTTTTTTTGAACTAAACTAGTTGTGCTCTATATACCTTTTTGATAGTTATTTTCGTATTTCAAATACAGAGTAAAGGTTAATTTTGAGTAAAGATTTAAATCAGAGATCTCAGGAGGGGTTTTGTGGAACAAATGCAAAGAAATATATGAGTTGCCTTTTTGTTATTTTTTACTTGTGTTTGGATGGGCCGGGGGGAAACATGCTTGTGTGGATCTTACCGGAGTGTCCCCTCTTGTTGGGCTAAGGGACAATGGGTTTGTTGCGGGACAAGCGGCGTTGAAAGCGGAATCGAGCAAAGTTGCTAAACACAAGAAAGCTTGTTTAGAGAATCAACACGTATTTACCCCTTTTGCTTTTGATACATTTGGGTTCCTAGCTTCGGCAGCTGTGAAGTTTTTAACTAGGGTTCAACGGGTTGTGCAAAGTAATTTTGCGACCCCTAAGTCACAAAATTTAATTTTTAGTAGAATTGGTTTTGCCATTCAAAAGGGGGTTGCGGCACAGCTTGTTGCTCGTTTGCTTGCCATCTTATTGTAATCCGTTATAAAAGTCTGTTTTAATACTTACCAATGTACGATTGTAAAACTATACATGTTAACTTTTTAGTGTTTAGTCTAGTTTTACTCGAATAACAAGAATTGAAAAGATATAAGAGAACGTTAAATGTTAACAATTTTTTCGTGTAACTAAAAAGGAATTACATAGTTGTCTAAGCTTTATTAAGTTGATATGCGAATTTTGTTTGCACATCACACCTTTTAAAAGATAGCGTGTCGTTTGTTTATGACATTTTGTGGGGTATTTTTTTTCTTTTTTTTATTATTTTTTTATTATTATTTTTTTTTGCTCAAGTCATCAAAAAACTTTACCGGCTATGATCTCGAGGATGAAAGGGTTTTGTAGTTTGGAAGAGGCTGAAAGGTAAGACACGGGTTTTAGCCGGTCACAAAGTTAAATCGGGTCATGGCGTGACCGATGCAAAACCGTTTTTTAACAGCGTTATACCACAAGTTTTTTTTTTTTTTTTTTTTCGTCGACTTGCCGTAAAAAAAATAAATAAAAAAAATAAAATAAAAAAATAAAAATTGCCCCCTCACATTAAATATCCTTGCTTTGCAGATTTTTTTTTGCTATACTTTTTAAATTAGTGACAACTTACGTTGTCACTATGTTGCTATGTACTGGTCACTATTTTGGTCACTAATTGATCAAAATAGTGACCACTAATCGACATAGTGACGAGAATAAGTGATCAAATAGGTTGTCACAAAATTTAATGACCACTTTATGTCTTCACTATTTAGTGACCATATTCAAATGTCGCCACTATTACATTTTGTGACGTACTTTTAGTGACGACGAGTGACCACTCTCATCTGGTCACTAAATCAACTTAGTGACCAAATATGTGCTATTAGTGACCATATTTGTGTGGTCACTAAATCCATTTTTTCTTGTAGTGGCAGTTACAACTGGTAAGTAGTTGCACTTGTCTATCTTATACTAGTATATATGTAATAATAAGAAAAGGGACAGACAAGTTGTCTTTCCAGAAAGAAATAGTCCCATCTCCGTCTCTCCGAGTTTCTACTACTAAGTAGCACTTCTGCTAGAAAAGTGTGTGTGTTTATGAGATCGAAGAGTTCTCTCTAATGAGCTTTTAAAATTCATGAGTAAATCGAACAAAAAGGGCATAACAACAAAGAAATACTCTAACCCGTCACTTGATTTCACCCTATAAAGACCCATAACCAGATCCATAAGTCGGGACCATACCAACTTGGTATCGGACCAACAAGACATGGGAGACTCGATGCAACTCTTTCAGCAACAATTTGAGGCTTTTATGAAGCGATACGACGAGGATAAGCAAAGCATACGATCTCAGTTTGATGAAATAAGCCGAGAAAACACTAACAACAGCGCCACACATGAATCTCGCGTCAATCGACGCAACGAAGAAGGTTCTGATCGTGGTGGTGGAGGAAGTGGGGTCACAAACCGTCGCTACAAATTGGATTTTTCCTCGGTATGATGGGACAACAGACCCTGTACCATGGATGAGTCGTTGTGATTACTATTTTAGACACCAGCGGGTTACGGATGAAGAGAAGATGAGTATGGTGGCGCCACATCTGGAGGACGATGCCCAGTTTTTAAAACTGGACAGGGATCGCCCACATATGGACTGGGAGGAGTTTAAGGACCATTGTCGCCGAAGATTTGGTTCTTATGGTAGTCGTAGTAAGTTAGGAGAGTTGGTTAAACTCCAACAGACCGGATCTGTTGAGGAATATTAACGACTGTTTGAGAAATTGGCTGCTCGTACATGTCATCTTCGACCAGAACAAGAAGTGGAGATTTTCATCAGCGGGTTGCAAGACTACATTGCAGTAGAAGTAGAATTACAACGACCAACTTGATCTCACATCTGCTATGTACTTCGCGCATTTATATAAACGACGTAAATCTGAAAATCAGTTAACACAACAGCATGTTCAACGTGTTGATCTACGTCAAACTAACACGTCATCATCTACACAACAACCAAGTCACTACATCAAGCGTTTAACAAGGGCTGAAATAGCAGAGCGACGAGCGAAGAATCTCTGTTTTAACTGTGATGAAATCTACTCACCAGGTCACCATTGCAACCAATTATTTTACATTGGTATTTCCGAATCTTCTGATGATGATCCAGAACCGTCTGTATCGCATGTGTAATGGTGTTTCTCAGTTGTTGGTTCTGTGGAATCCTCTTTCGCTTGCGAACAAGCTCATTGTCGGGAAGGGGAGTAATGTTATATAACTATAAGTCTAGTTGCTGCAATAAAGTAACCTAGTAGTCCAGCTTATATGCCTATGTTTTTATTGATAAATTCCTGTTATTTTCTAGTATTAAGCAGTTATGTAATTTAGGTAGTTAATTACTGCAAGCCTTGCAGTTACAACTGGTAAGCAGTTGCACTTGTCTATCTTATATATATGTAATAATAAGAAAAGGGACAGACAAATTGTCTTTCCAGAAAAGTGTGTGTTTATGAGATCGAAGAGTTCTCTGTAATGAGCTCTTAAAATTCATGAGTAAATCGAACAAAAAGGGCAGAACAACAAAGAAATACTCTAACCCGTCACTTGATTTCACCCTAAAAAGACCCATAACCAGATCCATAAGTCAGGACCATAACATATGGGTGTTTAGATTTGCATTTTGGAATCCTCTGATTATTGGGACTTGAAATTGCGATAATTAGTGTTTAATGTTTGGATATCATATTCTGGCTCCAAGTATACATGGATCAAAATATGTTTTATTAACTAGTTTTGTACCGGCTACTTAAAAACCAATTAACCATGTTTTAATAGAGTTACTTATGTATCTTCTTTTTCGACTCAATCCTGGAATCTTTATATTTCCATTTCATAAATCCTACATGCAAACACCAACACACAGTTTCTCATCCTCTTTGTTTCTTCTCTTGTTTAGGCTGATGCGAAACATGTTTATGTTGTGGAAGCATCGGAAATGGCTGACTATGCTCAAAAGCTTATTGCTGGGAATCTTCTCTTGGCACAACGAATTACGGTTAGTGTCCCTAGTACAAGCTTGGTTGCTTATATTGTTGGATGCTTATCATTTGGAGGTATTCTTGGCATCGTCATGTATCAAGGGCAAAGTTGAAGACGTAGAATTGCCTGAGAAAGCAGATATATTTGTTGAGTTTATGATATATAAAATAAAATAAAACATAAAGACATCAAGAGTACACAGCGGAAGACTTAAGATCATAACAAATAAATTAATTAACTGAAAGTATGCGTAACGTACCTCTTGTGAATATCAAGTCCCTCGAGCAAAGCAAAACAACCCTCGAGCAAAGCAAACCAAAGAAGTACTAAATGGTGTAAGAATAATGTCTTACAACCACGTTCTTGTACACACGAATTAACCAACGAATCAAGCGATTGCTAGATCTTAACACAAGCCCTCGTAAATGCAAAACAAAACCGAACTCCCTAACAAATGGGGTTTTCGGCTAAGGTATGCAAAAGAAAGAGAAGAGAGGAGATCTAGGTTAATTCAATGCACAAGGTGTGTATGAAACCCTAGACCCTACCCCTCCTTATATACTAGAAGTAAAACTTAGAGGACAAGTTAGGGTGATTTGAGGCCTTTGAAAGCCTATGGCCGGCCACCATAGAGAAGCCCAAAGCCCATCCCATAACTTTCCCAAGTTTCCATTTCTAGTCCTTCTCTTTTTCATTTTAACGGTCGTTAGTCATTTTTCCGTTAAATACATAACGATCGTTAACCGGACTTAATGTGTAATAATTAATCGTAAACATAAACATTAATTATTAACTTTAATTCTCATTCGCTAATGTGTGCAATCCCGTGGTCACGAGTTCGAATCCGGACTTTCACATGTTTGTAAATATATACATTTCCAACAATATTGATATCAGAGCCTATGGGTAAGCTCATCATATCTTGTTCATATTGTCTTATGCAGGTTTATTTGACGAATAACAGATTACCGGCACATTGTTGGTGAATGAAAGAATGCTCGAGTCCTATGTGATTGCAAGAGATTGTTTTCTTGTCCCTAATGGGAAAATGTTCCCTAGTGTTGGAAGGTGATCTTAACTTAATGATGCATTCTCATGTTATCATGATTTAAAGGCAGCCTATGAATTTTTGATGTGACGAGTGGTCAATATATAATGAAAAAGTTGCTGTTCTTTCTTTAATTATTAACATGTTATGCATTGAACGCTTGTCAGTATATTTTAAAAACATAAAATATGAAGTCAAAGTGATATCTTGTACTTGCCATATATGTGCGTATACGCCTTTTGACGTAGAATATGGAGCTTTTCGTGCCACATATCATGAAAATATAATAACAATAATGAAATCAGTTAAATTTAAGAATATATTGATGGTCACAATACCTTTGGTTGCAACACTGGTCAATAAAGAACTTTGAAACAACCCTCATGCTGATCGGCACATTCTACATACAAATCGTCAGGATAACTAAGGCCACCCCTATTTTCTAAAACAGCAGCCCATAAAGATCCTGCAGTTTATGTATGTGTAATGGGTTAATTTACCTATCCAATTGCATAAAACTAATACACGGACGGTTCATGTTTAATATGTAACTAGCAAATAAACCTGAATCGAACCAAACATCCATCTTCACACAACCTGATGCTTTATCACGATAACTTACATGAAGCGATTCTTCTACAGACATGTACCAACACTCATCAGTGCGCTACCTTTTGAGAAATGATTGCTGCCAATCACAATGACTGAAAAATGTACATTCCATAAACGCAAGTTCAACTTTACACTTGATACGAGCAACAGTCTCTTCATTCAGTGGAGGTTCCTTCGTCTCACTAATATGATCATTTTACATGCACACATTTTATCAGTCTCTTCATTCAGTGGAGGTTCCTTTGTCTCACTAATATGATCATTTTACATGCACACATTTTATTAAACAGTTGATGTGCAAATAGTTTCAATTTATTAGCACGTAATCCGTAGCAAAACCCATGGCCAAACAACCAGACACTATCACGTACTCACATTGTAGTGTCACACGTAATGACTAATAACACAGTTCATTTCCACAAAAATAAGGCCATTAGCATACGTTGAACAATTCTAAGCAGCAACAAGTCTCAATGGTCTCGCTAATTAACATGACCAATAAAGCACTAGTGAAACAAACATTTTATCAAATGGTTGGTGTGCAACTCAATATATTATTATCATCTTCCTCTTTGTTTCTTTAGAAAATTTGATTTTATTGTTGTCCTTTGCGAAATGATAATAATTTTTACCCATTCAACAATATTTAGCTCTTATAGTATTCTCCTAAAGTAATTGAGATCATATTTAGTACTTTAAATAAATTTTTTATTTTTTAGTACTTTAAATAAAAATTGAGTATTCACTTTTTGAACAACAGAAATTAGAACGCTGTTTGAATACTTTACATGGCAAGAGTTCAAGTAAAACAACACTTTAAAGTAAAATGGGTAGGAGAGCATAATAACCGTTGGGTGCATTGACTTTGACCAAATCCGTGGTCCATAATCCTAATGGCAATTTGATAAATATTTTTAATTTGTGTATGATATAATTTATCTATTTTTGTTTGTAAAAGATTATGGTTTCATGTTTTTGGAGGAATCCAAATATGACTGCAGTGTGTTGATATTACACATGCAACTTACATTCTATTGTTTTAGTAGTTAATCTTGTTGATTTTACCCATTTGACTCGTTAAAAATAAAATCTAACCCGAATAAATGAGTCAATTGCCTACCTCTAGACATAATAATCACTTTATTTGGTAGCTTGACTGTTTTTGTTCAACTTACAGGATTTACAACAATTGTGAAACCACTTTTCCATGTTTTATAATCCTCTTGGTTAATTATATCTTTATAATCTTGTTAATGCATGCCTGATATTTAAATCACAGTTATCATGTCGAGGGCCATTATGAAGTCTAAAACGTCCCCATTAAAAGAGGAAATGATGTTTAATAAGAGTGGAGACAGGAACTTTGTAGCACAAATGAAGTCTAAAACTCAATCAAAGAAGGTCTGCGTTATCATGCACATCATACTTCCTTTTATAACAAAAAGGTTTCAAGGGTGCTACTAATTTATCCAATTTCCCTCAATAAAAACCAAATCTCCACTAAAAAAGGCCATTTTCTTGAAGGCGATTCAAGCAGACATAATCAAACAGTTGGAGTGCAACTCAATTTAATTACCGGACTTGCAAATTCTTCTCTAGATGAAGACACACAGGAACCTTAAACTCTATGAGCATTTAACAATTACCATCTCTTGATCACTCCGAATAGAAACCTTCAAAGAAGGTCTGCATTATCATGCACATTTGATACTTCCTTTTATATAACAAATAGGTTTAAGGGGTGCTACTAATTTATCCAATTTCGCTAAATAAAAACCAAATCTCCACTAAAAAGGCCATTTACTTGAAGGCGGTTCAAGCAGACATAGATAAAATAAAAGGTTCATTTGAACAAATCCCTAGATGTACATACGGGGAAAGAGAACATAGACTTTCCACACGTATCTAACTATACATCATTTTTTGATACAAAAGACTTAGAACAATCCCACTTAAGAGAAAAAAAACACACATAAACGATGTATATATGCTTGGACAGGTTAGAAAATGACTCTGCAGCCCTCCAGACTTCCTCATCTTATCACTTTCAGACCTTATAGAATCTAGAAGTAACGGCGGTCCATCAACATTGACTTCAAACCTACAAGTTTAAAATCACACAATAAGTCACTGCAAACTCATAACCAGTTTTAGTATGATAAAGTATGCTATATTTTAACACAAATACAATAATAGCCTTTTGCTGATACTCAAAGTAAACACAAATTTCAAACAGTGCGGGAATATATTCTTACACTGGCCGGAACTCAAGACCATATACGATGAGGCCAGACATTGTTCCTTCATGACTTGTAAACTTCATATCAATAGAAAGAGAGTCATCCTTGAATTCATGAGCTGAGTTAAATTTCCACAGTTGAATCTCCATCCATCCATCTTCCCTTTGTTTTGGAACCCGAGTAATGTCATTTATATTCGATGGGCTCGGGGTTATAAAATAAACAAATTCAGCCTCGTTGTTTTCTTTGTGCAGTACGTCTCGTACTTTTACTGGACAATGCAGCCCCTGACATTTTTCTGAAAGCTTGAACACAAGGTAACACACGTATTCTGTATCTTGTGACAACATTTGACTTTTGATTGTGCAAGTGAGATGAAATACATGTTGTGGTAAAAGCTCAATCACCTCTTGAAATCTGCATAGAGTATAGATTGAGAACGAAGTTATATATAAAGACAGGAAACTACATCCAAGAAGTGAAACTTTTGTCAACGTTTTACTCACGAAATTTTAATTTTCAACTACAAATTAAAAAAAAAAAAAAAAGGGTTAGAAAATCTGGTTTTTCATGTGACATCTACATATTCGGATGTACAATAAAAAAAGTTTAGTGGTTAAAGCGTGGGGCTTCAATTTGTGTGGGATTCGGGTTATTCCCCAACCTGAACATGTCATGTTTAAGTAATTGGGTCAAACTTGTGAACCCCAACTTGTTTAAACATACCTTGAACCCGACCCATTTAACCCGCTTATCTAACTGATCGGTTGGCGGTTTAGCGAGTTACACTGGTTAAATAGGTTGGCAGGTTGACCCGTTTAACCCATTTAACCCATATAACACCTTTAAAAAACTATAAAATTAATATATATTTTCTTCCAAAAAAAACATAAACGGGTTGTCGGGTCGACCTATTTAACCCAACCCAACTCGATCGCGGCCCGAAATTTATTTACACCCAACCATAACCCGTTTATTTATGTATCAGTCTCGGGTCGTGTTTCATGTAGTGTCAGGAATTGCCGCCTCTAGTTAAAGAATACTGTAACAAATATAACTATAATATAAGAAGCAAACCTGGACTTGGCTAATGGTTTTGAAGAAAAAAGATCTACATTAGAGAATTTGTATAAAGCTGCCTTTGCTGAAAGCACTAGAAGTTTCTTTTTGTCGACTTCGCCCAACCAGAACAACTCGTCGTAGTTTCTACATATCTTGAATATATCTTCAAATTTAGTTGGAAGTTGTTGTACCTGATCCACATTGAAGTTTGATTTCAAGACAGGTTGGACTTCCTTCAATTTTCCAATTTCTTCATGTTTCACCTGTGTGCAAACCATGTTAAATATGCAACATAGATCATGGGTTTAGTTTAAGTTTTTGGCATGTACCCAACATCCTTGTATAATATAAACAAAAAAGTTTATAATGGAAATAAGAGATTCAAACTTACATTGTCAATTGCTCGAAATTCAATGCCTTCAACATAAACCGCCCTTTCTCCACAATAGTATGATGAAAAGCTCTCAAGTAGAAACTCAAAATCAACATCTTCACTCTGATTCAAGAATTGGTACAACTCAATCATCATCCAGTCCTTGTCTCTCCATGTTGCGAAATATGCATGTAGAGTTTCGAGTCCCTTTTTATACTTTAGGTTAACACACATCGGTTTAGTTGAAACTTTTCTTGAATCACTAAATTTGAAGACTAAATAGACCCCATAAATGACATTTGGAGATAAAAGTTGAGCGTTTGTCTTTATTTCAATGTCCAATTTGGAAATATCTAACATCTTCGCTACTGACTCAAATCTGCACATATAATAAATATTCAAGTCCCGGTTAGTCATAACCATTATTCCCCAAGATGTACACTTCTACTTTAGAATTTAGTATTTCTTTAAACCAAAATAAATGAGAAAACAATTTCTTTGGAATGGGGAACAAACTTAAATTCAAAACTGAAACTTATTGTATCAATTAACATATAATCAACTGTGATCATTTTCTTTTAACCATTAAGTTAACTATTTTTTAGAGGGATAATATCTTGAAATGGACAAGTAAGATGATAGTAAAATTTATGATTCATGGCCATGCAAACAGAGGGCCCAAAACAGGGCGTACCTCAACCACATTATGAAAAGAAAAAAAAATACAGAATCAAGCTACACAGTACATATCAACTACAAGCAACATGTAAATATCATACATAACACCCCAGATTCCAAATTTGAGACTATTAGAATCAGTCAAGAAGACACTAAAATCTTATATATGTATTCCGTAAATGCATACTTTAAAGAAGCTCTATTCATGTTATTCACCCTTTAATTAGTATCATATAGGAAGAATAGTCATTTTAGTTAACATAAAATACGACTTTTTTCAAAAGCGGCACTATGTAATCCAATTCATATAAAAAATATATTTTTGTCTAAGATTGAATTTCCATTCCTTTTGATGAGCGGAAAAGTACATGTGATGCAACCTTAAGCTTGATCATTCTTACCTACTTATTATGTTTAAACTTATAAAGTTTTTTGTGTACTCTCAGTAAATATCAAGGTTCAATGTATAAATACACTAAAGCTTGAAGAGACTTTAGAGTTGATATGAAAAGATCTACGATGCTGAAGGACTGAACCTGTACAAGTAACAAAGCATCTACTACTTACTCTTCTTCGAGTCTATTAACCATTTGATTAACAAACATTTTTGTATTATATCTGATTATGAAAGTCAGTTGTTTATATTTCTTATTCTAAAAGTTGTTGATCATATTAGGTTGTTGATTAGAACAGAAATTTATGCATCTAACAACAATATATATGTACTAACAGAGGTAGAGAGAATAACCTTGATTCTGGAAGAGATTTCCACTCATGTGGACAACTGTTTTTGTAGGAAAACAATGTCGCTGAAACCATTGCATTTCTTTCTCCAATACCATCGAATGACATCAACTGTAATACAACAAAAAAAACAAGTCAGACTCAATGTTATGATTTTGATTCATCCCTAATAAACTAAAGGATACATAGAACACAAGATGCACAACAATTTAAGTGAGACTTGAGAATGAACTAATTACCATTTTGTCTTGTTGAAAGAGGATTCGCTTGGAAAAAATGTTGTAAAGATCCTCTTTCTTGATGGTAGAATAAATTTCATGGCACTTTGACTTCTGGATTATTTCTTTATAGTCTTTAGGCAATTTGGGCTCCCATTTCTCATAATCCTCCTGTATATACATTAATTAATCAATTAATAAACTCGTGTTTCAACAACTACTTTCTTACAGTTTATAAAACAGTTAAAGGCCAGATTTGTCAAACTATAGAAAGTTACCTGGAATTCCAATGCTTTCTTAAGCTGTATGACCACTTCATGAGCTGTTGGTCGTCTCTCTCTCCTGTGATGTAAGCACTGAAGGGCAATCCTTGTAAATGTAGTATATGACTGTGGCACAATTTGTTCTTTAATACCCTCGAACACTAATTTATCAAGTTTTCCAACATGACAGTGGTGTTTAGCCAAAAAGGGTAAATAAAGATACTCAACATCTAGCTCTTCGGATGATAGTTTCCCACACAATATGTCAAATAAAACCGCACCAAGTGAGAATATATCAGACTCTTCAGTTAAGAAGCCTGTTTTCGTGTGTAGTGGGTCACGATAGCCGATTGTGCCTGTAACACTGTCGATGACATAGTCTACATTCTGATTTGTTGGACATACTAAGGAAAGCTCAAAACCGGTAATTTTTGCTTTCCAGTCATCAAATAGTAGAATGTGTCTGCTGCTGATATCCCTATGTATTACCATTTCTGGACTTGAAGCAGTTCCATGAAGAAACTCCAACCCAATTGCAATATCGATGCATATTTTAAGCCGCATCACCCACGTAAGACTATCATCACTCAAGTACTTATCAAGACTACCTCTGGATGCATACTCACATACAATAATTTTTTCATCCTCTTCATCACAGTAGCCTACAAGACTAATGACATTTTTATGTTTATACTCCATAAGAATTTCCAGTTGTGACATAAATTCAACATCTTTTGCAATAGACTTCCTCTCTAACCGCTTTGCCGCAATGATCTTATGTCCATGAACGTGAGTAACTACTCCTTTGTAAACTATCCCAAAATCTCCATGTCCAATGATATTGTCTTGCTTGAAGTCTTGCGTGGCTAACTTTACGTCTTCAAGTGACAGGTTAAGGCTGTCCTTATGATTCTCCTGTGAATCATGTGTCAGCAAGTTGATTTGATAAGAATAAACAGAAACTACTACCTGTTATCTAAAAAAATTTCATTGTGACTTACCTGATAGTTTAACGCTTTTTTGAGTTCTTTGATGACAACTTCAATTGTTGGACGTTCCGCTTGAGTTTTTGCCACACATTGATATGCGATTTTTAAAAATATTTCTAAAGACTCTTTATTGGGTCCTTTACTTAAGGAAAAGGCATGTTCATCAGTCTCCTCCTTTATCTTGTGATCAATAATTTCCATTATTGTTCCCTTTTTAAAATGCTCTCTTGCGATGGGTGCAATTCCCTGCTCATTCACCTTGGTGTATACAGAATCATAGGCCAACCTCCCAGTCAAGATCTCAAGCAACACTACTCCAAACGAGTAAATGTCTGATTTCTTATTTAATCTACCATACTCCTGATATTCTGGATCGAGATACGTATTTGTACCTGCAATCCTAGTTGGATAGATAGTGCTGGCCGCTTGATCTGCTGGGTGGAATTTGCAGAGCCCAAAATCTGCAATCTTTGCCTCCCAATTATCTCCCAATAGAATATTATCGCTTTTGATGTCACGGTGAATCATCTTTTGTTTGCCATCATCTGTGTTATTGTGAATGTAATTCAAACCATGTGCAATATCAAGACATATATTGAGACGTTGCACCCAAGTAAGAGTTGTCATTTTATTACTGTCTCCTAAATAGTTTTCAAGACTTCCTTTCGAAGCATGCTCATAGACCAAGATCATTGCACCGTTACCTTCATAAGAAAAACCAAGAAGAGAGATTATATTCTCATGCTTACAACTAGTTAGAGTTTCAATTTCTACAATGAACCCTTCTTCTCCTTCTTGATTTTTAATGCGTTTTATGGCTACCGTGCTTCGTTTTCGGGGTAAATCGCTTTTATCCACCCCTTCTTTCGACGAGGAATTACTGCTATAAAAATGTTCAAGATTTGCTTTGTATACTTTACCGTATCCGCCTGACCCGATGCAATATGTGTCGTCAAAATAATTAGTAGCCTCGTTTATAACATCTAGTCCAATCTTTAAGTGTTCCAAGTTCTTCTCCTACAAGATTATGGAGTCATGAAGCACCTCATTAATGCTAGTAATGGTTGGAATGAAATAACAAAAAAGTTTTTATAATTTGATTAACTTTTGAAACGAATATTAAAACGTCCAAAAGCAACAATTAATTTGTTTCAGGTTAACTAGTAGGAAAATGATTTCATCCCTAAAACTAATGTCTATGGATAGGTCGTATGAAAAGATCAAGACGTGTGTCAACTCAAAACTAAAAAGAGTAAGGGTATGTTTATTCGGTGAGAAAAACCCCATTTTTTCAAGAATTTTTTCACATAAAATGAAAAAACAGAAAACCTATTAATTTAGTTACCGTTTTTTAATTTTTTTTTAATAAAATATTGAAAATCTCATTTCTCAAACTTTAATTAAAAATTTGAAAAGTCAAATTTACTCTTCTTTATTTTTCTCTTCACTAGAAAATGAAAAATGTAACACCGTCTAAACGGATTTTCCAAGTTCTTAACTGTTTCCTATAAAAGAAAAACCCGGCCTTCCACTCTCAAGAAAACAAAAAATGAAAAAGTAAGAATATTTTTCTACAACCAAATGCAACCTATGGCGTGTTTCAAAATGAAATAGGCATTAGTTTAAAAATACTAGTTATGCATAGTTATTATTACTTAAAGCTTCACGCATATTAGTTTCTTTTCTTGGGTGCCTTCTGTAAAATTTTGCAGTTTCTAGAAAGCAAGAAAAGAGCAGCATCTTATTAGTGGTCGTGTGAGGGGACACAACTATGAAAGCATAAAAAAATAAAGTTGGTCATATTATGTGAAATGGGAGGTGATTTGCACACTCACTCAATTGATTGGGACACTCTAAATAAAAGTGTCTTGACATTTATACCTTACAGTGTGAAAATGTGTAAAAGTAACGTGAGGATATAAATGTCAAAACACTCTTATTTAGAGTGTGTCAATCAATTAAGAGAGTGTGCAAATTACTTCTCATGTGAAATTGTGAAAAGAATAGTAATACCCACTAAGGTTGTTGATTTTAGAAATGGAGGTGATTTGCATAAACTACTTTTTGATTTGCACACATCAATATACATGTATAATAGTCATTATGTGATATATGTATAATTGTTTAAAGCATTTATTTAAGTATGCAAATCGATGTGTGCAAATCACCACATTTTTAAAAAATCTGCAGCTTATGATCCTTTTTAAGTCTTTAAACTAAACATATTATATCATACCCATACGTGTTCTTTCCCCTTAAAAAGCTTAATCCTTCCCCCTAAACGCTTAATCAAAGCCTACCTTTAATCTTTTGTAAACGGTAACACTAATATGATTGCCTATTCAAGAACTTCACAAAAATGATTATAGAGTATATGTTTATTTTGAATAAATATTTTCAATTTGAATAACAGTTTACGCTTGTTACATTATTACTTTTTAAGATTTACATCATTAAAAAGATATTCTCTATGCATTAAAAAAGAACCCCGCTATTAAAATTTTATATAACAAATTATTTCATACTTTAACATTCTCCTCATTTATTTTAAAAAATTAGTTTTCTACAATAATACTTTTAGTTTTAATTTAGTATTATAATCTATGAAATATTTAATTTAACTATAATACTTTATAGAAAACTAGTTATAATACCCCTGCACGCACGAAGTTTACACATAAATCTAATTTATTTTAACATTTTAGTTGATTATATATACATATAATAATTTGCCCATGAAAATTGTGATATAAATACAACTAATATACATCCACGAGTTTTTCATTATGCATTAATATACATTAGAATTTGGTAAAATATTTGTAAAAAATTCTGTTAGGTAACTTAAGATTTAATTTTATTTAGCTGACAAAGATGTTGATTTTGTTATTTAAATTTCACTACTGATAATAGCACATAATGAGCGTTGATAAAGTTAAAGTATACTCTTTAAGTTTTTTAAAAATGTTTTTTTGGATATCATTTTATAAAAAAATAAGAATTACATGAGTCATTGTTATAAGTACAATCGCGGATATTTATTTTTATATTAAAGTAACCCGTGCTTACAATTTGATAATTAAATTTCCGTTTTCAGTAATTTAGTTGTACTTAAAATATAAACTCATGTCCACATAGGTTAAACTTTTAAAAATGAAATAAATGAGTTCTTATTGAACATATATAGTAAAAAAATTGATACTTATAATCTTAAGCAAATTTATATGTTGTTATTTTAATATAACATATACATTGTATTTTTTAAGATATAAAGTATAAAGGGTATAAAGTATAAGGAGGTATTTGCTTATAATCCAAAGTTATTAAAAAACATGGAAGCTTATAATATTACACTTAACTCTATATAATTTTTAAAAATTCAACCACTAAATTTTTATTAATTACCTCCTCTTTTTTTTTAAGTTTTTGTTTTTACAAATTTGACACCTATATTTTTATGTGTTTTTTTTTATCAACCAAATTTCTCCACAAAGTTTATTAAAGTTTGACCAAAATCAATTTAATTTTGACTTTTATTAACCAATCACATTACACGATTTTGCTTACGTGGCGAAATCAAGTTATCCTATTGGCCCAATTATTTTTTTAATAAAAATGAATTGACAAAATCACTCCGAAATGATGTAATTTTTTTATTATATAAAAGATATAGTGAGCTTTAATTCACTATCATTAGAAAGACAAAACCTGTTCTGTTATAAACTTTTGAGTTAATTGCAGAAATCGTCCCTAAGGTTTGGCCAAATTGCAGGTTTCGTCCCAAATAGTTTAAAATTGCAGAAATCGTCCCAAATTCAAACCTTTTTGCAAATTTTGGTCCCTGGCTTTAACTGCCGTTAAGTGACTTTCGTTAGAATTAACACGTTAGCCCCTTTTGGCCAAAAACTCTTGCACCGTTGATCCTTTTGGCCAAAACTATTACAACGTTCATCCTTTTGGCCAAAACCTTTGCAGCGTTCATCCTTTTGGCCAAAAAATCTTGCAGCGTTCATCATTTTGGCCAAAAACTCTTGCAGCGTTCATCCTTTTGGCCAAAACCATTACAACGTTCATCCTTTTGGCCAAAACCTTTGCAGCGTTCATCCTTTTGGCCAAAAACTCTTGCGGCGTTCATCCTTTTGGCCAAAAACTCTTGCGGCGTTCATCCTTTTGGCCAAAAACTCTTGCAGCGTTCATCCTTTTGGCCAAAAACTCTTGTAACGTTCATTCTTTTATACATTTTCATATGTTTTTAATCGTCTTCATCAATTTTTATGCGTTTTTGTTCGCAAATTTGAAAAAAAAAAATTGAATTTTTTCGCAAATTTGAAAAAAAAAATCCAAAAAATTTTGAAAAAAGAAAATTGGAAAAAAAATCCGAAAAAAGAAAAAAAAATCCAATATTTTTTCGTAAATACTTTTTTTTTTCGAAATTCTTTTTGAAAAAGAAAATTGGAAAAAAGATTTCAAAAAATTTTGAAAAAGAAAATTGGGAAAAAAAATCCGAAAAAAAATTTGGATTTTTTTTTTCCAAATTTTTTTAAAATTCAATTTTTTTTTAAAAATTTGGAAAAAAAAAATCCAATTTTTTTTTCGGATTTTTTTTTCCCAATTTTCTTTTTCAAAATTTTTTGGAATCTTTTTTCCAATTTTCTTTTTCAAAAAGAATTTCGAAAAAAAAAAGTATTTACGAAAAAATATTGGATTTTTTTTTTCTTTTTTCGGATTTTTTTTCCAATTTTCTTTTTTCAAAATTTTTTGGATTTTTTTTTCAAATTTGAGAAAAAATTTTAATTTTTTTTCAAATTTGCGAACAAAAACGCATAAAAATTGATGAAGACGATTAAAAACATATGAAAATGTATAAAAGGATGAACGCTACAAGAGTTTTTGGCCAAAAGGATGAACGCCGCAAGAGTTTTTGGCCAAAAGGATGAACGCCGCAAGAGTTTTTGGCCAAAAGGATGAACGCTGCAAAGGTTTTGGCCAAAAGGATGAACGTTGTAATAGTTTTGGCCAAAAGGATGAACGCTGCAAGAGTTTTTGGCCAAAAGGATGAACGCTGCAAGATTTTTTGGCCAAAAGGATGAACGCTGCAAAGGTTTTGGCCAAAAGGATGAACGTTGTAATAGTTTTGGCCAAAAGGATCAACGGTGCAAGAGTTTTTGGCCAAAAGGGGCTAACGTGTTAATTCTAACGAAAGTCACTTAACGGCAGTTAAAGCCAGGGACCAAAATTTGCAAAAAGGTTTGAATTTGGGACGATTTCTGCAATTTTAAACTATTTGGGACGAAACCTGCAATTTGGCCAAACCTTAAGGACGATTTCTGCAATTAACTCTAAACTTTTTACAGAAACCCCTCAAACTTGAATAGTCGCTAAGTTTAAATTATAATTTCATTTCCTGATTTTTTTTTTCTTTTTCTTTAGACACCTATAAGGCTATAAATGCACTTACAAATGATCTTGTGAGCCCCTCAACTTTGGAGGGCTTAAGTCTAGCATTTAATAAATTTTCATTTTTATTTAACATTCATTACAAACCTACCCCTCTTCGGTTTTCATGGCAAAGTTATATATAAGCCCCCCTTATATATGAGTTCTTTGATAAATTGTATTAAAGTTTTTTATTTTCTCGAACTTTACCATTAATAATTTATTAAGAGCAAAAGAAATTAAAGTACCATATTTTTTTAAATTTTACTCAAAGATAATTGGATGATTATTTTTTTTAAGAGATTATCCTTGGCGATGTCAATATGTATCAAATATTACAATATGTATGATTTTACATTGAACAGTAACTTAACCTCGTATTTTTTACGAGTCTATGAGGCATATAAGTTTAAGAAAATAGATTATGCACATGTTAACTAAAATAACATCCAATGTCTTAGTCAATTATACCCGCAGCTAAGCGCAAACCTTCCTTTGCTAGTAAAATATACAGTGTTTACAAACATAATAATGCTAAGGGTTTTGTTATTTGTAGCCCTAAATGATATATTTAAAAGTTAAAAACATGCAATAAAAGTGACACATTTAGTTGGTTAGGAGAATTAAATTGAGGTGGTGGGTGGGTAGTCTAAAGGTACAAAACTACAAACCATTTAAGCATGTCAAAATTTATTAAACATAGCCATGCGGGCTAGCATTTACCTAATGTTCGTAAAATCAAAATCACACGCATACAACAAGCAATACGAATGACGCATTTAGTTGGTTGAGAGAGTTAAATTTGCGAAGTGAGTGGTTAATTAGTCTAAAGGTACAAATCATTTAAGCATGTCAAAATTTATAATCACATCCATGCGGGCGGGCTAGCATTTATCTAATGTAAAATCACAGTCACATGCATACAGTTTCACATTATTACTCATCTTTTGGTAAAGAAAAATGGTATAATGAGGATATAGTAGGTATACGTTAAACCAGATAGCACATATAATAATATAAATTAACTAGGATACTTCGGATCGGCCTAAAATTAAAATTTCAAGGAAATTAATTACCTTCAAGTGATTGAATGATGTACGATCAACTGGATTTTCATGTCTCCGCTGATGTTCCAAAGCTTCCTCAAGTCTTCTAACAACATGATCTATATGCGGACGTTTCGCCCGTTCCTCTTGTATGCAGTAAGATGCTGTCTCTGAGAAGATTTTGAATGCTTCTGGGTCCATCTGTTCTCGAAAATGCGGATCGATCAATTCATCCAAATGAGATTTTTTCAGTTGACTTAATAACCCCTCTTCTAACTCTTCATTCGAAAGAACTGCACTCCTCCCGCACAAGACTTCGTATAACACAACACCGAACGAATACACATCTGACTTGTGAGTCATACCGCCAGTCTTTTTATATTTTGGGTCCAGGTATACCTTCTTAACAATATCACGAGTAAGAAGAAGACGGTGCCTTCGAGCTACTGTATTTTTTAACGAAATTTTAAAACCAGATAACTTAGGTTCCCATTTGTCATCTAGTAAAATTTTCGAGCTCCTGATGTTGCAATGTATGACACTAAAATCGCGTCCAACATCATAATGGATGTAGCTCAATGCATTTGCAACGCCCAGACAAATCTTCAACCTTTGCATCCATGTGAGGGTCTCGTCACTTAGATATTTGTTGAGACTTCCGTTGGCCTCCTTCTTGTATACGATAATCGTCCTAACCTCATCATCACAAAAACCAATAACAGACACTAGATTCGTATGGTTAAGACTAGAAAGCATCGACTTCTCCATCCTAAACTTTTTGCTCTCATCTTTTACATATTTAGGATAGATCCCCCGTGCAACAATATCGATGACCTGTCCGGAATGCAACATACGGCCTTGGTAAACCCATTCAACTGTTTTTTCTCTGATCATATTCTTGGGAGCAAAGTTGTTGGTTGCGGATTCGATATCTTGAAAGCTGAAGTGAGAAAGGTATTTTAGGGAAGACATTGTCTTTTTGTTGGAACTGGATTCAAAGCTTGTGGATGTGAAGTGACTCGATGATCCCTATATGTACCAAAGAAGAAAACTATAAAGTGAGCAGATTTTCAGGGTGGAACACTTTAGTAAGGTTAATCATTCATTTTTAACATTTATGTAAGAGCTACAAAATATGGTGAGAAGTCGAGTAAGTATAAGAGGGGATCTTGTGTATCATTCGGAAGAATAGTTAAATTTTGCAAAAGATGTTGTCAATGTGATATCTGGTCAACATGGAAAAGATATTCTTATATTTGAATGTTATCTCTCTACTGGAGTAAACTATACTGCATGTATAGCTTGAACCTAAATTTAACCATAACTCGATCACAACCACCACCTTTAAGACATATAATAGTTTACTCGCATCTTTCTTTATCTTTAAAGATTTCAGTGACTCACAACAAACGTTCAAAAAGTTAATTACCTTCTCATGACTGGATGATGTCCCTCCAACTTCGTCCATCACTGATGAGTGTTCCTTTAAGATCAATGGCAACAAATACAGCAATAAGTAAATACACCTTGCTCGTATTATAGAGTAGTTATTGTGATAGAAAGATAAAGAGAAAAAACCATCTTACAGCATTTTCACGCTCCAATTGAAGTTCCAACGCTTTCTCCAGTCTTGTGACAATCTGATCCATATTTGGGCGTTGCGATTGTTCTCCATTCAAGCACTCATACGCTGTTTCCGCGTAAACATTCAATGATCGGAGATTCATTTGATTCCATAGATCTGGATCAATTATTCCATCGAGTATTTTCGCTCTATAATGAAATGTTGCCACTGGAACCAGATACTTATTATCTTGATCGTCACTTACTGATTTCCTACCACAAAATAGTTCAAACAATACTATCCCAAAGGAGTAGATATCTGACTTGTGGTTTACATTGCCAGTCTCTAAATATGTTAGGTCTGTATACCCCTTCCTAGACCAAACTAAATCGGTATTGAGAGAATGGTGCCTTTCAGATGCTTTAATCTTTACGGAGTGCTGAAATTCAGATAACTTGGGTTCCCAGTCATTATTCAGACAAACTGTTTCACTACTGATGTTTCGGTGTATAACGCTAAAATCGCGTGGCTCATCGTAATGAATGTATCTCAATGCATGCGCAATACCAACGGATATCTTCAATCTTTTCACCCATGTCAACAACACCGGGTCACTTAGATAGTTGTCGAGCCTTCCCTTGGAGTCGTACTTGTAAATGATGGTCTCTACACCAACTTCATTACAAAACCCAACAATAGAAACAAGATTCTTATGCTCGAGTCCAGATAGCATCGAAATCTCCGTCCAAAACTGTTGTTCTTTTTCATCATCCCATTCTTCATTATTTAACCTCAAAGCAGTTATATCTATCAACTCACCGGACCACAAGAGCTGTCCCTTGTATCTCTCTCCAAATTCAGCTTCTCCGATGAGATTTTCATCATCAAAGTAGTTGGTGGCGGATTCTATATCTTCAAGAGGAATTCTTAGGTGAGCCAGGTGGTTGGGCGGAGAGTGTATCTATTACAAAAACAATTAAGCAGAGTTGGGTTACAAAAGGATGTGAGATGACGATATACAATTAACTAATACACAAATTAACGACAAGTGATGCATCATCTGTATGTATATGTATAATTGGCGATTTTCACCGAACGTCCTTTTTTTTAATCCTAACTCCTAAGTGATATCTATAAAGCCGGTTTTCTTTCTTTTCTATTTATTGCCACTGAAGATTTGTATTACGTATGTCAACGTTATATCCTATATAACTTTTCTTATTGTACTTGTCCTTCGGTTAAAATAACTACAGGAGGAAAAAAATATTAAGAAAAAAAACATAACTATTGTTATTTCTATGTCTTACTTTTCTATTGTTATACTTGCTTACTTGTTATCCATACTTTTTTTACAAGTATTGAATAGATATTTAACAAATTTATTTAAATTACATAATACGCTTCGAGGAAAACTTAGACGTTCCCATTTATATTGCTTTTGAGATTAAAAATGAAAATGAAGTTGTTAGAAAATCTGATAAAAGGGATGACTAAAAGTGTATACAAGCATACGAACAAAAAAAAAAAAAAAAAAAAAAAAAAAAAACGACGAACAAAAATATTGATATAATACACGACATAAATAAAAAAATATAGCATAACTGTACTTACTTTCAAAGTTTAGTATTCATATTTCCGTTCATAATATATAATTTATAAAATGCTCTATGCACGGCTTTAATATATCCCTATTTGTATGCATGAATCATGGAATATTTTGTTGTTGGTAAGAGTTTGTAATAAAGGGATGAGAGAACAAAGGGAGATTGGATCATTCAACTTTTGGTTAATTATTGGTTAACCACTTCACTTCTTTTTTCATTTGAAACCCTTGAGGCCTTGACAATTCTAACATTATATTCGTTTGACCATTAAGAAAATCACTTAACTTTCAATGCTCGTTTGAAACCCTTACCATATTTTTAGTAACGATATGTTATCCTTAATATTGTTTAACCATTTGAATTAATCACTTAATTTTGGATAACCGTTCAATACTAACCTTCAACCAACATTGATGATAATGTTATTGACAATATTTTGATCTATAACATTAAATGACCTATTTCTTTGGATACCCGACATGACTCATGATACGTCGGATTTTGGTGCTTAAGCTATCATTTTTTTTAAAAAAAAATTGTGTTTGAATTAAGGGGATCTATACAATTCTTCAAATTTGCAAAAAATAAAAAGAAAATAAAAAAAATAAATATTTCCAGTTATCGACGTTGAATGTCAACTATACATCTTACCTGTTTACAGAAATAAGAAGTCAGAATGGTCAAAACAAACATACTACCCCTTGATTTAAACACAAGAAGAATCGATAGCAAATAACTAAAAATCCCAAAACACGACGTATCATGTGTAGGAACGGGCAATCAAAATAATAGGTCATTTAATGTTATAAATAAAATAATATAGTTGAGCTGTTAAATATTTATCCAAAAATAGGGGGTTATATCAAACGGTTCAATAATACTAATGATAAAAACGTTGCTAAGAAAAACTAAGTTTTTAACTGAAAATCATGGAAATTTTAGTAGTCTTTTTATTTTATTTTTATTTTTTCATTAAAATTGCCATTTTATATTAATCTTATCATATATTTTTTCGATTTAGGTCAAAGAAAGTTAAGAATGTTTCAAGACAAAATTAAATGGTTAAATTAATAATTGATCAAAACTTATAAGCTTAAAAATTACATCCAAACTATAATTTAGTTGTAAAATAATATGAATAGAACATGAAGTGTTAAATACTGATTATAGTACTCAAGTTCGATATAACTTTGTGTTTATCAAAAGTGATTCGATATAATAAAATCGGTTTGTTTTTGTAATCCATAATGTTTCAGTTAAAATTTGGTTGAAATTAATATAAATGAAAAGGGAAAACATATTATGGCAGAGCCATAAAAGAGAAAATTTAGAGGTCATACCGGCATGTTTTCACGTGCTAGTTCCAAAGCTTTCTCAAGCCTTGGGACAGTGTCATCTATATTTGGGCGTCGCATCGTTCTTCGTCCAAACACTCATATGCTATTTCCGCGAACATGTTGAATGAATGCAAGTCAATTTGTCTACATAGTTCCGGGTCAATTATATTATCGAGTTTTTTCTCTCGATAATGGGTAATGGCTAGTGGAGCCAAATGATCATCATCTCTGTTGTCAATTATTGATTTCCTACCACAAAGTAGTTCAAACAATACTATTCCAAAGGAGTACATATCAGACTTGTGGTTCACACTTTCAGTATCAATATATGTTGGGTCTCCATACGCATACGTACACTTAGCTGAACTAGTATGAAATGAATGGTGCCTTTGTGATGCTTCAATCTTCATGGAACGTTCAAAATAACATAACTTGGGTTCCCAGTCATCATCTAATTGAACTGTGGCACTCTCGATGTTCCGGTGTATTACACTGAAATCGCGTGACTCGTCATGATGAATGTAGCTCAATGCATGCGCAAGACCAACACAAATCTCCAATCTTCGCACCCATGTCAACCTTATTGAGTCACTTAGATAGTCATCGAGCCTTCCCCTGGTCTCATTCTTGTTAATGATGATCTTCTCATCATTTTCATCACAAAAGCCAACTAATGAAACCAGATTTTTATGCTTGAGAGTTGAAAGCATGGAAATCTCCATCCAAAACTGTTGTTCATCATCACCCCTTTCTTTATTTAACCTCCGAGCATAAATATCAATCAAGTCACCGGACAACAAGAGTCGTCCCTTGTATTCCTTACAATATCCATATGTACTGCAGATGAAATTTGCTTCAGCAAAGTTGTTGGTGGCGAATAGTATGCTTTCAAGGGGGATTTTGAGGTAAGCGATATCGTCTTGAAGTGAAGAGATTATCTGTTTATCAAGTAAAAAAGTGAATTAATACACAAGATAACACAATAAGAGAGTTAATGAAGTGTTTACAAAGTGTTTGATGAAACTCCGGAGCCTTTTCAAACACATGTTACGGTATATACATGTCTTGTATGTTATATTGATCTTGAATTTGAGTCTAAATCTGTTTATATTTTCTACTTTATAAGCTATTATCATATTATGTCTGGATAAAAATTAAAATAAGATCCTTTTATAGTTTAGGAAGTGCATGGTCTTATTAACTTGAAATGTTTTGTTTCTTCATGTTGTCCTATTAACTAATAATTTAAGGGAAGGTGATAAAGTGGATTGGAATACTCAAGATAAGTTAATAAAGTGGTACCCAGAAACACTATGGTGTGTACTTTGTGTAAGAGTGAACTTAATTTTCATAGACATTCTAAGATACTAGCTGCTGTATGTATGCAAGGGGATTGGCTAAGATAAAGTCAAGGAATTGAGATAGTTTGTAGTTCTTGTAGAATACCTTACCAAATGGTTACAATTCTTTCATTTAAAGTATTTAAACCATGGTAAGGTGGCTTATGAGATATTCTCAAAAGTTTAAGAGACTAGGTAAAATGACATGTATACCTCTTGTGCAATACACATGAAACCTTTAAAGGCACAATTTAATGAAAGTTAAACTCAGGGAAAAAGCCTGTTATTAATTAACGGTTTTGCTAAACTGTGACCACCAGAAATAAGTTAGCGTGTAGTTAATAAACACAAACTTTTTAATTTAATAAAAAAAATGCATTAAATACACGTTAAATAAACTCATGAATTACTATATTTGAATATAATTTTCACTTAAATGAATCAAAACATTCTTTTTGGTTTACACGTTAATATGTGCCTAGCTGGCATACGTTAGCAAAACCCATTAATTATCGAGTTAGAGACTATTCATGCAAGTAAACTTACGTTATATGATAGAACTTGTAATTAGAAAAAAAAAAAAAAAAAACTTGATACTCGTATATAATAAAGTAAAATGTGACATAGTGGTTGTGTTTGGCAACAAACGTTTTGAAGCATTTTGGAGCGGTAAGCGACAAGCTGTTAGCAATTTGGTTGAAAAGCTTGTTTGACAACGAAGCAACTAGAGTTTGAAATTTATGCAACTGCTCCTATTTTAAATCCTTGCCAAAGAAGCATTTCAAGCAAATGCTCAAGCGTTTTGTTTTAATTTACTCATATACCCTCAATTAATTTATCATTACCTTAATTAGTTTCTAATTTTAATGTGTATATGCTCTTTTTCGTAATTTTACACTTTATAATTACTACTACAGCTACATTACTAAACATTTTTTTTAGAAAACAACAACTGCTAACTGCTACCACTAACTGCTACCGCTAACTGCTACCGCTTTCTGTTTACTGCCACTGCTACGTGTCGCCAAACACATCCAGTGTCTGACATATCATAAATGTCGTGGCAAAGACATTGACGTGCTTAATTTAAAGGTTTGTTTGGTTTGTAGATGCGTTTATGATTTTGATTAATTAGATTTAGATTTGAATTTGATTTAAGATTTGAATTTGTATTTGAGATAAGAGAAAGAAATTAATATTAAAAGATATCATCTTAAACCCAACTTCCAAAGATGTAGGGTGTTATCGGGTCGTCTTGAATCAGGTTTTGAACTTTTTTACAAGTGACCCGTGACCCGACCCGATTAAAAATTGGGTTATCGGGTTCGGGCGAGATTTGGGTCGAGTTATGTCTGATTGTCAGGTACAAACATCAACTTATGAGATTAATTATTATAACTTTTTAAAGTGTAGATAATTATAAAAGGTACCAATAGATTAATTCATATAACTCTTTAAGATGTACAGTTGCTATTCACACTTGACATTGTCAAGTGGTGCTAACGTGTAGCCAAGTTAAAACCTTAAACGTTTTTGTAGCCATTCACATAATGTACTAGTGACAGATCACACCAAGGACCAGTACCTAAAATTATTAAATTATAAATTATTGGATATTTGGCCTTTTGAAATTACAAGTTAAAAAGTTAAATTTCTATTTTCGGGTCATATCAGGTTGACCTGATAACCCAATAATATTAATTATCTAACTCTAGCCCGATCCGATAATATTGTCAGGTTATTGGGTTCGGGTCAACCTGATATGAGATAAACATAATACTTTAAATACATTAAAGTTTAAATAGCTCAAATATCACATAGCTCGTAATTCAAACAAAAACAATAAAACATAACAACTCAAGTATTTAAAAGTTTAAACATAAACATGTTACTTCAACCAAATTAAAAGGCTTAACTAATTTCAAGCCTATTATGTTCTTAAACGTAAATTAAAAGCTCAAATATTGATTATGCAGTCCATTGTGAGTGAGAAGTAGGGGAAAAAATATAAAAATAAAAATAGAGGTCCTAATTTTAATTTCTTTATTAAAGACCTTAGTTGATTGATTTGGACCATTTGACCGACTAGTCCCATTTTTGACCACATATTCCTACTTTTTTGACCGATTCGTCTAATATTCGATCGATTAGTGGCCGACGTTTACTGCACTGATCTTTTACAATATTCAAAAAAATAAACAAAGTAGAAGCCAAATACCTTGTAATCACCTATTACAAGGCCGCATGGGCCCATTTTTGCAACGTTGGATATACCTAGGGTATGTTTGGCACGCAAGATTATGAACAATATTGAGGCTTAAGATTATTATTTTTTTAAATAGCATTGGTTAAAAAATAGTCTTTGCTTGGCAAACTAAGATTTTGAAATATTTTAGAAAAATAAGTTTCCAAAAATAAGTTCTCAAAACCAGCTTTTAAAAGATTATGAAGATTATTTTTCACAAATTAATTGATTTTAATCTTTTTCGGCAACAACACCATCACTACTGCAAAAAAGAAGAAGAAGCTATAATTATACTCTCTCCGTCCCATATTAAGTGTCTACAGTAGAATCTTTGGATGTCCCAAATTAACTGTCCAAAATCTATTTCAACCAATGAGATGAGAGTTTAGTGGGTAAAAATAATATTTGATTAGTGAAGAGTGTAGTTAGTGGAATTTTCTAAAACTTTGTGCATTTTGAAAGTGGACACTTAATATGGGACGGAGCAAGTAATTTTTTTCAGCATCAGCACCAGCATCAACATCAACATCAACATCAGCACCAGCACCAGCACCAGCATCAATACCAATACCAACACTAGCACCAACAACATCTATTTTTATCAAACATATCCTAAAGCTTCACATATTTTTACACCCTTGAACAGGGTGAGTTATATTTTTATAATTTTAACAAGTATTAGCTTTTTACGAAAGCATATATAATTATTTTTAATTCATATTATTTAAATGCAAAAATTATATTCGTTTTGTTCGTGCTATACGTACACAGAATAATACACTTCCATTGATCCGGTTACAATTCTTTTTTTTCCTTCTTTTTTTTTCACTTTTTAAATATCTCTTATTATACAAGATTTACGTTTCTCTACTTTTAAAATATATCTTCCAATTATTTTAATCAAATGAATATAGTCATCCCTCCTATTTAATTTAAACATATCAATCTTGTCTTAAATAGGACCTTTTATTTGGGAAGGGACAAAAAGAAAGTAATAAAAAAGATTTCTAACAATACATTTCAAGTAAAATAGAGAATTTTAATGAAAGATGCATCTAATCATATATTTGTATTTAAAATATATGATTGTAGTTTCTTCTCATCTTTCTCATTTTATATTTTTTTCTCATTTGATTCTAACTCTATATTTTTATTTCCCTCTTATTTAAACATATCCATCTTATCTTAAATAGGACATTTTAAATTTCTATTTCCGAATGTTTGTCATCCCCTCTTATTCAAACATATCAATATTGTTTTCTAGAATTTTGAAGTGTTTAGAATTTGAAAAAAGTTCTATCGTTAATGATAGCTTAAATTTCAAAAATGTTTACGTGTATATCAATTACTAGCATGATACATGTGCGTTGTATGTACCCTATGTTGGAAATGTATATATTTACAAACATGTGAATGTCCGGATTCGAACTTGTGACCACGGGATTGCACACATTAGCGAATGAGAATTAAAGTTAATAATTAATGTTTATGTTTACGATTAATTATTACACATTAAGTCCGGTTAACGATCGTTAAGTATTTAATGGAAAAATGACTAACGACCGTTAAATGAAAAGAGAAAGGACTAGAAATGGAAAACTTGGAAAAGTTATGGATTTCCTTTGGGCTTGTCTACATGGCCGGCCATAGGGGCCTTCCAAAGCCTTAATTCATAAACTTGTTCCTTAAGTTTACCTACTAGTATATAAAGAGGGTTATGTTCTAGGGTTTCATACACTTGTGCATTGAATTAACCCTAGATCTCTCCTTCTCCTCTCTCTTGTCCCGATCGGCCGAACACCCCATTTGTAAGGGAGTTTGGTTTCATTTTTCTTAAACAAGGACTTGTGTTAGATCTAGCAATCGCTTGATTCGTTGGTTAATTCGTGTGTACAAGAACGTGGTAGTAAGACACTATTCTTACACCATATTGGTTTGAGTTGTAGAACGGTAAGGGACAACTCTTCAAACCACTTCTTTGTTTTGCTCAAAGGATTTGACATTCGCAAGAGGTACGTTACGCATACTTTCAGTTAATTATTTATTTGTTATGATCTTTAAGTCTTCCGCTGTGTACTCTTGATGTCTTTATGTTTTATTGTATTTTATATATCATAAACTCAACAGTGGCATCACGAGCCTTGTATAACAAGTAATTAATTACTGAAACACATAAATAAAATAAACATGTTGTGTTATTTTTTGTATGCATAGATCTAGGGTTTGTATATCCTAAACCTAATTTTTATAGGGGGCGTTTTTTTGGTGCCCTAATTAGGGTTTTGTAAACTATTGTTTTAATTGGATTAGAAACCCTAAGATGCATGCAACTTTATGTGTATATGCGTATCTCTGTTTTAATTGCATTAATTGTTAAGTGTAATTTTATGTCCATGATAATTATCTGCATGTTTTATCATGGATTTGCTTTTATTGTATGTCTTTCTTGTTTAAGTGATATACACTAAATTATGATAGATCTAAAATTGAGGAAGACCTCAATCATTATTAATTGGTTATTAATAGGATTTATCAAAACCGTTTGCATGTGCCTATTTGATATGCATGACTTTTATTTGTTATGTATTCATTGTTTATTTGTTTATTTTACAAATATTTGCTTGTTTGTTATATGTAACAAGGGTATTTTTACAAGAAAAATAAACTGACATAAACAAAAGTGAAACATGTATTTTTAAGAATAGTAATCATAATCGTTTAATTGATTGATGACTTTGGTACAAATGACTGAACGGCTCACCCATGAGAATGAACTAATAAAAGGGGTTTAAAGAAGTGTGCACAGTCACACTGAAAGGATGTCTAAGGTTGTGCTTTAGCGCGTACCTGGTCCTCTGCCCTCTGTAAGTTCGAGTGGAGCTACTTAGTAAGCCATTAAATGTGCAAGCTCATCTTAAGGGCGAATTAGTTTTAATTCCATGCGCCACTTTGGTGGTAATTATCCGAAAAACTAAGTGTTTACACTTATGCAAAAGTACGGTATAATGGATGATAATTAACACTAAATTCCTTGATTGGTGAATCCAATACCTCAATTAAAGTTTGATGATGAAAAACTTAAACATTAAAACAAGATATAAATGTTTTAATAAAACCTATGTTACGAAGATGAATGCATGACATCTTTGTACATATTTGATTTGACATCAAAATTATTACCCTTTAATTTAAGTTATATGCCATCCAACGAAACGGAAACACCTAAGATTACCTTTTATTTGCGTGAGATCGTGACTTAGATCGTAATCAAAGGGTAAAATGTCCACGTGTCGTGAGAACGGGCATGGACGATTTTGCAGTTTCTTAAGTTGGACAACTTAATTGAGTTTTGTAGTGAGAACTGGCAACTCAAGGCATAAGATGGGATAAAACATGTTTACATGGCAATTGAAATTGGCTATATGTAAATCCCATAAATCTAGGAATTGCAATTGAAATTGGCAATTGAGCAAAAGCTCTACCACTTTGTATAAGGTTCATTACTAGCAGATCAACTGATGTGATGAGATTATGACAATTTGGATCCCTGTTTTTCAGTGAAAATTAAATGGTTATATGCTTATGAACCATGGGTAATTAATTTTCTTGAAAAAGATTAATTATCGAAAATACTAAAATTGAATTTTGTAATTCTTTTGAATGTATAATTGCAACATTTAACCGTAAACAAAGTTTAGTCTTTGATCAGTAAATTGCTCCATTCTGCTTTCAAACAAATGTTTGATCGAGAATAATTTACCGAAAAGACAAACGAAGTCTCTTTTCCATGGGAGAAGCATGAGACTCAATCCTATTCCTTTTCATGAATGAAAAAGGTATAATAGGAACATTTGAATTGTCTAAATTCTAATGTAACTCATAGCAATGAATTGCATATCTTATTTTCTATAAAGATTTCATTACCCTCATTTGGTGAAAGAATCCTTTGTAACAACATGAATGTTGGTTAACTGGAAAACATGTATATGAGTTACAAAATTAGAAGCTAGACAAATTACCGCGAAAATTGGTAAAAGGAAAACTAGCTTAATTTATCTAGTTGGTTTACTTTAACCTTTAAAGGTGCTACATACCAGTATGGGGAAGGTAGACCTGTTAAGGAAGAAATTGCATATCCAATTTTTCAAGTTAATAACATTGATGGATAACCCATCATTCACAGAGTAGAATACACCTTTTAGTACCTTAGTAATGATTACGTATGGTTCTTCAAAGGTGTAGGAAAGTAAAAAGCAAGCAAGTTGTTTTCACTGGTTATGCAACACTTACAATGTTGTCAGATTCAGTGGGAGCATTTGTGTTGCATTACTGAATAAGAAGTTGTTTTAATGATTTCTAATTCAGTGGGAGCTACAAACCTTATTTCCTGTGTAGTAACCCAGATTATCTTCAAAGATAATTACTTTCCGATTGTAGACACTTATGTTTTTAAGGAAAGTCATGTGCGTTTCCTTACTAAACAATATAGTTCTACATCTACTTGTTATATCTATGACACAAATCATATTAATTGAATAAACGAACGTGTATCGTGTTGTTTATCTGCTACATGATGTTGTTCCAAGCACAAGTGGGAGAAATCTTTATTGTGTGCAAGGTACAACACATATAAATATGATTTAAATGGATTCTCTTGACCGCAAGGTAAGAGAGTAACGTTCTAATAGGAATTATACATTTAAATGTGTATGATTGCCCTATTAAGAATATGTGACAAGATGATAACAAAGACTACTTTATTTTAAATATTTATGTCTTTCAATATTTAAGAAACACTTGTAGTTACAATTTATGTTACGTGAGAACGTGAACTAGATTGTAGCCCAAGGTAAAATATCCACGTGTCGTGAGAACGAGCATGGATGATTCTGCAGTTTCTTACATTGAACATTTCATGGAATGACATAATTAAATGAAGTAATCTGATACTACTTTGAATTTGAGTATTCGTTGAATGACTTAAATATATGTAGTAAATATTAACTTGAAATATTAATTGAAACCCGAGGTGGTGTTCATAATTACTTTAATTATAAATGTTTATGATTTTGTAAAGTCACAAACATGAAGTCTGTTAATACAAGACTTACAATATAAAGTAAGACGTTAACTTGCTATGTTTTAAGACATGTTCATGAAGTCAATGAGTTGATCAAAGACTTATAACGTATAGTGGGATTATAACTGTTTTGTCTTTTGACTTGGTCAAAAATACTTGTGTTATAATACATGAAATTGACTTGGTAATTCTATTGTACCATTAAGTTTTACTTTATTGGTAAATAGGTAAGCCAAATAGTAGATGTTATCTTAAATATTGTTAGATTATCTTACAATATTAATTCTAATGAAATACCATATACTTATGGTATGTTCAGTTAGAAGAATCAAAATCTATTGGCATGTTTGATTCAAGATAACTATAGTTTCTTCCACATGTTATCAAGGTTAGTAGATTGAGTATAGATTGAATATACTCAATAAGACTCCAACCTAGAAGATTGATAAGACACCATTTGTTTATGGAATGTGATGAATCACATTAAGTCTTATAATGAAGTTCTGAATTTGTTAAACTACTTGTAGAGGGGGTTGTAACAAACTAAAGTCAGGAACTGTCAATGTTTTTTTGTAATATCCCAAAAGAGAACAATGTATTGTTGCTCTACTTGCTATACTATTTAGAGGTAATCTTTAAATTGTTAAAGGCAAGTGGGAGTTTTGGTTTAGATCTTGAAAGATTAAAGTTACAAAATACATAATCTTCTAAAATGCACTAGCAAATATCATGATGAGGCTAAACATGTATATGATAGACCTCAATATGATGGAATTGTCATTCATAGATCCGTAAGGATATCTCAAATATTTAATATGTTGAGGAATATGAGTTACAGGATCATGGTAAGCCTGTTAATCATAATGATAAATTTACCAAATGTTGAATTGTGGTAAATCAATCATACTATGAATGATGAGATGCTGTCCATAAAGATAATCAACTTTAGATACTTGGTTTATCTTAATAATGAATATGAGTTTCTTCAAAGGATGAAAACCCTACTGGTTTAAATCTTTGTGTAGAAATCATATGGACAATATTGTACACATATTTAATGCATGTCTAGTGATAATAATATTAATCATATTTAAGCAATTAACTATGATTGAATATTCTTTTCTGGATACATTAAATAAAAGTATAAAGATTATAATTGTCATACTTAGTTTCATTGATATGAAATTTTGACAATGAATATCAAAACTCTTTGTTGTTGAATTACTTTTGCGAGGACGATAAGTAATACAAAGTAGTTTTATGAATTCAAATAATCTTTGAATATGTACAAACTGCAAGAATCCATGAATGGATATATGCATGCATCTATGAGATGATTCTTATGTTTAATATTAAATCAATGTTTGATTTAATAAATTAAAATAAGATAGCTCATAAGTATTCCTGAAAGCTAGTGGGAGTATTATTTTCTTAAATCTTATATGTTGTATGGGCAACTACATTCCATCTAAATTAAGTTTTAATTGGGAATGAAACTTTGTTTGTAAGATTTGGAAATGAGACATACAACCTTGGAATATATGTTTATAAACATATGCGGTAAAATAAATGAGTCTAATAAAACATGATAAATACATATCTTTAACAAGATATAATATGAATGAGATCTTAAAGTTTAACTTGAAGATTCATCATGTACATCATGTTGTGTATAAGATTGTTGTGTTTTGACAACATTGAAAGTTGTTAGTGTAATAAATATTTTAAAAGGAATATGTTTGGATTTAGAATCACATTCCACAGTCTGGATATGCTCCTAGATTCTATGGACGAAAATATGGCAATTATTTCATAATTGTCATTGCCAACAAACTCGAGTTTGGTACGCACCAACATTACACTATAACTGTTCGAAGTTTACGGATGTTTAAAGAGCATATTGTTGTACACAATGATGCTGGTATAATTGAGATGACACTCAATTCTAGTCATGGTATCCTTGATAATGACCATGTTGACTAGTTATGCTCAACTAAGAGCATAGTTGCATTATACATTAAAGAATGAAGAATACTTTAAAACTTTAAAAGTTTTGAAAGATGATTGTCATATGAAGGTGGTTCAGGTTATCACGCACCTTATGGAATGATATGACAATATCAAGATATGTGTAAATACATACAAGAAATTCAATTATTGAATTTTTGAAATAAGTATTCTCAAAATTCTTGTAGATCAAAGTTAGTTGAAATTATGCCTTGTCAACAAGTATGAGTTGCATGACTTGTGGCAAAATTCATTAACTGAGAATTATCATGCATTGATCTATTTAGTATTTGGATAAAGGATGTTAAACAATTATTATTTATAATGAATTAAAGTACGGTATACGTTTAATTTCATTTATAATATTGTGTCCTGTATTTTCATGTTTAAATCCTTGAATAACTTAAGTTATTCTAAATAGTCCGTTGTCAATCAATAACATGGGAATGATATTTAATTAAGAAAAATCTGAGTATTAGTTAGAATATACTTGAAAGTATATTGATGCGTAGCATGACTAATTTCAGATGATATTCAATGAATTGAGTATAGGACTTATCCCACCCGCATGATGATACTTTATGGATCTTTGTCATTAAGTATATCATGGATATTTATACTCTGACTTGAGATACAAGAGATATGTCATGGATGTAGTGCATTTTTGTGAAGCAATCTAACGCTACACGTAACTGGTAGTTATAAGGGTTGTTTTCAGAAGTGTTGCAAAATTTATGAATCCTGCTTGTAGTCAAAATAGGATTTGTTTCCTTCAAATTTATTTTGAAGTATAATACTACTGGGCCCCTCGTAGGATTGTTAAGATGTTTGTATGGCCATACCCAAGGTCTTCTGTTCAGAAGAATTGGTAATCTTAATAAATCATATAAAGCGAGAAACAGAATAGTTAATTAAGAAATGAGTAAGATCCATATTCTTATTAACATGGTATTAGAAACAAAAGGATGAATATGATGATGAATCATCAAACTTGGTTTTTCTCTAGAAAACCATACACGAGTTGTACCGGGGGCATTGGCGTGTTGCTAGACGCTAACCAATGTCATTTCATGTTTTGTAAACATATCCAAGTGGGAGCTGTTGGAAATGTATATATTTACAAACATGTGAATGTCCGGATTCGAACTCGTGACCACGGGATTGCACACATTAGCGAATGAGAATTAAAGTTAATAATTAATGTTTATGTTTACGATTAATTATTACACATTAAGTCCGGTTAACGATCGTTAAGTATTTAACGGAAAAATGACTAACGACCGTTAAATGAAAAGAGAAAGGACTAGAAATGGAAAACTTGGAAAAGTTATGCATTTCCTTTGGGCTTGTCTACATGGCCGGCCATAGGGGCCTTCCAAAGCCTTAATTCATAAACTTGTTCCCTAAGTTTACCTACTAGTATATAAAGAGGGTTAGGTTCTAGGGTTTCATACACTTGTGCATTGAATTAACCCTAGATCTCTCCTTCTCCTCTCTCTTGTCCCAATCGGCCGAACACCCCATTTGTAAGGGAGTTTGGTTTCGTTTTTCTTAAACGAGGACTTGTGTTAGATCTAGCAATCGCTTGATTCGTTGGTTAATTCGTGTGTACAAGAACGTGGTAGTAAGACACTATTCTTACACCATATTGGTTTGAGTTGTAGAACGGTAAGGGACAACTCTTCAAACCACTTCTTTGTTTTGCTCAAAGGATTTGACATTCGCAAGAGGTACGTTACGCATACTTTCAGTTAATTATTTATTTGTTATGATATTTAAGTCTTCCGCTGTGTACTCTTGATGTCTTTATGTTTTATTGTATTTTATATATCATAAACTCAACACCCTATGATTACAATTTTGCAGTGAGTTATATTTTTTGTATATTACATTTTTGTGATAATAATTTTCTATAAGGCTAGGAAACTTATTTTGCGGCAACTTTAAGAGGCGGTGTGATAAACTTATCACATATTTTACGATGTAAAAAAATTTCACATTATAATTACTAAGAGCATGTTTGGCCAACATAGCGATAGCAGTAAGCATTAACAGAAAATAATAGTTTGTTTTGATAAATTGTTTTGCAACATAGCTACATAGTCATAATTAGTAAGTGAAAAGGCTTGATGCTCGTAAGTGCTACTCGAAGTAATGTTTTGATTTGGAGTGTTTAAAAAAATTATTAACGCTGGTTACTTGTTTAAGAAAAACTTTGTGCAAAGTGGTAACCGCCAGTTCCTAATTGCTTCAAATCACTATTAGCTTAGCATCATTAGTATATTATTATTAGTAGCCCATTTGTTACTAGCCCAGCCCATTAAGGGACTTGGAGCATATTCTATAAGGGACTTGGAGCATACTGATGCTCAGCTAATAATCACTTGTAATTGGGATTTTCCTTTTCTTAATGAGCACATGCGTGTCCTTGCTAACCATTGCAAATTCAATTTTTGGGGTAAAATTAAACCAAATTTAAGCGAAAAAATGTTTTTTTAAGGTAAAATTAAACCATTGCAAATTCAATATTTAGTCTTTTATTGTAGGTCTAAATAGTATTACTCTTATTCAAATTCAATAAGCGGGCTCTTAAAAGGCAAAACTTTAGGTCCACTCCGGGTTTGGCTGTAAAGTAAATCTAAAAGGAAATATTAAATCCTACCAGATACCACACGTATTGACAAGTGCCGAAGGGCCAGGTTGATAAAAATCAAACTAGTTTAATATTTACGTTTTATTACATGCAAGTGAAAGAGCGATTAAAGAACAGAGCAGATATATAGATATGGTCTCTTTGGTCAACTTGAAAAATCTTAACTTGCTTTATATTACGATTTCATATATTGGGAAGTCGTTTACAGTGAGGTCCAGCAATGGAAGAGACATCATATCAAGTGGATATTAATTATCTATAACCAGGTTTATATATGGGGTCTAGCTAACGTGCAAACTGATGTAGTGAAGGTGTATAAATTAAAGAAGAGGTCTTACAGGCATGTTTTCACGTGCGAGTTCCAACGCTTTCACCAGTCTTGGGACAATCTCATTTACATCTGGGCGTTGCGATCGTTCTTCTTTCAAGCAGTCATACGCTATTTCAGCGAACATGTTGAATGACTGCGAGTCCATTTGGTTCCAGAGACCCCAATCAATTATTTCATCGAGCTTTTTCTCCCTATAATGGGTAATGGCTAGCGGAGCCAAATACTTATTATAGTCGTTGGCTATAACTGATTTCCTGCCACACAGGAGCTCAAACATTACTATTCCAAAGGAGTATATATCAGACTTGTGGTGTGCACTTTTAGTCTCTATATATGTTGGATCTGTATATCCATCCGTACTCCGTACTTCATTAGTATTGAAAGACTCGTGCCTTTCAGATGCTTTGATCTTAATGGAACATATAAAATCACCTAACTTGGGTTCCCAGTCATCATTTAAATAAATCAATGAACTTTGGATGTTGCAGTGTATTACGCTAAAATCGCGTGACTCGTCATAATGGATGTAACTCAATGCTTGCGCCATACCGACAGATATCTCCAATCTTCGCACCCATGTCAACCGCATCGAGTCACTTAGATGGTAAATGAGACTTCCTCTGGTCTCACGCTTGATAATGGTGACCTTCTCGTCATTATCATCACAAAACTAGAAAGTATGGAAACCTCAGTCCAAAACTGTTGTTCCCCATCAAAACATTCTTTATTTAACCTCCCAGCGTAGATATTAATTAACTCGCCGGACCACAAGAGCTGTACTTGGTAATATGTTTCAAATGCATCTTTTCCGCATATATATTGGTCGGAAAAGTTGTTGGTGGCGGATAGTATATCTTGAAGGGGGATTTTAAGGTGCGCAAAGTCACCGGGTGAAAAAATCATGTTTGTGTATTCATGAGAAGTCATGACTAAAAAGGGAGTTTAATTTGGGGTTAAGAAATGATCCGGAAGAACAAGTTCTCAGGTGGTAACAATAAATGTGTTTAGTACGCGTTTTGTAAATGCGGTTGTGGAATGTGGATGAGCTTGTATGTCCGTCAAGTGTTATCTATATATACAGTATGTCTTTGTATTATTATTATTATAGGAGTATTAATATTACTAGTAAAAGACTAGGACTATTGACTATATTAACATCACACAAATAAAAAGTAGGGCTGTGGTTGTGGATGAGCCTTTGTGTCCCGTCAAGTGTTATCTATATATATAGAGTATGTCTTTGCATTATTACTATTATTATATTAATATTAAATGACTAGGACTATTGACTATATTATCTTCACACAAATAAAAGTAGGGCTGTGGTTGTGGATGAGCCTCGTCCCGTCAAGTGTTATCTATATATACAGTATGTCTTTTCATTATTACTATTATTATTGTACTAATATTAAAACACTATTGACTATATTATCATCACACAAATAAAAGTAGGGCTGTGGTTGTTTTGCATTATTGTACTATAAGGACTAAGATGTAGGTGTGGATAATTAGAGGGAAAATGATTCTCATGCATAAGTCATATCTCTAAAAACATGACTAAATAACTTATTATGTGACACATGAATTGCACTAAATATTCTTTTTTATAACTACCATTGATTTAGCCAAGTGTCTCAATCTCTTTATTAGACATAAAATTAGTCTTATGAGTTAGTCATGCCAATCAACACTCTAATTAGAGTTGTGGGTGTGGAGCAATTATTCACCCATCAAAGAGGTGTCTTTCGCCGTTCGGCTTTTAGCCATTGCAACTAGTGCTTTTTTTTTTTTGGTAATTCAGTGGGTATTTTTGACGAGGTATTTTGTAAGACCTACATACACCAATAACATGGTATTGGCTTCTTTTTGTTAAAATGGTGTTAATAATTGCTCGTATTATTTTTACAAGAATAATTAATAAATCTCAATCTAACAAGTGTTATTAAATTAAAAACCATAGTTCATCCACACTCATCATGTTCGTTACTCAATCTCTAGATCCCAAATTAGTTATTTGTACTTAATTATCATTTCGTTAATATATTTGTATTTCATTTAATATGTAGAAAATGCATTCATAAAGTGAGAATAATAGTTTGAGTAAATTGCAAAAGTTATCATTGTGGTTTCTCCATTTGGCACTAATCATTTATTGGGATGCTAGTAGCAAGTATTATCCCTAGGTTCATCGTAATCTTTGAATGACCATTTTACCCTTTTTTAGAACTTATAAGGCACTTTTTTTCTAATAATTTCACTCCAAAACATATCAACTAACGGCTGCAAGAGCATGAAGTGATTGACCGGCAATAACATCATAGCAACGTTTGCAAAGTGTGGGGTGATTGAGAAATGAACCAACTTGGGGTGAGAAGTTCCAACATCGTTCACATTTTGAACCTTCTGCACGTGAGACGCCAATCCATATTTTATTTTCTCCTTGAATCAAATAATCTCCAGAATATGGTATATTTTCGCTTGGTGCATCCTCCAAGGTAGAAAGAATCTCAACATGCGGTATGAATAATGGAATTTAGATACCAATATCATCAAACTTCTGAAACATGAAATGCGTGCAATGATGTAAGAATATTTAAGTCAACACTACTCCTGTCCCAAATTATAAGTCCATGTTGCTATTTTTGGTTGTCCCAAAATACTTGTCTACTTTGATATTCAACCAATGAAAAGAGATTTTAGTGGGGAGAGATAATATTTGATTGGTAAATAGAGTAGTAGTGGTATTTCTTAAATTTTGTACAAGTTAAAAGTGGACTTATAATATGGGGTGGGGGAGAGATATATGTTGGCAATTTCAGCTCATTTAGTTATGAATCAATCAATTCGGGCTCTTGCTGAAATTCCACACTGAATGGACAACTATTTCTGCTAAGCCAATCAGTAGAATCCTCAAAGATGCCCATCGACATGATAATGGAAAATACATCGACAATTAATTAAGGTGATTCATAACTATTTTAAATATGAGTGTAAATTAAATTTAATATTGAGAACTTTTTTTTCAAATGCAAGTTTGGGAGCCCTTTTAATAGGTTTATTAAAAAGACGTCCAACATTTTTGACATGTAAGAACAACAAATGATAGAACGTATTTGAACACAAACTTGAGTACTTGACTCATATGCGATAATATATTATAAGTGGAAAGACTATGTTAGTATTAGTAAGGGTAGCATGTCAAGCACGCACACAAATTTGACAAAAGTCTAAATTTAATGCAAGCTTCCTAACTCGTTATACAAAAATATAGATTAATACAGTAAAAAAAAAATTATTTATTTATTTTATTTTTTTGGTGTCAATGTTAATATAGTAATTGCTTTTTAAAAATAATGGAGCAAAAGATCTGGCTCGTTTCCATTGGAACCTATTGTGTTGTGACCCATGACCCAACCCATCCGACCCAACCATCTTGCTAGTCCTACCAAATAATGATTGGATATACCTGAGATGTTATGAATATGCGATTCAGAGAGTCAGCATCAAGTCTAGCTTCACACATATTCCTTAATCTCTGTGCAAGGCTATCATCAGAGCTATGGGGGTACACCTTTGCTTCCAGGCTGGAACCAATGAGTTTGCCGGTGCGAGCAGTCTCCAAAGCTTTATTTACCTCAGTTCTCAACTACCAAATTCATACAATAGATGATCATTAAAAAAAATCAAAATTTACATAGATATTATCAGCAAGACTAATTGTAGTTACCTCAAGTATATTTCCCCAAAAATCGATATCTTTTTCTGGAAAGGCAAGCCATCTTTCATCGACTTCGGGCGATTTTGACTCAAAAACAAATTTGGCTACATCAGTGTTGCCAATGCTATATTCGAAAGGAAGATTTTGCCACACATCTTCAGCTAAATGAGGTAGAATTGGAGCAATTACTCTCACTATCGAGAGAAAATGAGCTGCAAGCACCGTTTGACAACTTCTCCTTGTAAAACTTGAAGCACCACTGAAACAGAAGCAGCGTATCAAAGTCAACTAATTTGACTATAAAACCAATCAAATCTCATTACGTTATAAAAGAAAAAAGTTACCTGACATAAAGGCGATCTTTGGCCACATCAAAGTAGAAATTTGAGAGATCAACAATAGCAAAACGTTGAATCAACTGAAACGAAATGAATTCAGTTAGTATGAAAAAAATGAGAAACCATGTATCAAGTAAAAACAACACCTTACCTGGTATATTTTGAAGAATTCATACGTTTCATAGCTTTCTTTGATGTTTTTCACAACGTTTTTAAGCTGAAACAGAGCATGCTAATCGATTTCTGGAAGATCATGATACGCAATAGAATTTTCTGCCTACAAAATAAAAGCACAATATAGGGTAATGTAGTAACTGTATTTAAACCAAAAGAATATCAGAGGAATATTTGGAAAACAAAAAACAAAAAAACATACTTTCCAATCATGAAGATTTCCCAAGAGAAACCGCAAAGTCCCTCTTAGTTTTCGGTAGATGTCGGACAGTTGACGGAGGACTTGAGGTCTAATCTGAACGTCTCCTGTGAAATCTACACTTGAGACACAAAGCCGAAGCACATCTGCTCCATACGAAGGTTCTTGCTAGAGAAACAAATAGAAAACATTTGATTTACTATTAATCATTGCTAAATGACCACTAACCTCTTGATTCTTCCCTCCTTCAATCACAGTACATGGATCGACAACATTACCCACAGATTTACACATTTTTTTACCCCTCTCGTCGAGCACAAATCCGTGCGTTATAACTCCAGAATACGGAGCTTGTCCTGCCACATATAATTAAATTTAATAACAATAATGAAATCAGTTAAATTAAGAATATACTGATGGTCACGATACCTTTGGTTGCAACACTGGTCAATAAAGAGCTTTGAAACCAACCCCGATGCTGATCGGTACCTTCAACATACAAATCAGCAGGATAACTGAGGCCGTCTCTACTTTCTAAAACAGCAGCCCATGAAGATCCAGCAGTTTATGTATGTTTAAAAGGTTAATATACAGATCCAGTCGCATATGACTGATACAAGAACTGTTTATTTTAACATGTAACTAATAAATAGACCTGAATCAAACCAAACATCCATCGTATCAGTTCCCTTAATATAATCTGATGCTTTATCACGATATTTTTCAGGAAGCAACTCTTCTACTGACATGTACCACCATGCATCGCTGCCCTTTTGGGAAATGATTATTGCCAAACTCAAAGATTCAAATGCACATTCCTTAAATGTAAGTTCAAATTAACTCAAAACTTTCCAGCAACTTAGTTTGGGGCTTACACTTGATATGATCAACAGTCTCTTCATTTAGCAGAGGTTCCTTTGTCTCTGTATGATAGAAAACTGGAATTGGGACACCCCACGTCCTCTGACGAGATATACACCAATCTGAACGGCTAGAAGTCATTGTAGAAATTCTGTTTTCTGCCTGAATGACATTGATCATGATAATTTAGAGGAATACTACCAACAAAATGCATAAACTAGTTGGCAGCTAAGGAAAGTCATAATTTCTTAACTACTCTGTATCATTTATAAACTAGCGGTATGGCACATTACCTACCAACAAGAGGTAAGGGTTCAAACCTCACTAGGTACACATTTGTGAGTAGCCATGGAAGGGTTGGAAACGCCGAGTACATCTGATTCAAAGACTCCCCCTCCCGAGTAACCTAAAGAGGGAAATCCTCATCCGTTTACCCGTTTTGCAAACATGTACAGATACATACCTGTAGCTGCCATTAAAATGCTTTACTTATCTATGGTCCTATCCTATTTTGGTCTTTATAGTGTTCCTAAATCATTCCTACTGTTGCTTATGAGGTTTACTGATTGCTCCAAACTCAGGTTCTGTGTTACATAAACATGAAACCAGCCCAGAAACTAAATATGATACTTCTTATGCACTGAAATCAATCAAATCCTGGAAGTGAGCAATTTCGAGTTTTGAAGATCAAAACAATATTATGTACCAGTTATATGTATTTGTACCTGAGACGGAGTCCATGATACTTGTGCTCTGAAAAATGAAATAAATGGCAATTTAATTATACTATTCATATGGCTGGCCCTCATTGGGAAAATGTTGATATTTATGGATGAACGATGCTACTTACTGTAAGGTTATACCATGACTATTGATGAACGTTCATCCAAGTGAGCTATCACAGCAGCATTGCCATCACCTAATACATCAAGCCCGCAAAAGATTCCAGCTTTTTCATTGAACTTTCCTTCATCGTCCACTGGGGATACTAAAGGCAAACCGTATTTTAATGCGGTTATATAATCATCTTGGCCATGACCAGGGTTGTGTGGACAAGCCCAGTGCACTGGCTTTCTGCCCCGATATGTGTACCCTTTGAAAATCATCTGCCCGAACACTTTAATCTGGAAGGCCAAAAGGATTCATATGATAACGATAACAACATCAATATAACAATAATATGCTACAGCCTCATTTTACCTGAGCAGCTTCATATTCTGGATCAAGGGTGAGATACGGATGATCCCAATCAGCCCATACTCCAAATCTCTGTAGACAAACAGTAAAAATGTTTAATGTTCTATTAATTTTTAATAGTTTGAATATGTAACCAAAAACATCGATACTACATGTAAATAAGTAAAAGTACATGACCTTATGTAGAATCATTAGTTATGTAAATTTGCTGTTTAAACTGACCTTGAATGACGCCATTTGAGCCTTCACAGTTGCTTTGGCAAATTTAGCTGCTTTGGTTCTCAATTTTATTGGTGTTAGCCCCTTTCGGGCATCTTGGTCCAAAGACTGCAATACTAAGATTATTCAACAGAAAATTACCCATGATTGAATCTAAGAGTTACAAGAAGAAAATAAAACACAGCAACAAACTATCACTTGCCTTTCAACTTGATAGGTGGGCCATGGCAATCCCAACCAGGAACGTATTGAACTTTACAGTTTTGGAGAAGCTGTCATATTCAATTGTATAAGTAATTCCATACGATAGTAATTAAATGAAGTGCATCATTCTATCGCACACATTTCAAATATCGCAGTGCAAAGTGAATGCTGCAACCATGCCTTATACCGGTTAATGATATCTTTTATAATCATGTTTAAAGCATGTCCGATGTGTAAATCACCATTAGCGTTCGGAGGTCCATCATGATGAATAAAATTTCCCTATCAAATGAGCAGAGATAGGAAGTTTGTAGCAGACAAGTTGAACTCGATTGAGCTTCTAAACTAACCCAGTTATTCTTTTCAGCAACTTTCATAAAGACCTGATTTTCATCCCATAATTTCTGGAGTTCAGGTTCCCTTAGAGCAGAATTTGCTCTCATGCCAAAAGTTGTCTTAGGAAGGTCAACAGTATACTTGTACTTTCCATCTCTTTGCTTTGTTTCTAAACCACAAAATAAAATCATGTTAAAGTAAAAAAAAACTCTGTAAGAACTTCAGATGTGATAATTATCCTTGACTAAAAAAAGTTGTAATCCAATAAGTACCTTTAGATTCTTTCTTGGCAACCATCACAGGTCCACAAGAGTGACCTTCGCTTTGACTGAGTACAAAAGGCACTTCTGGGATTCATATAGAAATATGTAAGATGGATATCGCAAGAGCTCAATGAAAGAGCGACGAGAGATGAAAGAGCGACGAGAGCTCAATGGAAGAGCACCGTAGAAAATCAATGATGCTAAAAGAAGACGATTTTGTAAATAACGAGCAATTTCTCAGTGACAGAACATGAACAGCTTTTAGTATGATAAGATTAGTGATTAGTGAATACTATAAACATAATTACACAACAACCAAATGTTATATAAAACTTGACTTTCAAAATTTCGAACAGAGATATGATTAGATTAACCAATAAAGGAGTTTTCGTGATTGTGATTCAAATATGCAAACATAATACAGAGATATTAAGAATATTAATATAATCAAAACGCATAAGTGGCTTTTCACATCCTAACGTCAAGTAAAAATATAATCAAGCAGTAGCCATAAAACCCAACTCTCATAGACATAAAAAACACAAATAAGCCTTAAAACTATATTACCATTAAAGAATTACCAACTTTTTAAACACTACTAATATCTAAACCTACAAATTGTCTAAAAAAAAGTCCCCAATATCATAACTTCTAATCCTACTAGTTTGTCCGACTTCTCTTCATAAAATCATTTCTAAGTTTCTAACCAACTAGAAGTCAAATGGGTCAGACATTTCATTTTGGGCTTAAGTCATACGGAGTATATTAACAACTTACTTCCAAATCTGTATCGAAGTGAAATTCTTGCTTTTTTATGACTGTTATGAACAACCAACTTTCAATTTCGTGCATACATAATACATTTTAAAAAAAATTACCACGTTCTTAATCACTACTAATACCCTAAACCGCAAACTATCTAAAAAAAATTCCACTATCGTAACATCATCTAATGCTACAAATGTATCCGAATTCGTTGGAAAAATTACCAACTTCTTGATCACTACAAATATCTTAAACCATAAACTGTCTAGAAAAGTCACATCATGATAACATCTACCGCTACTAATTTATCCAAGGGTAGAGAGACTAATTCAAGAAAGACAAAGACCGCCGGCTTAAACCATAAACAGTCTAAAAAAGTCACATTATCAAGACATCTAATACTGTTAATTTATCTGATTTCGCTACATAAAAACAATCTAACCAACAAAAACTCAAATGGGTCACTCCAACAAAACAAATTCACACCACTATTCACTCAGACATTTCTTCAAACACTTGGTGTGCAACTAACAAAAAACCACTAAACCCATTTACAAAAACCGAAAAAGAACTCCACAAAATAATTGCAAACAAAAAGAGTTCAAATGGGTCGCACTTACATCAAATAGTTGGTATTTCAAATGGGAGTGTTTTGATGTACTTACCAAAAATTGTATAAGTGATAAGCCTTGAATCTCTTGAAATAAGTTAATTCAAATTTGAAAGAAAAATACGAGATAGAGGATATAAATACCATTTGACTTTCACCATCACATTTAGGGTGCGTTTGGTAGAGAGAAATTCAGAGAAAAGAAATGAAGTAGAGAAAAAAATCAGTAGAGAATTGTGTTCAATTCTAATGTTTGGTAACAACAGAGACTTGACCCGAGAAATGAAAAAAAAAATTATTTTAAAAAAAAATAATTTTCAAAAATAAAAAAAAAAATAATTTTCAAAAATAATTTTTTTTAAAAAAAAACTTATTTTAAAAAAAAAAAACTTATTTTAAAAAAAATATATATTTTTTAAAAAAAAAAACTTTTTTTTAAAAAAAAAATAATTTTTAAAAATAATTTTAAAAAAAAATATTTTTTTTAAAAAATAAATTTAAAAAAAAATAATTTTTTAAAAATAATTTTGAAAAAAAATGTATTTATTTAAAAAAAAATGTATGTATTTATTTAAAAAAAATATTTAAAAAAAATAATTTTTTAAAAATAATTTAAAAAAAATGTATTTATTTAAAAAAAAACTTATTTTAAAAAAAAATAATTTTTTTATAAAAAATATATATTTTTTTTAAATATTTTTTTTTTAATTTTTTTTAAATGTTAAAAAAAAAAAAAAAAAAAAAAAAAAAAAAAAAAAAAAATTAATCCATTTCTCCAATTTCTCCACCAAAATAAGAGAAATGGAGCTAACCAAATTACACTACCCAATTCTCTCCATTTCTCTACCCCATTTCTCCGCTTTTTCAATTCTCGGTACCAAACAAGAGAAATGGAACCATTTCCATTTCTCTTGCCCCAATTCTCGGTACCAAACACACCCTTAGAGTTAACTAGCGGGTTAACCCGCGCGTTGCGACGGGAGTGCGTTGCCCTCGATCATTTTATTCACGGGAATGAATTTGCTAAAGTTTTTTTTTTTTTTTTTTTTTTTTTTTTTTTTGCGCACTGTTCATGCGCATGTTACTGTTCATGCCCCAATGTGTTTTAGTATATATATATAATTACATAAATCGTCCTTGTGGTTTGGTAAAGTTACGGATCTTGTTCCTGTGGTTTTTTTTTAGCGGGTTTCGTCCATGTGGTTTACAAATCTTTCGGATCTTGTCCCCATGTCTGACCCGATTTCAAAAAAGGACCTCCCTTGCAAATACTCCCTAACGTGAGGGCTAACATTGTATTTTGGTTTTAACGATCGTTATACAAACCACAGGGACGATTTATGTAATTTACTATTTAAAAAAAAATCTTTTTAATTTTATTATTCAAATTTTTTTTAATTTTATTACGATTAAATTTTTTAATAATTTTTTTTTTAATTTTAATTTTAATTTTATTATAATAAATTAAAAAAAAATATTAATTTTATTATAATAAATTAAAAAACTATTTTTTATATTTTTTTTTAAATTTTAAGAAAAATCAAAAAAATTATAATAAAACTAAAAAAAATAAATTTTAATTTTATTATAATATTTTTTTTTTTTAAAAACTGCTTTTTATTATAAAAAAATTAATTTTATTAAAAAAATTAAAATAAAATTAAAAAAAAAACAAATTTTTTTTTTAATTTTATTATAAAACGGATGAAGGCGAATAAAAAAACATTTTTATAAGGTTTTGTCCGTTTTTAGGTTTCATTTTGTTTTTATACGGTTTCGTTCGTTTTTGTATAAAAATGTATGAAAACAACGTACAAAAATGTATGAAAACGTACAACAACGTTCATACGTACAAAAACAACGTTGTTGTACGTTTTCATCCGTTTTATACGGTTTCGTTCGTTTTTATACGTTTTCATACATTTTTGTACGTTGTTTTCATACATTTTCATACAAAAACGAACGAACCCGTATAAAAACAAATGAAACGTATAAAACGGATAAAACCGTATAAAAACGTTTTTTTATACGCCTTCATCCGTTTTAAAATAAAATTAAAAAAAGTTTTTTTTTTTTTTTTTTTTTTTTGTGTATTTTAATTTTATTTTAATTTTTTTAATAAAATTAATTTTTTTAAAAGAAAAAACAATTTTTTTTTTAAAATTATTATAATAAATTTAAAATTAATTTTTTTTAGTTTTATTATAATTTTTTTGATTTTTTTTAAAATTTAAAAAAAAAATAAAAATAGTTTTTTAATTTATTATAATAAAACTAAATTTGTTTTTTTTAATTTATTATAATAAAATTAAAATTAAATTTAAAAAAAAGTTTTTTTTTATTAAAAAATTTAATCGTAATAAAATTAAAAAAAATTTGAATAATAAAATTAAAAAGAAAAAAAAATTTAAGAGTAAATTACATAAATCGTCCATGTGGTTTGTATAACGATCGTTAAAGTCAAAATACAATGTTAGCCCTCACGTTAGGGAGTATTTGCAAGGGAGGTCCTTTTTTGAGATCGGGTCAGACATGGGGACAAGATCCGTAAGATTTATAAACCACAGGGACTAAACCCGTTAAAAAAAACCACAGAGACAAGATCCGTAACTTTTACCAAACCACAAGGACGATTTATGTAATTAACTGTCACATTTATAATTATGCTTTTTCTTTTCTCAATCTCATAACAAATTTACACCAATAAAATGAAAAAGGTAACAAATTATTGTATAACCTCTCATTTCTTTTCTTTTTTTTTCCAAAATTATATTTGACTTAGTTTATCATAGTTAATAAGTTAAAATGACGTATGTTCAAAAAAAAAGTTAAAATGACGGAAAAGTTATAAGAGAAACAAAATTTTACATAACAAAAGATTAATCTCCACCATTCATTTTAATTTGATCTAATAGATTAATCACAATAATTTAAAAAACCCATTTTCATCATTTTTTTTTTCAAATATTAATATCTTTTAAACCGTTAATCGTTAAGCAAAAAAAAATATCATTGCGACAAGCATTTAATTATTCTTCTATAGATAGGCACTTTGATATACTTTCGACAAAAAATCATATATGATATGTAATATCACATGTAATATTAGGTTGGCTCCAATAGAGTGTCTCGATCGACAAAGGTGATCGATCACCAATCGATCCTCCTATTGTGGAGGCAATCGATCGGCCAAAATCACTCCCAACTCAATCCCCCCCACGATCGAGTTTATATTCACAATTTCAAACAAAAATGTATCCGTTGCAAAAAAAAAAATAAATAAATAAATAAATAAAAATCTTGGCCGCCCTTATTGGGGCACTCAATCGCCTGAATATCGCTGGAGAGAGAAAGCTAACGTGGCAGTAACCAACCTTAGTGTAAAATCACATATGATATACATATCATATCACATGTGATATTACATATCATATATTATTACACTAATATTACATTTGATATTCAATTTAGTGTTTAATCATATATGACTTTTTTCATGCAAATTTCAGTAACGTAAAAAAACGAAAAAAAAAGACGAAAAAAGTGAAAAAAACGATTTTTTTTCTTTTTACGAAAGTATATCAAAGTGTCCGTCTATAGAAAGATGATTAAATGCTCGTCGCGACGGTGTAAATATTTTCGCTTAACGATTAACGGTTTAATAGATATTTAAATTATAAAAAGTATGTAGTTTTATATTCTATGCAGTACTCATATTAGATACAGTACTTTACAGTACTCTTAAAATAAATCTGGACTATTGGATGAGTTTGATCAATGGATGAGATAACTTGTGCCATAAGTGTAATTTAATGTAATTAGAAGGAATGTCAAGTAAATTTTTAAAATTGAGTTAAAGGCATTAAGGGAATTTTACATAATTATTTTTTCATAAAAAAATTCCCTTGTTTATAGGATACATCACAGAGTCACAGACTTTTTATCCTCCTTTATTCTAGATCTACAACCACCACCATGTCCTCTCATTTCTAACCTAATAACCGATCTACAAATGATTACGTTTTTCATAAAAGGACGTAACCCGATCTTTCATGGCGTAATCGGGACATCATCTGAACTTTATTTCGAATATCACAATTGGCCTCATCTGGTAACACTTATCTACTCTTTTTGTTGTTTGTATAATTAAGAAATAAATGATATTACTGTCTCAAATTGGATCCGAACTCAAAATGTGTGTGGATCGCCCCTTTTGTTATCATCTGAAGATTGAGTATGATGGGATCATGTGGTTGATAAAGACCTTTTATGAGTTCTCATATTCTTATGTTTCATTTTTTACTCTATAATAATCTAATTGGGTATACTAACAATCTCACATTATATATGCTTGTCCAAACACATGACGGATATCATTAGGCTATCATAAATCATGATTATTTGCTTTTCTTTGTAATCTTTTTTGTTTTATTATAACGCTGCCAACCAAAAAAGATATTATTTACTTTGGTTATTTGAATGTATATGTTATTGCTACTTAATCTATCCTAATTTTAGAACATTATAGTCTGCTTGTGATTTCAAAAGGTATTGTAGCATACTAATGCACTAAGTTTGATGTTATAGTCTTAAAGGTTTGGTGACCAGTTGCAATAAATATAAATATGTGGTTACAACTATTCTATCAACAATGAAAAGAAATTGAATTGTGATGAGTTTGCATTTACAGAAGTGATTTGAACGTATGAAATAGTAACCATTTGCAAGGAGATTCTATGTCCCCTTACCTTTTCACATTAGTTATGGAGATGCTCACATTGATAGTGCAGAGAAGAGTTGAGAATAGTAACCATTTCAAGTACCACTGGGTTGTAAGGATCTTAAGGTAACACAAATATGCTTTGCAGATGATCTCCTTATGCTGTGTAATGGAGATTATAAATCTGTTAGTGTGCTAAAAGAGGGATTGATGGAATTTAGTGGTATATCTGGACTGAAGCCTAATATGAATAAATGTACCATTTTCTTTGGTAGTGTTAAAGAAGCTGGAAAAACAAAAAATTCTGGATATTATGCCTTTCAATGTGGGCAACTTACCTATGAAATACTTGGGAGTACCACTTATCACTAAAAACATTGGTGCATCTGAATGTAATCAGTTAGTGGAGAAAGTTAAAGGGAAGGTGAATGATTGGAAGAACAAGGCTTTATCCTATGCTGGAAGACTCCAACTAATTGCAGCTGTGTTGGCATCAATGCACATTTATTGGGCATCTGTTTTTCTGATTCCAAAAACAACTGTCAAAGAAATTGAAAAAGTTTTGAAGTGGTTCCTTTGGAGTTAGGATTCTATGAAGAAAGGGGTTGCTAAAGTGGCTTGGAAGATCATTTGTACTCCCAAGAGTCAAGGAGGTTGGGGTATCAAAAGTCTTGGTGCATGGAATGAGGCTTTATTATGCAAACATTTATGGAATGTGGTTTCTCAAAAAGAAAGTTTATGGGTTAAATGGGTCAATTCGGTAAAGTTGAAAGGTAAAAGTGTGTGGGAGATTGATTCTTAGGAAAGAAACCAATTATGAGTATTTGTAGTATTGGGTAGCTCAAATGTATTAGATTTTAGTCCCCGGATCGTTCCTAGCGAGGGATGAATAGAATTAACAACTCACGTAGCGTTGTACGGGAATTGAATGGGTAAAAAGGATAAATGATGTTTTCTAAACTACGAGGCAATGAATAGTAAAGGGAAGCAATAAAAACTACTAAATCTATGGTGCAAACAAGGAATTTAAACTAGTTATGCAAAATATAACTAAAAACGCAAATAACGTAATTGTTAAAACGTAAATTAAAATGCAAACTAAACTATTTAAAGTCCTAAAAGTGATCTAATATTTTTATACAGCTGAAAATGTGATTTAAAAATTATTTTAAATTTAAAGCTAACTTTTTTAGTTTTTCTTGATTTTATTTGAATTAAAAACTAATTTTGAACAAGATTTAAAAAAAGATAAAAAATATGAAAACTTGCAAGAAAATTACAAAAATATTTTTAAAAAATCTAATCTAACTAAAAATAATTTTTAAAACTGGATTTGCATTTTTTCTGACTTTTTCTCAATTTGTTATGAATTAAAAACTGAATTAAACTAATTAAAAGGCTAGAAAATACTATTTAAACTAGGAAAAATCTGAAAAAAATACTTTTTATGTCTTTTTGATTTTTATAAACCTACGAAAATTGATTTTGTATTCTTTTGACCTTTTTCTGATTTATTTGAATTAAAAGCTATTTAAAAAGGCTAAAAACTGAATTTAATGCTAGAAAAATAGTAAATGGTAACAGAAAATTATGAAAATTTACAGAAAAGTCCTAAATGCAATTGTGAATCTATGAAAATTAACAGCAACAACTAGTGAGTGCAGATTATGCTATGTGCAATGCAAACTGAAATGAACAAGCTAAATGAAATAAGCTAATAAGCTACCAGAAGCTAAAACAAACTGAATTAAGTCCAAACTGACTAAAAGCTACATATTGCAACTAATAAAACCAGTGAACAAGCTAAAAAATACTAATGATAAGCTAAAACATCAAACAATCCCTATGCTGATTAAGGAAGGTTCTAAAAAGCTAAATTAAGGAACCTTAAAAGCTAAAAAGGCAATAACTAAAACCTAACAAGCTAGGAGGACCTAAAGGAGTAATCTGAATAAGCAAATAAGCTCAAATGAAACTAATAAGCACTAACTTAAACTAATGTGCAGCAGATCAAAGGGGGGAGAGAGGGCAACTTTTAAGTCCTAATAAGCTAACGTAATAAGCACTAATGACTACATAAGCTGAATAAAGAAGAAGTTAACCAAAAAGTGATCTAATAAAACTAACTTGTGACACCTAAGAAGCAAAAGTGAGCATGCAAAAGCTTATAAAAAGAATTGTGACAGCAAAGTGGTAACTGATGTGCAGGGGAGCATAAGGCCAAACAGGTAACTTTAAGCTACTGAAAAGCGATTAAGAAAAATTCTAAAAATTATAAAAAAATTAATATTTGAAATCACAAGCTAGCAAATATTTAAAACCCAAAAACTCAACTGATTTGAATGAGAATTGAGAAAATGAAAAATCAAAACTAAAATGACTTTGGTAAGTGATGAGACATTTTTGACTTTTTCTGTTTTTAAAGAGTTTTGACTAAAATGACATTTGATTCCTCCTAACTGAACTAGAATGTAATCACAAGTTGTAATAATGCCTAATGGAGATAGATAAACAACTAATGAAACCACAATGATGAATTATGCAACCTAAAATTTCCTAATAGGTGACTGAAATTTTATGCTAACACTGACTATTTCCAACCTAAACTAATCTACTTGAGGCAAAATGAACTACTGAACAGTCCTAAATCTCTTACCAGCTTCTAAACCAAACACCCTCTTATGTAACTAAAATGCAATTCATCCCTTAAAAACTTGATTGAGATGAACAAAACTGAATTAAAACTGAACATTAAGCATGAAATTCTACATTAAAACAGATTTAAAACCAACAATTACTTGAAACTGATTTTACTAAGAACTTTGACTTTGTTTGACTTTTGCAAAAACTAAGGTTTAGTATGAGCTGAGATACTAATGAGCTCACATAAGCTTTATGAGGCTTATGTGAGCTTGACTTTACAATCTTAAAACTGAAAGTACAATTATCTAACTATTGAAAACATAAAGAAGTGACAGAAATTAAAATGATCAAAATTCCTCTGATACATGAAGAATTGGGCGAATTGCGTTGTTGATGAGTAAGGGTATAAATAGCTGAGCCTTGAGCCTTCTAGGGTTTGGGAAGCTTCTGGGACTTCAAATAACAGCCTTTGATCTCTACTTGCATCATCTCAATTCATTACATCCGTTGGATTGCCTTCGTGATGTGTCAAGACCAATGGGAGTGCTTCAATCGTCCAAGCTGGAAATCCTTGTGTCACACCCTCTGACACATTGTCAGAATCTTCCAGAAGTGCATTAAGTGGGGTAAGTTTTGGGTGTAACTGGGTAAAACGGGGAAGAAGGTGATAAACAGTAACTTTAGGTGGTTTTGGGCGCGTTTGGTTATTTTATTTGGGTGTTTGACTGGTGGGAAATAAGTGTTGACTGGGTAAGTGGTAGTAAACGGGTATTTGGGAAATGGGCTTGGGCCAAAGGGTAAAGGGGTTTTATTTATTTTTTTGGACTTTAAGAACACTAAGGACCATTTAAGTGATTTACAAATTGCTAGGACCAATGGTGTAAATATGTGAAAGGGTAAGGTTAACTTTGGTATTTTGGTACAATGAGAGTTCAAGGGGTAAAAATGGTAAAATGGGAAAGTGAGGAGTTATTTGTGTAATTATGGGAAAATGGAGGGTTAATGTGTAAATATTGCAAGGTGAGGGTGAAAATGTGAATACTCTCAAAAATGATCCAAAGCTTCGTAATTTGACTTTTGAGCATCCAAATCCCATGAAACTGCATCTCGGCATCGGCTTTTGCTCTCTTCTCTCTCTCGTGCTTGGTTTTCTTCGGTTTTGGCTTTCTTTTGTCTGTTTTGTCATATCGTACCTGCACATGCATAAACTCAAGAAACCAACAAATATTAGGCATAAACGGCTATTTTTCTGGTTATTTTGGGTCTATTTTGGTAAAGAAATGGTATGTATTTTAGCACATACCAAAATACCCCAGACTAGAAGATTGTCGTGTCCTCACGCAATGTAATCAACTCACGCTTCTAAAACCAAGGATTTCAATCTCTTTCTACTAAATATATGAAAAGTAGCAAAGATTCCTCAGAAGAATTTAAGAAACCTTAATTTTAAAAACACCCCGTTTACCTTTTATTTCACATATAGATATTACGATTAAGCACATTCCAATTACGAGTGACGGTTTGTTGAACTTTCATGTCGATCAATAACTCCAACATTTTTCAAACGACATTTTAGGATCACGGAGTAGGAAACAAAACTCAGCGATGAGTGACCATACGGATAGAATACATCGTCCCTGATTTTTCACTAGTCCCCAAACTAAGCGTAAAATTGAAATCATTGTTAAATATGATTTTAGATGCTAACACTACCCATGGAAGTTACTTGTGTAATTACCTCTTGCTCACATTTTCCTATTTTCCTCTATTTATTTTATTTTTGGTGAGAAATGAATTTCTTCAAGTTTCTCGTTTCGATAATTTTATTTCGATAAAGATATGAAGCTAAAACGCTAATTAGTTTTCCATCTTCCCTCGAAAACCGTTGCAAACAAGAATGAGGTCCACATCAAGGTCCTAATTTAACATGATTTAGGTAGATATCCTTTTTATGGCGACCGAAACAACTCATCTACGAGTCCAGAGACAGAGGCTTTATTTAGATATCTCCCGGATTCAAAATTTGGCTTAACACTATTTCATCTCATTTGCATTTTTGCAATTTAGGCCCTCGGTCTTTTCGACCACTAATTCAACGGGATTACCATTTTATCAGAAGTCTTATTATGACTTTGGAATTTTCCTCCACCTTTTTGAAGTCCATGACAACGGGGGTACCGTCGGACATAGAAAACTTTTATGGCTTTGGATTTTAACTTCAATACATTTGGGCAAACTCCGAATCACACGGCTTTTATAACAATAGAAACAATAGCAGCAAACTATCAAGAATCAGTTGTCTATTACACCGCAACACTGGCAGTACCTTGATGTGTACCCAACTCTCATAAGCAAGGATTCTCTAAAGAAGATAAAGAACTAACTATCGCCAAAACCTAACATCTTTAATTATTTATTAGACAGATATGGGGTGAGACAATTTTGTGGGAGCAAAAAGCTACAAGTACCTTCGATTGGCTCTAAAGAGAACCAACTACTCCATGTTTAGAATCTAAACTCATAAGTAACTCTATCATTCCTCGATCTCCGCAAATTTAAAATCTCAAATAATGAGATCCACGGATGCTAAGCCGATAATTAAATTATCTATGGTTAAAGGAACAAGCTAGGGCTCAACACGCCCGGTCAAGTCAGATTTTTATTCCTACTCTCACCAGCGGAAAGTCAGCAAGGTGTCAAAACATATATTAACTTAGCTAATGCTTCGTCAAATAATCTCATGTCTCACATTTTTAAAGTCACTTATTAGAAACTAGCAAATCTTTTAAAAGCTTCGCATATTTAAAATCACTTAGGGAAGCTTGCAAATTTTTGGCCATGTGAGCTAGAATCGCATTTTATAGCCTCTTGTCTAAGCAATTAGCAAAGACTTTTTCAAGAAAACACATATTTAAAGTAACTTCTAAGAAACTCGCAAAGACTTTTCAATCATAAAACTAGCAAAAGCTTACAAAAAATATTTTAAATTTTTCACTTTTTTGCACATTTTTTTTCATTTTCTAAGGAAACACTGGGTTGCGAGAGTACACGGCAAAAAATAAGCAAGTGCGGTCAAATCAAATCGAAGATTACCCACCCCAGACTAAAACAAAACATTGTCCTCAATGTTTAAAGGCAAGGGTATCAACGAAAATCTAAAATCAGTTTATTAAGTATGCTCAAAGATAAACGTTAGTCGATAAGATTTAGGATATCTGATTTCCATCAGAATCTGATACGCGTACAACGCGCGTTCGGGGCCAAAGGAACTTCCTTTTTGTCGAGCAAGTTTTTCAACACCCTAGGCAGTGAACCTAATCGTTGTAGTGTAGTATTAGGGTAAGCCTCGGGAATTGATATCGTTCTCTAGGGAATAAGAATGCTAGTGAGAAATTACTACGCTAAGGTTGGGGTTGAGGAAGATTATTTTTTTTTATCTTTTTTATGTTTTTTAGAAAATGGAAAGGTACGAATCTCGGGGTATTAGATTTGGGGGGTTGGTATTTCTACCGATTACTCTACTTATCTAATTATTTAAACTAAGGTGAGTGTAGTCTATGTCTATTGTTGTGTGCTCTTATGATGATAAAAAAAAATGTGTTTACTTAGATGCTATTACTCCCTAGTTATCTCCTATTGATGGTTGAATTGTCACGTCCTTATTCTTAACGCGTTGTGTCTTCTAAGGTCGTAGGGTATGCGTTTTTCCCTAACTCTTTAAGTCTACCTTAGGGTTATTGCCTACGAAATCTCTAGGATTCATAAACTAACTCTAAGGTTATCTTTGGATGTTTAGACTACAATAACTCTAGGTGATTATAAACTAATGTTCACAAAGATTATTCAAGCATTAAAAACACAACGGATGACCTATCGCAATACTAGGTCAATCACAATTAAGATAAGAGACAACCAATCAATATTCAATACCTAGGTTTCATAGATCTAAGCAAACACATAAGTAAATTAGCCGGACATGGAAAACATGCAAGCATACACACACACAATTGAAGACATACTTGGATCAATGAAGTAAATCACTTATCTTGTTGTAAAATAGGGTAAGGAACCCTAAGATACTGCCCAAGACAGCCTATGTTCGGTTTAGGTTTTACTCCACAAAACTACCTCTCCAAAATACTGAAAATTTGTTTTATATATATAGAGTTACAATATGCGACGGCGTCACTCTTTAATTGTGACGCCGTCGGGTCGCCGCCATTAGGTTTTCGTCTTGGCCATGTCAACTCTGTGACGGCGTCACCTTATGCTTGTGACGTCGTCGGCTTCAACCTCTTACACCGTCGGGATCCAAATCTAGGCCGTCTGAGTTGCGACGCCCTACTCTTTTAAATCTAATGCCATCACTTGTAAAATAGCAATTTGCTCTCTGAGTCGTCTCAAGGTGTGTCGCGACGGCATCACAATTAAGTTGTGACGCCGTCCCATTCAGTTCCAGCAGCTTGAGTTTCTCGATTCTTGACTTTGGCCATTTTCTTCATATATTCACGTTTTTTCATCCAAATAAGTGTCATTCCAGCAATTTGCCTTCAAGAGACCTAAAAAGTGAAAAAGAACGAAATTAAGTAGTAACGGATACAAAAGTGATCAATTAAGGGCTTAAATGACCCCTCAAAAGTGCACCTTTTAAATCTTTATCAAATATCCCTACACTTGGTATTTGCTTCTCTTCAAGTAAATGTGCTTTTAGCCAATTAATTTATAAGTTAGGGGTCATGAATCATTAGTTTAGAACAATTCACAATGCGTATAAGCCCCGAAAAAGTCATAACAAGCACGAAAATTACATACTAGCACCTCACAAGTGGTGTTTGGATACTCTCATCTCTCGGGTGTATATGAAATATATCAAGTTGGAAATGGAAGATAAACACTCATTAACCGGTCCTAGTACATTGATTACCATAGGCTTGAGACTAGATCGAACCTCCATCGCTTTTGGCGTAAGCACCTAAGAAAAACTATCCAAGAGGTCTTTTAAAGGGTTATAATGTTAGGCTTACGATAGGGAAACAAATGGTTTGGTGGGATAGGCGATTTAGTAGTGGCAAGTCAAAAAACTTTATGTTACAAGCATGAGAAGAATGGCGTTGCTAAGCTAAGACTCGACACTCTAAACTCTAGATAACTTGAAACAAACGAACATAAATTTAAAGATAGATGTAGGATGGTAGCCCATTGTTTTTTTTTTTTTTTTTTTTTTTTTTTTTTTGAATCTCTTTTTTTTCATACTTTTATTCTACCATCCTCTACGATAACATCAAAATAATAGGGATTTATAGGCACATCCCTACACTTGAGTTTTTATTACTCTAACACTAATTTGACCTGAATCAAAAAGATCAAAACACTTGGAGTACATTACTACGTAAATAAAGGGAATTTGAATTTAACGTTCCTTCCCGTCATTTCATAAAATTTAACTTTTCCCATGAGTCCCAATCGTCCTAAAACTGTGTACAAATGATATGAATCGACTTAGCAACTTATGCAAGCAACTAGATAATTGAACTAAGGGTTTAGTGTGATAACAATAATGCACTAAAAGTGAGTGCATATAAGGTAGGCTAAGGCGATTTGGGTGTACATTTGGGGGTGGATTGTTAACAATGCTCTTCATTGATATTCCAGAAAACCGAAACATCACGAGAACCGCGAAAAGGATAGGCTCTGAGGGGTTAACTAGGGGTATCGTGTACTAAAGATGAGTACAACCCAAGTGTGTGGGGTAATTACTCAACCGATGTGGAAGAAGTAATTATAATACGGGTATTAAACAAGGGTTATCCTAATGCCTCTTATCATTTAGTTATTCCTAACTACACAAGTGTAGTCTCACTAGCGATCTCGGAATGCATCACAAAACAAGTTCTAGAATCTATTATACTACCGGTACACACTCGAAGCATTAAAGTGGAATGCTTTAATTCCTACAAATCTAAGGGTGATCCTCACATTTTTGGTGGAATTTAAGTGGTAAAGGGTTTTGTGCTAGTCATATAACTTCCTATCCATCGCTTTATTAAGACTAATGGCCCATTCCTACATGTCATGAAAATTTTTAAATTTGGTGCCAAAATTACCCTAACCGATATTTCTCATGGTTTATTACACAAATGAAATTGGACAAGACAAATAGTCAAGGATAAGCATAGTTTCAAAGTTCCTGTTTTATTTTCCCTCCTTACACTTAAACTGAACATTGTCCCCAATGTTCCCCGAAAGTATCAAAGTTATGATAATAGAAGGTAATCAAAAACGAAAGAAACTAGTACTCCCCTGATTAGCTCGATAGGATCCGTGTGAAGTAGTGGTTAAATCTTTCTTCAAGAAGAATGTATGCGTGAAAAGCTCCTTCCAATCTTATGTATCTTCTTCTCGATAAATAAAACCTGCACACTTGAAGAAAACAAACGAAACCTTCGCGTAAAATCGGCGGTAACAATATATATATATGACTCTACTAAACTAGGATATAATGATTGTGGAATGGATATTTACAGATTTTTTGGAAAATTAAGACCTGGAAAATTCAAAAAATTTACAAGTAGCTCAGAAAACGAGAAAATGTAGTAAGCTGTTTCTACTCCTCCTGACGCCGTCAGGTTGCGACCCTGAAGCCGTCAGGTTATCATGACAGAAACTGGTTGCGATTTTCTAGAAAAAATTCTGGAAAATTTATATCTTTAGAATCTGGAAAAATTTCCTGCAAAACATCCATTATGACTCGATATAAGCATTTGACTCGAACAAACACACATGTATATCTTTTTAATAATCGTAATTCTCATGTTCACGTTCTTTTTGAAAACGTGTGTAATCCTCCCTACACTTATCCCTTTCGTAAAATACCTTTATATGTAATTAAGACGAGGTTAAAGACAAAATAAAGCATTTTTACAAATTTAAACATGAGAATAAACAATCAATAAAAGATATACGACACACAAACAAGCAAACAATTAAGCATGGGTTGCCTCTCACGAAGCGCTTTTCTTTATTTATGAGTCTTGTAGCTAGACTCAAATCGTGCCCCTACGTGGTCTCGTGCACGCTTACGTGGCCATACCTAAGCCATTCCAATGTTTTCTCACTCTTCTTGTAATCATCTCCTAACTCTAGGTATTTTTTATAGTATCGCTCATTTTTTTTCATAAGTATGCCTAAGTCCTTGTTGTTTATCTCTCTCACTAAGTATCGGAATGGGAGCCATCCGATAGCAAGCCTTCTTTGTGCTTAAACCTAGGATGTGTATGGGGCATTTGATAGACAAAATCTTCAACTCCATTGGAGAATGTGATTAGACCATCGATCATCCGTTCATTCAACCTAGTCATTCTCTTAAAGTTCGTTCCAAATATAACTTGAGTAAGGCTTCCATCAATGAATTCTCCTAAATCTTCTAGGACCATGAATTCAACCACATAGGCAAAACTTTCGACAAACACATCCAAGTAAGTGACCTCATCAACAACACTATCCCCTTGACAGGCTAATTCATCTACCTTTATTTTGTTATATAGATTTCTTGAGATTAAGTTTAAAGGTAAGAATGAGTGCAAGTTAGCATCAAAACTTTCAAATCCTATCTTACAAGGGAATTGCATGTTAAAGGGGCCATTAGCCTCAATTCTACACCTAGGGTCAAAACATTAGGAGAAGTCCTCTTCCATTTCAAGATTAACTTCATCGATGACCTCCCCGTTATCAAGTGCTTAACCATAATCAAACTCCTCATCGGAATCCGAGTCTTAGAAAGGACTTTGTTATTGCCAATTTATTTCATTATGCCCTACGTGATTTCCAAAGTGGTGAACGGGTGAAGGGTTTTGTGGGATTGCTTTCTCTATTTGGGGATTGTGAGGAGGATTGAGGGCGGGTAGTGTGAAGACTCTTCGGCGAAAGATGCGAATCATGGTGAGTGATGGGTTTGACGAACAAAGGTCACAAAGAAGGGGGATAGACTACAAGGAAGCTAAAAATGGGAAAAACGCTTACATGATAGGAATCAAGCAAGGTAACCTAAACGAGGTGGAAATCTAACTAGATATTCTATTCCCCGGCAGCGGCGCCGGCACCAAAAACTTGATACGCGTACAACGCGCGTTCGGGGTCAAAGGAACTTCCTTTTCGTCGAGCAAGTTTTTCAACACCCTAGGCAGTAAACCTAATCATTGTAGTGTAGTATTAGGGTAAGCCTCGGGAATTGATATCGTTCTCTAGGGGAATAGGAATGCTAGTGAGAAATTATTACGCTAAGGTTGGGGTTGAGGAAGATTATTTTTTTTTATCTTTTTTATGTTTTTTAGAAAATGAAAAGGTACGAATCTCGGGGTATTGGATTTGGGGGGTTGGTATTTCTACCGATTACTCTACTTATCTAATTATCTAAACTAAGGTGAGTGTAGTCTATGTCTATTGTTGTGTGCTCTTATGATGATAAAAAAAATGTGTTTACTTAGATGCTATTACTCCCTAGTTATCTCCTATTGATGGTTGAATTGTCACGTCCTTATTCTTAACGCGTTGTGTCATCTAAGGTCGTAGGGTATGCGTTCTTCCCTAACTCTTTAAGTCTACCTTAAGGTTATTGCCTACGAAATCTCTAGGATTCATAAACTAACTCTTAGGTTATCTTTGGATGTTTAGACTTCAATAACTCTATGTGATTATAAACTAATGTTCACAAAGATTACTAAAGCATTAAAAACACAACGGATGACCTATCGCAATACTAGGTCAATCACAATTAAGATAAGAGACAACCAATCAATATTCAATACCTATGTTTCATAGATCTAAGCAAACACACAAGTAAATTAGCCAGACATGGAAAACATGCAAGCATACACCCAAACAATTGAAGACATAATTGAATCAATGTAGTAAATCACTTATCTTGTTGTAAAATAGAGTATGGAACCCTAAGATACTACCCAAGACAGCCTATGTTCGGTTTAGGTTTTACTCCACAAAACTACCTCTCCAAAATACTGAAAATTCGAATTCTATATATAGAGTTACAATATGCGACGACGTCACTCTTTAATTGTGACGCCGTCGGGTCGCCGCCATTAGGTTTTCGTCTTGGCCACATCAACTCTGTGACGGCGTCACCTTATGCTTGTGACGCCGTCGGCTTCAACCTCTGACGCCGTCGGGATCCAAATCTAGGCCGTTTGAGTTGCGACACCCTACTCTTTTAAACCTGATGTCGTCACTTGTATAATAGCAATTTGCTCTCTGAGTCGTCTCAAGGTATGTCGCGACGGCGTCGCAATTAAGCTGTGACGCCGTCCCCTTCAGTTCCAACAGCTTGAGTGTCTCGATTTTTGACTTTGGCCATTTTCTTCATATATCCGCGCTTTTTCATCCGAATAAGTGTCATTCCAGCAATTTGCCTTCAAGAGACCTAAAAAGTGAAAAGGAACGAAATTAAGTAGTAACGGATACAAAAGTGATCAATTAAGTGCTTAAATGACCCCTCAAAAGTGTACCTTTTAAATCCTTATCAGCATCGATCATGAAACTCGAGTGGAGAAAAGATAAACTTCGAGCACGAGAGTCTTCATATTGGAAAAATCCTACACAAAACATCACAAAAAACCAAACACGAGAAATCGAAGAGGCTAACCCCTTCATGTCACTTATTAGAAAATAGAAAGAAGATAGAGATAAGCATGGGGTGCCTCCTACGAAGCTCTACTATTTTTGTTCTACGAGTCGCTAGCCTGAGTCGTCCCCGAATTCATTTGTCCTTGGGGAAGAAAATGGTAGAGATACCAGGGTAAAAAACGGTGTCCTCATTCCCGAAAGAATGAGACTGGGTGGGTTGGGTGGAGAAGAAAGTGTCGGGCATCAGCACATAAGGGTTAACTTCCCCCAAACTCACATAAGGCATATCAAGAAATAACGATCCATCATCCGACGGTTTAGCGGGCGGACGAAGGGATGATGGATAGAAATGAGAAAACTCCAAAGAAGACGGGAGCTCATGGTAAGGGATAATATGTGAAAGCTCAACAATGAAGGCATCCAACGGAGGATCCTTATCTCGAATGACGTTTTTAACAAAAAGCTCATCAATGAATATCCCGGGATTAAAGATTTTGTCTTCACATGCGGGCTCATCGGGATAAGTGATGGTCGACTCATCAGAGAGAGGAGAGTCAAGCAATCCATCAAGAAACAATACATCCCCCTCGGGGTCATTAACGACATCCTCAATACCCAGTGGTATCAAGTCATCAAAAGCATCATCAATGATCGGGTCATCTATCGAAGTATCAGAAATCTCGTTCATAACTTTGCTCACATCAACATTAAAGTAGAACCGCTGAAAAATCGGAGGATAAATATCTGCAATAGTGGTATTGCCACTAGTATCTTCTTCAAACCGGAAAGTTTCAAGCTCGGGCGAGAAATCACTATCTTTAACAGATATAGGAGGTGAACTTGAATTATCGTTAAGGGCTTCAATCTTGGAAATGAGAAGATGAACATTCAACAATGTTTGAAGTAGTGCTTCATCCTCGATCTGAATATCATCGGGCTCAATCTCTTCATCTTCTGGCTCAAAATCATTTACTTCTTTAATATTGACAGGCTCAGAAGGTAAATCGTCAATGAAATCAATGTCTCCATAAGAATCATTATCGGAATCGGAGAACATCTCATCTTGATCGTTCGAGATAACAAGAGAAGGCTCATCACAAATATCATCAAAAACAACCTCGGACTCTCTTAGGATTGGGACAAGGACCTCAGCACTAGACGATTCCGTTTCCGGAAAAGTGCTAAAATGCTCATCCCCCGTTATGAGAGAGTCAACAATGTCCGTAGAAATATGATCATTGACCTCTTCCAAAGCGACGTCACTTCTCTCAACCAGTGTAAGTGAAGGGGAAGGGTCGGAAAGGAAAGGCTTAGAGACGGGAGTGGTTTCAGCCGACAAACTTTCATCATCGTCGTCACTATCATCATCATCGTCAATGTAAGTCTCGAGCCATCGGGCACGTCATTCAAGTACGCGTTCTTCAATTCATATTTCTTCAATAAATTTTTCAATCTGAGCTGCTTGTTTTTCTTCTTCAAGCAATCCTAGCATAGATCTTTCATTGCGCGACACTTGATCTTTGGCAAGTTCTTCTAGAATACTTTTCTCTCGAGGATGTTGATCAATGATGGGATATTGTGGGGGTTGGAAATTTTCAATACAAGGATCGTACTCATAGTTGTTTTGATTCCATGATTGGCATTGATAATTACAATGAGGACCCCCATAATTTTCACAATAAAGAATCTGAGGAAAGAAATTCTGAAACGATGTATCATTGAAATCTTGATAGTACGGTTGTGGATCGTATGAATTCTGTGGAGGGTAGTTGAAATCGTTTTGAGGAAAATTGAAGGAATTTGGATTAGAATCATAAGCGAATGAATTATCAGCACAAATCAAACAAAATCCATCAGTAAGATAGTTTCCACACCACTCGCACATACATTTGTAACAACGAAATCCTTTCGGTAACACATCTCCACAACCGTAGCAATACTCTTGATCGAACGAAGATATCTCGGGTACAGGAGTAGGAATCGAGGGTTCATCAATACCACACATGGTATTTGAAGTGGTATTTCCCGAAGTTAAATCAAAACAACGTTCATTAAAGTATTTTTCAATCATGTTCATTCCGGCCCTAAGGAAATCTTCTGAAAAACGTCTTGAAGACTCTGGAGGTGGGACAAGTGGTGTGCTCTTAGAGCTAGCAATTTCCTCCACTTCCGTGATGATCTCCGGTTCTTGAACTTTTGTCTTATTCTTAACCGTAAATGGCGAAAGATTTTGATCGATTCTAGACGCTTTAGGAATAGAACATATCTCGGGTTGTGGCGGGTGGTCGGAAAAACTTGGAGAATCATCGAGAGAGTTTTTGTCGGATAATTCGCACCAATAGCAACATGTGCTAGCACCAGCCCTTCCACATCGCTTACATACACATTCGTGATTGAGACAATAATCCTGATCCTCTTCCATACGGATTTTGCAGTGAAAACAACGACGATAATCGATCGTTGCCATGAGAATTAAACATATAGAGGGTTAAGAAGATAGAATTATCGGATCAGAGGGTAAAGAAGAATATTTTTGGTTTTTTAAAGATAGAAAACATAAAAGGAAAACAAATTTTGAAAATGAAAATCTTTTTGGGTTTTTATATTTAAGAAAACTTTGAAAACAGAATATTTTTGGTAACCGTTCCGTCAACCAGTGCTCGGTAGCTCTCAAAAGTACATGCAGCGAAGCGGGAAAGAAGAGTGGATCTTTCTTCAGTCTGCAATTTGATGTCAAGACATCCTTATACCCCGTGTATAGGTTGTACTCTCAAGGTGAGCCGACGTAACAATTGACGTTTCGGTTTCTTTTGTTGGTTTTTTAATTTTTGTGGTTTTGTAAACATTCTAGGAAGAATGTTTTGGTTTTTTAGATGTTTTTAGGTTTTTGAAAAAGATATATATACAAAAAAACGATAACTTCACTCGGGGAAGGATCTTCAAATGCAAGCGAATCGAGACGGAATTGGAAACTCACTACATGCCCTCCCCGGCAGCGGCGCCAAAAATTGATTCTTAGGAAAGAAATCAATTATGAGTATTTGTAGTATTGGGTAACTCAAATGTATTAGATTTGAGTCCCCGAATCGTTCCTAGCGATGGATGAATGGAATTAACAATTCACATCGCGTTATTCGGGATTTGAATGGGTAAAAAGGATTTATGATGTTTTCTAAACTACAAGGCAAGGAATAGTAAAGGGAAGCAATAAAAACTACTAAATCTATGGTGCAAACAAGTAATTTAAACTAGTTATGCAAAATATAACTAAAACCCAAATAACGTAATTGTTAAAACGTAAATTAAAATGCAAACTAAACTATTTAAAGTCTTAAAAGTGATCTAATATTTTTCTACAGCTGAAAATGTGATTTAAAAATTATTTGAAATTTAAAACTAGTTTTTTTTAGTATTTCTTGATTTTATTTGCATTAAAAACTAATTTTGAACTTTTAAAATAGATTTAAAAAAAGCTAAAAAATATGAAAACTTACAAGAAAATTACAAAACTATTTTTTAAAAATCTAATCTAATATTTTTAAAAAATGGATTTGCATTTTTCTGACTTTTTCACAATTTATTATGAATTAAAAATTGAATTAAACTAATTAAATGGCTAGAAAATACTATTTAAACTAGGAAAAAGCTGGAAAAATACTTTTTATGTCTTTTTGATTTTTCTAAACCTAAGAAAATTGATTTTGTATTTTTGTGACCTTTTTTCTGATTTATTTGAATTAAAAGCTATTTAAAAAGGCTAAAAACTGAATTTAATGCTAGAAAAATAGTAAATGGTAACAGAAAATTATGAAAATTTACAGAAAAGTCCTAAATGCAATTGTGAATCTATAAAAATTAACAGCAACAACTAGTGAGTGCAGATTATGCTATGTGCAATGCAAACTGAAATGAACAAGCTAAAAGAAATAAGTTAATAAGCTACCAGAAGCTAAAACAAACTGAATTAAGTCCAAACTGACTAAAAGCTACATATTGCAACTAATTAAACCAGTGAACAAGATGAAAAATAATAATGATAAGCTAAAACATCAAACAGTCCCTATGCTGATTAAGGCAGGTTCAAAAAAGCTAAATTAAGGAACCTTAAAAGCTAAAAAAGGCAATAACTAAAAACTAACAAGCTAGGAGGACCTAAAGGAGTAATCGGAATAAGAAAATAAGCTCAAATGAAACTAATAAGCACTAACTTAAACTACTGTGCAGCAGATCAAAGGGGGAAGAGAGGGCAACTTTTAAGTCCTAATAAGCTAACCTAATAAGCACTACTGACTACATAAGGTGAATAAAGAAGAAGTTAACCAACAAGTGATCTAATAAAACTAACTTGTGACACCTAAGAAGCAAAAGTGAGCATGCAAAAGCTTATAAAAAGAACTGTGACAACAAAGTGGTAACTGATGTGCAGGGGAGCATAAGGCCAAACAGGTAACTTTAAGCTACTGAAAAGCTATTAAGAAAAATTATAAAAATTATAAAAAAAATAATATTTGAAATCACAAGCTAGCAAATATTTAAAACCCAAAAAATCAACTAATTTGAATGAGAATTGAGAAAATGAAAAATCAAAACTAAAATGACTTTGGTAAGTGATGAGACATTTTAGACTTTTTCTGTTTTTAAAAAAGTTTTGACTAAAATGACATTTGATTCCTCCTGAACTAGAATGTAATCACAAGCTTTAATAATGCCTAATGGAGATAGATAAACAACTAATGAAACCACAATGATGAATTATGCAACCTAAAATTTCCTAATAGGTGACTGAAATGATAATGCAGATGGATTTTGACTTTTACTGTAATACCTATGCAATTTTATGCTAAGACTGACTACTTCTAACCTAAACTAATCTACTTGAGGCAAACACTGAAACAGTCCTAAATCTCTTACCAGCTTCTAAACCAAACACTCTCTTATGTAACTAAAATGCAATTCATCCCTTAAAAACTTCATTGAGATGAACAAAACTGAATTAAAACTGAACATTAAGCATGAAATTCTACATTAAAACAGATTTAAAACCAACAATTACTTGAAACTGATTTTACTAAGAACTTTGACTTTGTTTGACTTTTGCAAAAACTAAGGTTTAGTATGAGCTGAGATACTAATGAGCTCACATAAGCTTTATCAGGCTTATGTGAGCTTGAATTAACAGAATTAAAAGCTTTTCAAACACAGAGACAAGTTTTTAATGAATTGAAGTGACAAGGTAACAAAATTGAAAAAGTAATTTGCATAAATTCAATTGAGTTTACAATCTTAAAACTGAAAGTACAGTTATCTAACTACTGAAAACATAAAGAAGTGACATAAACTGAAAGTGCATTAAGTTTTGGGTGTAACTGGGTAAAACGGGGAAGAAGGTGATAAACAGTAACTCTAGGTGGTTTTGGGCGCGTTTGGCTATTTTATTTGGGTGTTTGACTGGTGGGAGATAAGTGTTGATCGGGTAAGTGGTAGTAAACGGGTGTAATATTTATTTGGGAAATGGGCTTGGGCCAAAGGGTAAAGGGGTTTATTTATTTTTTTGGACTTGTATTATTTACTTCAAGAACACTAAGGACCATTTAAGTGATTTGCAAATTGCTAGGACCAATGGTGTAAATATGTGAAAGGGTAAGGTTAACTTTGGTATTCTGGTACAATGAGAGTTCAAGGGTAAAAATGGTAAAATAGGAAAGTGAGGAGTTATTTGTGTAATTATGGGAAAATGGAGGGTTAAGGTGTAAATAAGGCAAGGTGAGGGTGAAAATGTGAATACTCTCAAAAATGATCCAAAGCTTCGTAATTTGACTTTTGAGCATCCAAATCCCATGAAACTGCATCCCGGCATCGGCTTTTGTCTCTTCTCTCTCTCTCGTGCTCGGTTTTCTTCGGTTTTGGCTTTCTTTTGTCTGTTTTGTCATATCCGTACATGCACATGCATACACTCAAGAAACCAATAAATATTAGGTATAAACGGCTCTTTTTCTGGTTATTTTGGGTCTATTTTGGTAAAGAAATGGTATGTGTTTTGAGATAGAAATTGATGAGTCAGATAGTGGCACTTGGAAAGCTATAATGAACCTTAGAACTAAAGTCAGAACTCATATTTGGTATAAAATAGGCAATGGGAGGAAGGTGAATATGTGGTTTGACAATTGGAATGATCATGGTCCTCTTGATAGGATTATTTCCTTCAAAAGGAGGTATGAAGCAAGGCTATCTGAACAAATGAAAGTTGCTGAGATGATTGAAGATGGGAGATGGATTTGGCCTGTCAATTGGGAGCAACAGGTTAGTAATCTTACAAACTTATGTGTTCCAAACATTGATAGTGATATAGAAGATGAAGTGCAGTGGATTGATAGTAATGGGGTGAAAGGAAAATTTTCTACTAAGAGTGTTTGGAGGATTTTTAAGGAAGATGGGAGTGAAGTAAACTGGCACAAAGTGGTTTGGTTCTCTCGATGTAACCCAAGACATGCATTTATCTTATGGTTATCTATGCTTGGAAGGTTGTCTACTCAGGATAGACTGATGGCTTGGAATAATAATGGAGTGATGTTATGCCCCTTATGCAAAGCTGTTAATGATAGTCATGAGCATATTTCTTTAACTGCATATATTCAGAGTGGATTTGGGATAAAGTTAGAGAGAAGGTGAATACGAGAATGTGGGATGTGAATTGGAGGATTGTGGTGGAGTGTATTGCTAAGGGTGGATGCAGTAACTCTATTGGGAATGTCCTACATAAAATAGTAATTGCTACTGTGGTATACTTTATATAGAGGGAAAGAAATCAAAGACTATTTACTCAGGTTGAGAAGGGCAGACAAAGTTTATATAATGAAATCATTGAAAATATAAAACTGCAATTGTTGAGTTTAAAAGTTCAGAAAACTGCTGCAGTGGAACAAGTTAGTAGAGAGTGGGATATTAAAATGAAGACTGTGTAAAAATTGAGGATGATGTAGTCTAGAAAGGGGAAGGTTCTTGTCTCGGAAAATGGGAAGGTAGTGGTTCTTTTGTTGGTTGGGTGGTGCATGTTGGATGGAATAGAGTGGTGTGAAAGATGAACCTTCTTGGTCCATCCTATGCATCACTAAAGGAGGTTAGGTGGAGTCTATTTGAGGGTGTATGTTCCTGTTATAGTGATGCCTATGGTTTGTTCTGTGAGCAGTCCAGTGAGGCTGTCGCTGCTGGTTTGTTCATGGTTCAATCTATAGAAAATGTAGCTATAATGGTATAGCCCCTCTTTTGGGTAAAAGGTCAAAGACCCGCTAAATATATTACTCCAAAAAACATTTAAGTACAAAGGATATGGGTGAATCCCATATCTCAGCCCGTTACATAGGCGAAAAGCTTAAATAACAAGATACTTCCTATTCTCTAACAAGAAAATAAACCACTACTCAAAAGATAACACTATACTCCTATGAAAACAAAATTACTTCCTACCAAGGCCTTGGAGCTTGATACCATACGTGACATAATAAGCATCCAAATTCCTTGGAAGATTTTAGACCTAATCCGCATAGACATCATAATCATCTTCACGATCATGACCACCACCAAATAGGTTCCTTGACTCATCAAAAGTGTTCACAACCTCCTCTTTATCACAATCGGAGTCAATAATCTCTCCCACCTTAGAGAATGGGTTAACCCTCTTAGTAGAAGAAGTAGACGGAAAATCCTTTTAATTACCTAGATAATCAACCTTTTTAATAGGATTACCATCATCATCATCAACAAGAGTAGCTTTCCCATCAATAAGAAGCTTTTCAAACTCCCCAATTTTCTCAACAACAGGGGTAGGACCAACCTTGTTAGCTTCCATTGAATCACTCACAAGCGGTTCTTGTGATACATTACCGGTCTTAAGAGACTCAACATCCTTTGCTTCCATTGTACTACCAGAATCCACTACATCAGTAGGAGTGCCACATTCATCAGTATCGATCATATTAAGTGCATCAAAAGGATTAGATGTAGCAATCTCCGTCCCACTCGTACTAGCCACATCAGTGGCTTTCTTCTTTGTATTATCCACCTTCTTAGGTTCAGGAGGAGGCGCTTTAGGTTGATACCTAAACTTAGGACCCACATCAGGTTTAGTAAAACCTCCCTTACCTAGAACACTTGGACCACCGTTCCTACCCTTATTCTTGTTATTGACAGTTTGAAACCCATCATTAACACTCTGTTTAGGCTGAGTAGGAGGTGGAACAGATTTAGGACAATCAAGCAACGTATGACCAAAAAACTTACACGTATCACACCGAGGCGGTTTCCATTCGTATTCAACCCGAATCTTTTCAATAGTAGAACCTGTCCCATCAAGTAATGGAATCTCAACAGTGATGCTCTCCCTAAGAACGTGATCCGCCTTAACTTCAATCAAGCACCTAGCAAAACTACTTCGACCCCATGATTCCAAGCACATTTGACTAGTGTAAGAATCTAACATTTTTGGCGTACCAATCAATGTGGCTTGGAGGCTGAGACCATCATCAGAAAACATAGCAAGGGGCACATCATGGAATTTAACCCATACCGGAATATTAGTCAAATCCTCTTTAAGCACATTAGTATTCAACGTCCAATTTTTAAGAATAATTGGCACATTTCTAATCATCCACGGTCTGTTTTCAAGAACATCATTAAGACCTTTACGAGTAGAAAACTTAAAGAAAAAGAACCCCTTAGCATTCATCATAACCTTTTGAATACCATACTTGGCCCATGTATTACGAACATAATAATCAACAACCGGAAAAGCAATATGTTTACCAAGAAAATAACCATAAAGGGTATTCTCAAATTTAGAGTTTACCTCCTCAACGACTTTCATAGGAGTGGAGAGATCCACCCTATTAGACTTTTTACTACATTCCAACCTACGAAAATTAGACTTACGCTTCGTAGAATCAATTGACGTAGCACCCGCATATGAAACCGGCTTCACACTCGGGGCACCCGTTGGTTGGGGCTGATTATGAACATTGGGAGACGAATTAGAAATAACATTAGTACCATTGTCCGCATTCTCCGCATTCGTAACTTCAACACCGCGCATAACCACTTCAAAGGTCTTACCCGCTTCCAAAACGACCGGGTCAAGACCATAAATTGCGTATCATTAGCAGCAGAATTACCCACATCTTTAGAAACCTTGGAAGCACTAGTCTTATTGAAAAATCCTTTTTCCATCTCTCAAAACCCCACAACCCACAGCAAAACAATCGTATTCACCAAGAACAATTAAACAGCAGCAGCAAAACCAAAATAAACAAAGGTAAAACCCTAACATAAAGTTAGGGTTTCATAAACATTGAAACGCAACCTCTAGTCCACCATAATAATGCATGCAAATAAGTATGTTTGAATAAAATTAACCACCAAACCACTATGAAAAGTAACCAATCAGAATATTAGAGGTCAGTTTGCATGCACGTGAATCATCAATATGAAAAAATATAAATCAAGGCAAGTAAAAAGTGAATGAATCAATTCCTTGCCAAAAGCGAATAAAAAGAATAATCACAAACCAGTTAATAATCAACCGACCCACGATGGAGAAAGATTAATAAATTAAAAGGGTTATGATCAATCGTTATTTAGGGATTCGCTATTTGCCAGAAAGAATACTTAGGGAATCGTTTTTGAGTTTAGTTTTGGTATAGCCCCTCTTATAGTGTGAATGGGGCTATATCCTCCTTGATGATGCCTCCTCTGTTTCATCTCATTCTATTGTAGGTGTGGGCTGAATGGTTTGAGCTTTGAACTGAGATAGGAAATGTAGTCAAGAGGATATGGTATGGGGATTGTTTGGGTATTTATGTTTTTGGCATGTTTGGTTAACTACCAGACATATTGGTTAAAAGGATAGTCTTCAGTTTTTCTTGATACTAGTCAGTATTGTATGTTTTGTTTGTTTAGGCTGGTTTGTATATTGGTTGTATTTCAAAAAGGATAGGTCTTGTCTATCTCTTCTCCTTGATGTATTTGTTATGTTTTAATATATGAAATTCACCTTTTGCACCAAAAAAAATACACCCGGATTCCGCTGCCACCTGAACCCCTCTCGTACGTAACCACCACAATCCTTCACCAATATCGAAAATCCACCGGCTGCAAGTTGTTTTGCTGTTTTTAAGTGTCTGTCGTATGTGTATTTTGGGGTGGTTTTGTGTTTTATTCTTCAAATCTACTAGTAAGTGTCAATGTTATTTTATGAAATGATCTTTTTTTGTGTTCATATTTTTGTTTAGTCCTGTATATTTTTTCATTGTTTTGTGTTTTTTTATTTCATTTCAGTTATGTGACTGTCTATTAAGTAGTGGTGGTGGACTGCTTGTGATTTTAGATGGGAAGGACTTGGTTTGAGTACTAAACAAACATAGAGAAAATAGACATGATTTGAGTTTTAAGAAGACTAAACACTGATATACTCAAATCAACATCCAACACCACCTAAAAATGAAAGTTTTAAGCTAATAAAAGTATAAACATTGATTAGAAAACATTTACTTATAAGTAAGGTGTGAGCAATAAGAAGAAAGATTTGAAACATGTGAGGTGTAAATGACGTGGACAACTAAAATGACGTATATTTTAGTTTAGTGACATGGACTATGGTAATCTGGTTAGTAACAGCAAGTGATGTCCAGCTCAGTTGGATTGATGCATCCGGTTATAGTCTCCATGTGTGGGAGGTCAGGAGTTCGACTCCTGCTATTCCCCATGTGGGGGATTTTCCCTGAATTGGCAGCTGGGTTCGAATCCCAGTACGATGCCTTGAAGCCCCTTAATGTGAAACTGGATGGCAAAAAATCTGGTTAGTAACAAGTTAGTAGTCAATGAGGTAATATGAATGTAGCTTTTTTAATTGTTCCGTAATTAACGAATAACACAAAGTTTGGGTACTTGAATGAAAAAAACTAAGTTGAGTAACTTAGACAAACATTTTCACAAAGTTCAGTGTTGTATTTTTTATATTAACACTTCTTATAATCACATAATCTCTAACAAAACCCACAGCCAAATAACCAGACACTAATACGTGCTCTTTGAAACATGGTCATCTGGATACCGCATGAAATAAGGTCATCTTTTCACAGGCCATTAGCATATATTGAACCATTCTAACCAGCAACAAGTCTCACCTCAAGGGTGTCACTACCATGACCAAATTACAGGCATACATTTTATCAAACTTGGAGTGCAACTCAATCACATCGAGAAATATATTGTCACTTGTTGTAAAATGACTAATGATACGCTTCATCTCCCTCTTTGTCGGCAATATTCCAGTCACCGGAGTTGCAGTTCTTTCTTGAACCACTCAGGCAGTATAAACACTGTTGATAATTACATTCCATGAAAGTTATATTTTTGAAGGAGTAGATGACTTGATTATTTATTGTTTCTTTTAATAGGATCAAGTTTAGTAAATGGAACGCTGTCTTCCTCCAAAAGCAAGTTCGATGATGAAATTGAAGCATCTTTTGCTAAGATGTATTTCCATTATTATGGACAATCGCTTCGTCAACAAAATATGATGCATGATTATGTGAGGACAGGTGAAATGTATGATTAATGTTGCTTTCTTTTTTAGGTTCCTACTATGCCGCTGTAATTGAGAACCAAGTAGATTTTGGTGGATGGGTAGTGGTTGATGTTGGTGCTGGAAGCGACATACTATCAATGTTTGTTGCACAGGTGTTACTAATGAATACTATATGGTGTTATATCACTATAAGTCTAGTTGCTGGAATAAAGTAACCCAGTAGTCCAACTTATATGTCTATGTTTTTATTGATAAATTCCTGTTATTTTTTAGTATTAAGCAGTTATGTAATTTAGGTAGTTAATTACTGCAAGCCTTGCACATTACAAGAAAAAGGGCTTTTAGTGACTAGAATTTAGTGCCTGACTTTTTTTTGTTCACTATTTAAGCAAAATAGTGACCATATAGCACATGGACATTAATATTTTGTCATCCATAAATAGTTAGTGACCAAGCTTAAAAGTGGTAACTACTTTGTCACTAAGTACATGTGAGATTTTTTTCAATATAAAAAAGTGATGACATTACGAGTCACTAAAATTTTAGAAGTTAATGACAGAAAATGTCAATCACTGTGTGACATGTATTGCTAGCGCGTTGTATATGTGATATAATTTTCAGTAACATATGCATACTAGTGAACAACAAATACTGCAAAAAGATGCACTATGTGCTCGCCAAATATTATTCCCACTAAATGGTTGTAATATAATCTATATCTATATTATTTATAATGCATCTTGTACCTTCCCTCTTATTAATTTTTTAAAATTTCCTAATATAGAATTTTTAAGTAAATACAAGTGAAAAAGCATAAGTTACAACTATTTGAAACACAAATAAAATTAAAAAAATGCTATTCAACATATACAATTAACACACTATTTAATTTACCCCTTCACCAAAATATACAACCATTTAACCACAATGTACAATCTAATCAAGCTAATAAGCCAAGCACTTAAAAATAAAGCCATTAGGCTGCCCGCAGTGGTCGATCGACCGAGTCGCTGTCATTGCAGCATGAGGGTCGAACTGGGTTGGTCGGCTCCAAAATTGACGAAGGGTTCATCCCCTCGACCGATAACTCACTTGACTAAAAAACAAAAAAGTGAACTGTTACATTATTGAAAAAACATTTTTAACTTTGTAAGATTTTCTTTTTTTTGTTGTTTGTTAGGCTACCCACTGGTCACTCCCCAACTCACATCAATAAACTAATAACAAATATCTACCTAGACTCGAAAACGAAAAGAAAACTAAACAAGATCTCCGTTATTATTATTTCTAAATTACTTGTTAAAAAATGTATGACCGCATAGCATCACATCACTAGAAAATTCAGTCACAGGGTACCCGCGTCGCGCGGGTACATATAGTAATAGACTAGACGAGTACACACACCTAGCGGCAGCGGTTCCTAGCAGCAGACAATTAACGGTATGCGATATAGTGGTAAGTGTTTCGTATAACGTTCAAAATAGAACGTAAAAAGATAAAATGTAATTGCAAACTGCTGTAACATGTGATAATTCAACTCTAGACGAGTACCCGTGCACAACAACGTGATTTTATAGCGTAAGATAATTTTAGTGATAAAAAAGAATTTAAGGGTTATAAACGAAAAATAATAAAAGTTTGAGGATTTGGGGATTAAACATAATATTTTGAAACCCGGTTCGACCCGGGTAGTACAACCAGTTAAACCGTTCTGGTTACAAAAAAAAAAAAAAAAAAAAAAAAAAAAAAAAAAAAAAAAAACGGGTCAATTTATACCGGGTGAACCCGCTGGGTTAGATTTGTCCTGGGTCAACCCGGTTTCCAAATGTGTATTAATAGTTTCCTTTTGGACTTGTTGCCGAAATGTCTTGTTTTTTTGTTTTCAGACATTATAGCAAGAGTTGATGAAAATGATGGAGTGGAGAAGGATAATTTATACTACTCATTTACCGTAACTATTGCTCCAAGTAGTAAATGCAAAATGGTAAGTCATTAATTGGTAATTGTCGGTTAACAAATTTCTTCTCTCAGCCCATTATAAGACCATATAGAAAACGGTAAAAAATTGAAAATTAATTGTACGACTTTCCATGATTTTCACCATTTGCAATATCTTTAAATTGATTTCGAGTTTTTTGAAATTTTCAAACAAAGTTGACTATTTTTTAAACGCATGGCTAGTTAATAGTTTCCTGCAGTAGTAGTTGACTGCAATACATTTCAACATTTCATTTTTCAACTTTTCAACATTAATAGTTTATAGCCGAGTACTCGTGTCTAGCGGCGGCGGTGTCTAGTTGCAGACACAATTTCGGTGGTAGCAATTTAGTTCTCAACATAAGTTTGATGCGTTGATTTGTGTCTGGTGCGACGATTCATGTGAGTTTTGCTACTATGGTTTATGCATAGTTTCTAGTCGTAGTTATAAATTATCGATGTATACAAAATTTGTCGTGGTTAAAAATTATCGACGTATACAAAATACTAAATTGAAATAAATTCAATATTTTAGCGGACGTCACATATTGCAACATCACAAATGAGATTATATATTACAATCCAACCTACCAACTTTCTTTTAAATAAATTCCCGTATGAAAAATATTTGGCTATCAATTTCCATATGGAAGATATGCCAAGCACAATACAAAATATTGATGGAAGATATATTGTGTATGAGTTTCAACGTTTCATTGAATATGAGTTTCAACATTTCAATCTTTCCTTTTTAAACATTCAATCAATACGTATAACATTTAGCATATTGAATCATTTCACAGTAATGTTTATGTTTATATATATGGTATTGATTATGTGTTGCTATGCATGTTTCGTGAACAATAACTCATTTAACAATTTAATTTTTTCAACATTCAACAAAGTCAACAATTCACCTTTTGACTATTTTTTTTTATGTAGTTAAGATTTTTATTTTTAACATTTTAAAAGGTTTCAAAAATTTTGACTTTCAATATTCAATATTCAAGTTTTTACTTTTTCCCTTTAACCATTTTTCCATTTTAGATAGTAAAGATGTATTTAAGATATTCATGTTTATGAGTAATCATGTATTTTGCTAATTTGTAAACCTTTTATAGTGCAAAAAGGTTAGTAGGTTCTTGCAAAAAGTAAAAACAATAATGGAAAAACTAACAATTGAGTCTGCAAATCTATATCGTCCAAAACTAATTAGTTTCTTTTAAAAATGTTACTCCAAACAAATCCATAGAAGCATTTATAATTGTTTGTTATGAAAACACCTTAAATGCCATTAATATAGGAAACTATTTCAGAGATTGAAGTACACTACGTGTATTGTTATTTTCTTTTTTATGTAGTTAAGACTTTTATTTTTGACATTTTAAAAAGTTTCAAAAATTTTGACTTTCAATATTCAATATTCAAGTTTTCACTTTTCATTTTTGATCATTTTTTTTATTTAAGATAGTAAAGAGTAAAAAATAAAGATAAAGATAAAGATAATAAAAATATTTGCATCTCAACCGATTCCACTAAATATCGTGTTAACAAAGAATAAAATACATATCTCAACCAATCTAACTTTCCCCAAACCCTAGATCTGAAAACACACACCATCATCTCCATCCTCCCCAATTAAATGCCAGAACTCGCCGGAATTGCCTCTAGTTCTATGGAATTGCTTCGAGTTCATGATAGGTATATTTCCTGCAATTTTGTTTGGTTAGATGTTGATTATGTGTTTTGTCCTGTATGCAATAAATGAATTTTAGTCCTCTATGCAATTTTTCTTTTATAAGTGTGATGTTAATGTGATTAGGCCTTTTAATGCATGACAAGTGTTTGATAAAATGCGCAAGGGAAATGTTGTAGCAAATTCAGTGTTTGATAATGGTAGGCCTTTTACGCATGACAAGTGCTTGATAGAAGGCGCAAGGGAAATGTTGTAGCAGGATTAGCACTATAAGTTTGTATTGTTATTTCATACTTGTAGATAATTAGTCTTATGGTTACGACTATGTTTTGCGTATGTGTTGAGAGCAGCTTGACTAAAGTGTTTATGGTCCTGTGACGTGTTTGTCTAATTGCATTTACTTAATATAATGTTGGAACTCAAGGTGTCTAATGTTTGTGGTTTGATAGATAATGAGCCGAGGTAGTTGTTCTTGTAGTGAATTGAAAATGGCAACGTAGCGTGTTCTTAGACTTGCAGTTAGAGCATGTTATTTCGCACTTGTTAGCCCAATAGCAGGCATGACATATGCAACTATACATGTGGGGAGTCGTAATAGTAATAGTCGTGGGTGAGTTTCTTTGGTTTTGAACTAACTTTGTGGTTTTCTTACGTTGATGTGAATTCAAAAAATAGATAATGTAGTTTAGTTAGTTAGTTGCAAAAGTTGAAGCTTGATTTGTCTAACTTAATTGGAAAACTAAGGATACGAAGATGAGTAAAGGTGGATGAATTGTTTTAGTGCTACTCTTCGAAATTCGAATAGAAAAAAGAAGTTCAAAATGATCGAAGGTCAACACCATTATAAAAAGTAGTTGTGTTTGATTATTTGATGCTTACAAAGGCATAATTAGCATTATGTATATATATAATCACATTATGCTGAAGCTTGAACTTCATGTTTTTGAATAATAAATTCGTGAAGTGAGATTTAGATAATTGTTAGGAAGAAAGTGAAATGAGCATGCCTTAGTATTTTCATGCATGCCTTAGCAACTGATTGAAGGTTGTTATTTAAGTTGACAAGCGAATGGCGTAGTGACTGTTTATTTTATTTTTGTATTACAGTCCATAGAAAATGGCCGATACCGACTATATTCAGCCCCTAGTTTGTGACAATGGTACTGGAATGGTGAAGGTTTGTATCATTCTATACTTGTTAATTCAAAATTTTAATTGTTTTTTTTTTGCTTTGATTTGAGTTTGTTTTATGAAATCTGTAGGTTGTGTTTGCTGGTGATGATGCTTCGAGGGTAGTTTTTCCAAAGTATTTTTGGTAGACCAAGACATACCGGTGTTATGGTGGACTAAAAAGATGCTTACGTTGGTGGTGAAGCACAGTCAAGGAGAGGTTTCCTTACTTTGAGGTATCCCTAAGGCTAACAGAGAGAAGATGACTCAATTCATGTTTGAGACTTCCAATGTTCCTGCAATGTATGTTGATATTCAGGCCGTGCTTTCTCTTTATGCCAGTAGTCGTACAGCTGGTTAGTTTCTACTAATCTAATTGTGGGCCTGTTTGATTAGTGTTATTTAATTGTGGCTTAACTATATTGGGTATCCAAAAAAGTAAAGAAGAAAAGTAATAACATAATTAGCCTAAAATGTTATTTCTTATCAATTTCAAGGTCAATTTCTATCTTTGTTTCTCTTTCTGGTTATAGATAATGCTCCCAATAAGACACATCACGACTGACAATATAATGTGCTTATTTGAATTTGTTATTAATCCTTTCAGACCCTTTTAGGGTTAGTTACTAATGACTGTACTTCTCATGTCTGCAATATGAAGTTTTGCTTTTGGCATCGTGCCTCAACTTACTGCCCGCATAAAAGTTATATGAAAACCACTACAGAGTGCTGTTACTTAGAATCGTCAATCCTTTTTCTCTACTTGTACAAAAGGTAAGTTCCAGTATTCTATTATGATGCTCTCAAAACTGCTTACAATAAGAAAAAGGTTAAAATCAATTGTAATTTGTTACTTTTCTATTTTCAGCTTTGATGTTCGGGGCACTGGCATTTATCTTGTATATTTTCCATTATATTCGAAAATCCATGTGGACATGTGGTAATGGTTAGTCTGGTTCAAAATAAAGAGTTAACGCACGAATATTGTAGAGAAACTGTTTCGTGAAGCTTGCCAAGCTTTATCAGAACCTTCCTTGTCTAGAGATACTTCCAGTTTTAGGTGAGGTTTGGTACTTATAAACTTAAAAAACTAAATATGATCCTGTTTGATTTTCGTTAAATAAGAACGTATTATAACCGTTATATGGGAAATATCCAGGTGGAGTATGTTGGGAACTCAAAAGATGCTGAAAAGGTCTTACAAAGAACATTAAGGGAATTCACGTATTACGTGATCAACAACAGGTTGTTTCTGGTTTACCTTTTGTTTGATATTCTTTGAACCCTTAACCTGGTACTATATTATTAAGCATTGGGTCTGCTAATTAATCTCTGAGTCCCTTGTAATATTTGCATATACTTTGGGTGTCAGATAATGGGATTCCGGATCTTGGAGGGGATAATGAAGAAGAGACTTGCTACTCAGACGAGGTCAGCTTGATTTAATGATCCTACTTTATATATGAACCATTTTACTTTTTTGCCATGACGTTTTGTGGTACTGTGATGTTTAGATTAGCATATCTCCTGGAAAACAGGTCAATCAGACTGTTTTGATTCGTCCTGGTGCTTATAGAAAAGTCACGGTTGAGCTAAAGGTCTGCAAATTTCTTTATGCCACTCTTAAACTAAATAAAATATTTAACATAATTAAGTTTTGAAAGCAATTTTCTTATGGATACAGGTACATAATCTAGCTGTCAACGCTCTGCTAAAAAGCAACCAAGTAAATGAATGGGAGGAAGGTAATTATTTCAAGTTAGCATTGTTAAGTTAATTAGCAGGTCTGTGCTTTCTTATTTCTAATTGTAGGACATATAAGTAATAGCAAGGGGTTGACATATGACATGTATTTCTGCAGGCCCCATAATTGCTCGATCTGCTATTTGCTACTTCAAGATGACTGAAAAGCTACTTTGGCTCCAAAGGTATATTAAATTCAATGCAAGAGAGGTGCTTGATTGCAAAGATTTTTATATCATGAACAATTTACATAATCTAAGTGAGCTCCTTCATACTGCTATGCATTACTAGCTGTTTACAGCAATCAGGAATTTTACTTGTTTGATGCCTAATTAAGTAGCTATTTATCGTAGGTTCTAATGAAATTAAAATGTACCTGTAAAATTTTGATGTCTATTGAGTCAAACACGAGGGTCGGCGGGTTGAGTAAAGGGTCAAAACAGAATTTTATTTCAGAGGTGATCAGATTGATGTATATACATAACGACTTTGAAGTATCTTACATGATACTCTCTCAAATCTCAGGCACAAGTTAGTTTACGTAGCTTGGCAACTTGCAGAATTTGATTCATAATTCAGGTAGCACTAACCGTTATTAAGTACTTGGCGGGTTATTTTTGTTTTCGTTATGTGTTATGTTGGTATCAAGTGGATGTAATGGTGATTCTTATTTTTAGTTTGGAACAAAGAAATATGGATATGTAGATGTTATTAATTGTGGAAATTTATTGTTTCAAATAATTCTTTTTCATTTTTCTGTGAAATAATTGTATTAAAGTGGTATTTGCATATTTTTTGTAGATTTTATTTGCTATATTTTTTAAATTAGTGACCACTTACGCTGTCACTATGTTGCTATGTACTGGTCACTATTTTGGTCACTAATTGATCAAAATAGTGACCACTAATCCACATAATGACGAGAATAAGTGATCAAATAGGTTGTCACAAATTTTAATGACCACTTTATGTCGTCACTATTTAGTGACCATATTCAAATGTCATCACTATTACATTTTGTGACGGACTTTTAGTGACGACGAGTGACCACTCTCATCTGGTCACTAAATCAACTTAGTGACCAAATATGTGCTATTAGTGACCATATTCGTGTGGTCACTAAATCCATTTTTTCTTGTAGTGGCAGTTACAACTGGTAAGCAGTTGCACTTGTCTATCTTATATATATATATGTAATAATAAGAAAAGGGACAGACAAGTTGTCTTTCCAGAAAAGTGTGTTTATGAGATTGAAGAGTTCTCTCTAATGAGCTTTTAAAATTCATGAGTAAATCGAACAAAAAGGGCAGAACAACAAAGAAATACTCTAACCCGTCACTTGATTTCACCCTACAAAAACCTATAACCAGATCCATAAGTCGGGACCATAACAACTTGGTATCGGAGCAACAAGACATGGGAGACTCGATGCAACTCTTTCATCAACAATTTGAGGCTTTTATGAAGCGATACGACGAGGATAAGCAATACAATCTCAGTTTGATAAAATAAGCCGAGAAAACACTAACAGCAGCGCCATACATGAATCTCGCGTCAATCGACGCAACGAAGAAGGTTTTGATCGTGGTGGTGGAGGAAGTGGGGTCACAAACCGTCGCTGCAAATTGGATTTTCCTCGGTATGATGGGTCAACAGACCCTTTACCATGGATGAGTCGTTGTGATTACTATTTTAGACACCAGCGGGTTGCGGATGAAGAGAAGATGAGTATGGTGGCGCCACATCTGGAGGACGATGCCCAGTGTTGGTTTTTAAAACTGGACAGGGATCGCCCACATATGGACTGGGAGGAGTTTAAGGACCATTGTCGCAGAAGATTTGGTTCTTATGGTAGTCGTAGTAAGTTAGGAGAGTTGGTTAAACTCCAATATACCGGATCTGTTGAGGAATATCAACGACAGTTTGAGAAATTGGCTGCTCGTACATGTCATCTTCGACCAGAACAAGAAGTGGAGATTTTCATCAGTGGGTTGCAAGACTACATTGCAATAGAAGTAGAATTACAACGACCAACTTGATCTCACATCTATTATGTACTTCGCGCGTTTATATAAACGACGTAAATCTGAAAATCAGTTAACACAACAGCATGTTCAACGAGTTGATCTGAGTCAAACTAACACGTCATCATCCACACAACGACCAAGTCACTACATCAAGCGTTTATGTCTATGTCGTTGTGTGGATGATGACGAGTGAAGAATCTCATCACAGTTAAAAGTAGTAGTCCAACTTATATGTCTATGTTTTTATTGATAAATTCCTGTTATTTTCTAGTATTAAGAAGTTATGTAATTTAGGTAGTTAATTACTGCAAGCCTTGCAGTTCAACTGGTAAGCAGTTGCACTTGTCTATCTTATATATATGTAATAATAAGAAAAGGGACAAACAAGTTTTCTTTCCAGAAAAGTGTGTGTGTTTATGAGATTGAAGAGTTCTCTCTAATGAGCTCTTAAAATTCATGAGTAAATCGAACAAAAAGGGCAGAACAACAAAGAAATACTCTAACCCGTCACTTGATTTCACCCTAAAAAGACCCATAACCAAATCCATAAGTCGGGACCATAACATATGGGTGTTTAGATTTGCATTTTGGAATCCTCTGATTATTGGGACTTGAAATTGCGATAATGAGTGTTTAATGTTTGGATATCATATTCTGGCTCCAAGTATACATGGATCAAAATATGTTTTATTAACTAGTTTGGTACCGGCTACTTAAAAACCAATTAACCATGTTTTAATAGAGTTACTTATGTATCTTATTTTTCGACCCAATCCTGGAATCTTTATATTTCCATTTCATAAATCCTACATCCAAACACCAACACACAGTTTCTCATCCTCTTTGTTTCTTCTCTTGTTTAGGCTGACACGAAACATGTTTATGCTGTGGAAGCATCGGAAATGGCTGACTATGCTCAAAAGCTTATTGCTGGGAATCTTCTCTTGGCACAACGAATTACGGTTAGTGTCCCTAGTACAAGCTTGGTTGCTTATATTGTTGGATGCTTATCATTTGGAGGTATTCTTGGCATCGTCATGTATCAAGGGCAAAGTTGAAGACGTAGAATTGCCTGAGAAAGCAGATATGTTGATCTCAGAGCCTATGGGTAAGCTCATCATATCTTGTTCATATTGTCTTATGCAGGTTTATTTGACGAATAACAGATTACTTGCTTATGCAATTTAGTTGGTAAAAAAACTGGTCATCTTTTTTTTACAAGCACATTGTTGGTGAATGAAAGAATGCTCGAGTCCTATGTGATTGCAAGAGATTGTTTTCTTGTCCCTAATGGGAAAATGTTCCCTAGTGTTGGATCATGAATATTATGTTGTTTGATGATTCGGGTGGTCTAGGACAATGATTAAATAAGAAAGCCATTAAAGATAGATGAAGAGAGTTGAGAGGAGGTTTCTTGAAGAGAGTTGCTTAAACAAATGTAAGATTAGATTCAATGAAGCTACACCCCTTCCATGGATGGAAGGGGTATTTATACTTACAAATTACACGACCTCCTATCGGCCTGTGGATCAGGTATACAGTGGGTAAAGACCCGTCCTTCCTCCACGGTGATGCACTACGCTAAACTAAACTAATAACTAACTAATAAACTGATAAATAACGTAACTAATGATATGTCTACGAGCTAACTTATGCTAGATAATACTTGGGGTGACCGACACTTCACTATGGAATTTTCTGATTCCTAACAATCTCCCCCTAAAGGAGGTCACCCCATGTTTTACATTTTGAATCCTAGCATTCTATTTTATCTTCAGTCTTGAGCTCGTAGACTTTAATTCTTCACTTTCGCAATCTTTGTGCTTAAGTAGTGCAACTTCAAAGTCCGCATTGATTTGTACTTTTAGTGGAGGCCTTTAACTGATCCACATCTTTGATGATCTTCGAGCTTTCATTGAGATCATCAGCCACAATAAATCTCTAGATCACCTTTTATTGTGTTGCCATCATGTGAAGTTGTGACTTTTGGACCGACATACTCACACTTCTGAATCATGACATCTTTCCATCAGAGTAGCGGAAGCCTTACTGGTTCATGATATTTGCAGCAGCGTAGCAGAAGCATAGTATAAAAATATCAGAACCAGGTTATGTAGATATGCACCAGTCATGATTTCTTCAATTAAGTGTGGATGCTGTGAGCACGCAGCTTTGGATTGACTGCTCAATTCTGATCAGTTGCAACCGTCCAAATGTACCTGCAAACAACAGTTAGCAATAAAACACACGAAAGTGTCTTTGATCACTTTCGCTGAATTGAGGTACACGGCCCACGGTTCCCCGTTGATCAGTACAAGTACTGCCTGTGATCAGATATGGTTCCTAAGAATCTCTTTGACAGGGTTTCGCAGCTGTTCTAGCTGTTCTCAAACCGGAATGTCTCAAAGAAGACAACACGGAGTGAGTGAACCAGCAAATTGAGATTCACTGATTGATGAAAAATGATTTGAAAAACAATCGCGTATTGCTTGAAGAAAGATTTTTGCAATACGACGAAAGTTTTATGAGAAAGATCAATTTTCAATCAAAATACTTTTTGTATTAGAGAATGAGTACACATTCGAAGTGCTAGCGAAAAGAAGAGATTCGCACATCGAACGGTTTTTCTAAAAGTATTTTTTCAGTCAGAGATACTTTTTGAATTTGAAATGAATACACATTCGACGTGCTAGAGAAAAGAAGGTTTGCACATCGAACGGTTTTTCCAAAAGTATTCGTCAATTCCATTCCTGGACCAAGGTTGATTCAAGAATGAATCTCCCCATCGTTTCTATCCAGTTGTCACAAGCTTGATCTTTTGCAAGATTTCACATGTCACCCACCAAGAGCTTGTATGATGTTGGCTCTACAAGGATTTCCATCTTCATTGTGAATATTTTTACATATCACTCGGATGTTCTGGCAATACCACAAGGATAATGCGTAGGACTCTTAATATATACTTACTTTCCACATTGAGTGAAAAAGCAAGTCTTCAAGAATTTAGTGTCCTAACGAGATATTGTGGATGATCTCTTGGCTCTAGACTCAATTTGTGCACATTTGGTTCCTGTGTCGGTGACTAGGGAGAGGGTCTCCTTCTTCAATATCAACAATCTCTAAGAGAAAGTCGATAGATTATGTCGGTTCCCCGTGAGAATGAAACAAGCCCTTTTAAGAGGAACTTGAGTAGCTTGGGAAGTTGTAGTGCAGTGCATCACTGGGTCCATGATGTCTTGTCTTCAATACCAGTGTTACCTTAGTAAACACCAGTAGCATATGTATTGAACCCGGTTACTGCCTCAAGGTTGAATTATTGGAGGGCTATTTCTTTTCACCCTTTTCACATTCCAATTCTTTTTCATTCTTCAACCCCTTCAGTGCTTACCGAGACTTCATAACTAGAACCTTGTTGGGTTTATTCCAGTACTAGCTCTGTCTCAGTCCGCACTCTTCCCATTTGTCATTTTCTCCTTTTTTTAAATGTACCTAAGAACTTTACACTATCTAGTGGATTGTCCCTGGGTAGATCCCTCCGGCTCTGGCGGGATCGTGGGAACGAATACCTAACCTAACCATCCTTATAACACCATGCATAAAGTAAATTGGTCGGTCTTTTTGGTACAGTTCATTCTTCCTTGAAACCAATTGAAAAATCATTTGGAAAAACAATCAAGGTACTTGTGATACGTGATCAAAGCATTTTGTACCCTAATAGTTTTGATCATTTAGAAAACCTCCCCCTCAACATGTGCGTATGATTTAGAAATTGTTTAGCACAGGAGGCAAGAGGACTTTGAAATATTTTCTTTGATCACAATTTTCATACGAAAAAGCCATTTGATTTTCTTGGTAAATTCTCCCCCTCAATATGTGCATAGGATAAGAGAAATCATTTTAACACATAGAGGCAAGAGTTCTTTTGAAGCACAACCACAATCACAAGAGCCATTAAGAAAACCATTTGAAAACTCAATCAAGGTACTTTATAAATCACTTTAAAAAGCTTTCGTACCTCGATAGTTTATTTGCTCCCCCTCAATATGTGCTTCAAGATTCGAAAGCGTTTAGCACATATGAGCGAGCAGCGTGCACAATTAAATCAAAACGATCACCTTTTATCAAATTTCATTATTAAATCACAAATTCTCCCCCGATCAAAAATATCAAACCCTTTGAGATTTTTGATCCCAAGTGATTTAATAAGGTTTAGAAAACATGGGAGAATATGTGCCTTGTTTAAATACTCATCTTGTTTTAGGATAAATGCTCCTCCTCAACATGTGCATTGTATATTTGAAATCGTTTGGCACATGGAGGCAGAAGTGCCTTTGAAGGACTAAAACCAATTCCATTAAAACAGATTTGAGATTTAAATCACGATCTCTCCCATGATCAAAAATATCAAACCATTTGAGATTTGTGATCCCATCTGATTTAAATCATTTAAAAGAGTTTGGGGAAAGACGTGGCAAGATTTAATTTTTGAAAAATGACAGATAAGGACCATTTTAAGATATTAAAGATTGTTAGTGTCAGGTATGATAGTTTTTAAGAGATCTTGTAAGTAAAACAAAACAATTTCACAATCAAACAAGAACAGAAAAAATTTCATTTTGAAAGACCTTGATTCTAAAGAAAAAATCATACCATGACATAACATTAAATCTTTAGATCACCACTTATTTTGTACAATCCGGACTTTTATGAAGCAATATTGTTTGAAAATAATTTATTTTAAATCACTCTCCCCCTCAATCCATGACCGTAGTCGATAATTGAGTGACTCAAGTTTTGATAAAATGAAGTCCGGTGATTTTCAAAATTAAGTCCAATTAATTTTCAAAACAATATTTTCCATTTTCAAAAACAATATTATTCAAAGTTTTAGAAAAATTGTATCATACACTACTTGTCCTGCACAAAGATACATTAGGTGGTTGAGAAGCTTCCGTTGTTGCTGTAGGGCTTAGAAGAAAACCGTCTGCTGATGCAGTGAGACTTCTTACGTTGCATTTTGAATGCCAACTGAGGTCAAATTAAGCTCCGTTTCTTCAATCACTTAGAAGAAAACCATCTGCTGATGCAGTGAGACCTTTTACGTTGCATTTATGCCAACTCTCCATTGAAGTCCAATTAAGCTCCGTTTCTTCATTTGTCAACCCAAGAAATAGTTACCCTTTCCTTTCGGCATCCAATCATCTTCATTAGTGGGATCCGGATCGGGAACATTCTTATATCCATGATATCTGCATACGTTAGTGAACACACATACAAATATATGGTGGTCGACAACACCCAAACATCAATCGACTATTAAAAGTCAATTCAACATGTCAATCAGTTCATATAAAGCATGGGAATTATGTGTTCTTCAAACTCTAATCATCTAATCCTAACAATCATATCCTAGGCACCTAGTCCTTCAACGTAGGTTAACATCATTTTCAATTAAGCATACAGGATAATTAGATAATCTCGTTAGATGATATAGATATAAAAACATTCTCCCCCTCAATCAATGACTTATTTTTCTAAAAAGTTTAAAAGCGCTGAAGTCATTGATTGAGTTTTCAATTTTTACGAAAACTCTGAAACTGATTGATTTAATAGCAACTCATTTACCACCATTTTGAACACAACAAATATTTTTCTGAAGAATTATAGACGGAAAAACATTTGTGTAGGAACAGCAGTCCTTCGACATACTTTCCTCATTTTGTTTTAGGATAAGTGCACGAAATATTTGAAAATTGGTTTAAGCGTAGCACTTTCCTTTCTTTGAAGAACGGGTTGCTATCTGAAATAATAGCAAGCCATGGTTTAAGCACGGGTTACAGTCAGAAGTAACTGCAAGCCATCATTTGAAGCCCGGGTTACAGTCAGAAATAACTGTAAGCCATTACTTGAAGCGCGGGTTACAGTCTGAAATAACTGTAAGCCATTATTTGAAGCCCGGGTTACAGTCTGAAATAACTGTAAGCCATTTTTTGAGACATGTTTAGAAAAGAATATTTACACCTCCTGCTCGAACTTCATCTAAAGTCCCGTGCCAATATTGAATGACATTTCTAAGACCGTAGATGTTATCGATACCAGAAGACATGTCTTGAGAAAACATATTTTTGGAATTTTTCAAATTTTTCTGATTTTTATGGATTTTTGTTGGTTTTATATTTTTCTATTTTTTTTTGTTGGTTTTATATTTTTGTATTTTGTTTTTTTGAATAAATATTTACACGGATAGAGTAGATGATATAGTTTAAGAAGATGATGATACGAGTACCGAGATAAGGATATCAAGCAGCCCCGTTGTAGAAGATATAAGTCATCATCCCTAAAACTTTCACCACCAAAGCTTTCGAGGCTCTTGCATTGAAGAAAGAAATTGAACCATCTGAAAGTGAGACTTTGGCAGCTTCCCCCTAAACCGAAAATCCTTTGGATGAGCAGATTCGAAGCTCTATTTCAAGCTTTCCTTAGCCAGGTGCACAGAGAAGCACACCATTATCATAAATCCCGCTGCTCCTTTTGAGACCGATAATCGAGATTCTCCATTCGGGGTTATATCATCCAATAGAACACCAACAACGTTTCATCCCACACTTAAATAATCTTCTCAAATTTCTTTTCCACTGAGGTCTAAAGCAATCCATTCCAAAAGGTGTCAAGAGAACAATTCCCACAAGTAGTTGAATTGATGCAGTCAGTCTCTTTGTATAATGCTCAAGAACTCTCCCGAATACACATCATGAGGGTAATGAAGAACACCTCCCCAATGTTCACATCTTTCGTCCCTGATGATAGTGTATGAAGCTCAAGAACCCGAAGTACACAAATATCCAAGAGCTCTCCCGAATACACATCATGAGGGGAATGAAAACACCTCCCCATGTTCACATTTTTCTTCCCTGATGATCGTGTATGAAGCTCAAGTATCCGAAGTATACCAATACACAAGGAATGAATAACTGATAACATTGAAGAAGCAGGCCAAGTCACTGATTATCTCTGCGGGTGACAATCTCTGCGGATGTCAACACCGGAATAAGTGATTATATCTCTGAATCACTGATTAAGCACTCAAGTGAACCAGCTGAGCATCATCAATGTACCCAATCTCTCTCCCCTGAACATTGCAATACCATCAAAATCACCACATACTTGTGTACCTCTTTTATCTTCAGAAACTTTCTCTAACATCACTTCCTCCACGTAGATGAACTACTAACACTAAACGCCTTGATGAGTAAAACCTTGAGTTTCTCTGCGGTCATGACATTTGTTTTCCCGGGATATCTTCAATCACTTAGAAGAATTAAGTTCATCAAGTTTACTCGTCATGAGTCAAACATTGAGTTTCTCTGCGGTAATAACATTTGTCTTCCCGGGGTATCTTCAATTACTTAGAAGTATTAAGTTCATCAAGTTTACTCGCGTTTAGGTGCTTATCTCCTTACTCCTTGCTGGTTTTTGACACTTCAGAATCAACAACTCTTTGTAAGTCCGTATACTAGAAATATTTTGAGAAGAACATCATTAGCTCAGATGTATCTGTGAGAGTCAACTTGCTGAAGAATAACGTGAGCAAGTCTAATTAGGGATTAAATTTGGCATTTTAAACTCCCCCAATTAGTGCTCTCCCCTAAACTGACAATCTGTTTGATAACTGCCCAGAATAAGAAGAAGTCTTTTGATAATCACATGCAACTCGTCTTTTAGTCTTCTAACATACAACAGAAAATGTAGAACCGACTGTAGACTCGACCTTCTTCTAGATTGTCCAGTTGGGGAATAGATAGTTAACATCTTCAACTCACACCAAAAAGCATCCCACCAAAAAGCATCCCAATTAACTTACATCTTGCAAATCCCCTTAACTAAAATCCCTCCCAATCAAACAAGAACAGAAAGATGTTCATCAAGGAAATCAGCAATCAGGCCGCAACGAACACACAAGATGGTAACACCAAACTACCAATCACATCAAACAAGAACAGATAGATTGTTCGGAATCATCATGTTGATGTATACGTGAAGCATTAACCGGAAGCACTTTGTCGATAAACTCATCAATCCGAGTGAAGATGTCAACCAACGGCTCTTAGAAGAAACATCAAGTGAAGATGACCCGATAATAAGAAGCTCGGTTCTTACACGAGTTTGGAGCCGTTTGACCATTTATTCTCAAATATCAATCAACCATGCAAAAAATTCACACTTCTTCTCCCCCTCAAGAATTGCATACGGAGATGCCATTATTGACTAAATAAGTGAAATCATCCAAAAGTATTCTATTCACACTTCTCCCCCGCAAAATTAGCACATGATGTCACCATCGTCATTATAGTTGAGCAAGTGGAATAAGAAAACAATCAATGGTAGCCCGGTTCACTTGATGACTGAAGCGCATGGAAAAAGTATGAAGCATGTTGATGAGAATGGTCATAATAAGAAGATTTCTCTTCTTTTGAAGATAAAGCGCACTGAAACGTACACTTTTCTTTTCTTTAGAGTACGAGGCATGAACTGTTGTGTTCATACGTCATAAGAAGATTTCTCTTCTTCATAAGATAAAGCGCACTGAAACGTACACTTTTCTTTTCTTTAGAGAACGAGGCATGAACTGAAGTATTCATACGTCATTATGATGAAGTACGAGGCCTGAACTGATGTGAACAGACGTCATAAATCTCTCTCTTTTCATCTACTCTTGGCAAACTTGTAATCAACCCCATTATCATTCAGTAGGCTATTTGTCGTGACAGCTGATGGAGAAAACCCAATATGATGAATTTGACCCTAAAGTTAACTAACCCGAACTCGTGACTTATACTTGCACATATGTAACAAAGAGCGGTGCCGATTTCCATTAGCATCTCTAAGTACTCTCTATGTACTCTATACTCTTCATCTAACCAACCATCAAGTATAAGACGTACATTACCTCTTGAAAATCCACAATTGAATGTGACACTGAGCACTACAACGTAACTCCTTAAAGTGATAGTTATTTTGTGGTGGTATGAGCCCAATTCCCCCAAGTGGTAAAATAAAAGGTAAAAGACACCCAACAATAACTAGATTTCCAAGTCTTCATTTTTAATAATAAGCTCGAACAAGGATCATGAAGAATCTTCATCCAACCATCCCCGATATCTTCAGATACTAAGTACACTCGCCCGTGATATTTCACTTCAACCTCAAATAAATAATAGTGAATTAACCCCGTTGTCACATCTTCTGGTTAAAAATTCAAATCTAGCCTCCTTTGTCGTTTTAAGTGAACTCTGATAATGGTTTTCATCCCGACCATGGTTAAAAGCACATAACCCCGTAAAACCATGTAATAACCAAACTGCCATGAAGATAACCCAAACACACATCCAATTCATGAAGTACACCCTTTTATCCCTTCTTCGAAACAGAAACCGTAGCACCAGCATCACGTAAGATCCAGAATCACACTTTCTCTTCTCCAAGATGGTTCCATCATTACGGGATTTTACAACTCTATGGTTTAAACCGAGAAATAGTTACTTTCGCGAAACCAAGAATAAACCGTAAGATAGATCCGGAAATGCACTTTACTAATACCAGGATGTTTCCATTGTCACGGGATTTTACAAGTCTATGATTTAAACCGAGAAATAGGTTCTTTCGCTGGATTTTACAAAATCAAGACAAAACCGTAAACAATGTCAGCTTGAATGTGTAACGACAACTTTGGTTTCGGTGAATATCTGTTTTAGGGGAACATGCAGCGGTTCATCAACGGTTCATAATCCAACATCAACACCATCCAAACAACACTTTGGTAAACACATCATTCACACATTCAGTCGGCAATTGCAGTGACAACATGGAGAAGTAAACCCGATATGCCAAACTTGATCATGAAGTGAAATTCCCCAGATTTGTTACTTAAACTTGTACTAATCCTTGTGAAGAAGAAACGGTGTACCCAAAGTACAAAACCTCTTGACATTCTCAACTGAGTGAGACACCGAAGTGATAGTTACGTTGTGGGTTAAGCAAGAAAGAATCATAACCGTAACTAACTAGCCAAGTCTTTATCACACTCTGTAAATGCCCAAACAAGTCATCTTCGCGGAAGGGTAGAAAGAAAGAAGATGAAATAAGTAAACGCGCCCGAAAAATCTCAATTCAAAGCCAAATAAGAAATACCGTACACAAACTCCGCAGTCAACCTAATTCCAATAACAATTCGAGCCAAGACATAATATCCGTAAAGAGGTATACACCAAAGTACCAAACCCTATAGCAACAAGTCTCATCATTTCATCAATTCTCATCAAATAGCTTCGTCAAATCTCATCGACAGAATTCACCGTAAAATCTCATATCATCATCAAATCTATAACTCTCAGCCCATAAGTTATCATGAATCATAAATTCAAATTCACGAGCATGAAACAATATCCAACGAGGGTCCGGACCAAAAATATATCCAATATCACATATCACCACATGAAAGCTACCATATTTAATTTAGCACGAAACGACCTGGTCCATGATAACAAAATTAAGCCCAACTTCCATGTTTCACAATGCAGCCCATGAGTCAAATTGATAAAACCGATCCAGCATCCACATTCACTTCTTAACCCATATGTGAACCAAATTTTATGTCCATAATAATTTAATTCACATATTTGATATCATGGTATAGCAGGCAGTTGCAAAAATACACGGATACCATTTGCCCTCATACCTGACACAATTAATTCGGCCCATAACAAGCCCACTCCATCATATACATCAACCTGAAAAACGTTAGGCCCATGAGAAAAAAAACTGCTCCACATTACGCCCTAATAAAGTGGGTATAAAACAACCTCTCATCTCATATACTAACCCTAATAATCGCCTCACATTAGAACTCTCACCCAAATCTCAGCATATCATCTTAAAATAAACGCTCCATCTCCTAAAAGTCCTCCACAAACCCTAACACAACTCACAACAAACCTACGCCCCCATCTTCCAAATATTTCACTGCTCATATATCTGCTTCCCAAACCATTTCTGGACAAACATCAGCCTCCCATCTCCAAAGGATGTATGCAGATATCACTCACCACAGGGATGGTTTGAGTCGATATCAAGATCTCAATCATCATTAGCCACAGGGATGGCTACGGTTTGTGTGATGGCAACGAGAATCACAATCCAATATATAAAGGTAGGTATTATGAACGTTTAATCCATAGGTGTTATGTATTGATTGTTTTTCTTTAAACGAAACAAAGATTGGAGTTAACAATATTGTTAAAAACAAATCTTTAAATTCGGATATAGTCACAAACATTTAGATCAATGATGGTTTCTTAGGGTTTTATAAAATCTGAAAAGATCTTTGATTAGTCTTTAACCCATGAGAAACTGAGATCTCACTCATTTTTTATCCGTTTTTGAGTTTTGTATAAACGAACTGGCGAGAGAATGATACGGGTTCGTGTTGTTCTTTCACAAATTGTTCGGATATTAACATGAGGTTTGGTCTTCAAACGAATCTATGATGGTTATAGTTCAACTTAAAAATATCTTTGAAAGGTGTGAAATAAAGTTAAACACACTGAGATCTTTGTAATCCTTTTACCATGTCGTATCTTGTTTGATGTATGGTTTTGGGAAGGAGATGGTTTAGAATAGTTTGGAATTTGAAGTTGTTGATGTTTTAGGATTAAGACTGATGATGTACAAATAAACTGAGGTCATGAGTCTGGTGTTTTGTTGTTAAAAGATTGAGTCATGTATTAAGGTTGATGAGGTCCAAGGCAGCAAGTCGCATATATGTAAACGGCATACTTTCAGTCAATATAACATAACTCGCATGCTTTCATTTTAACAACTCGCATCCTTTATAACCCGCATCATTTGGGCAGCATAACAACTCGCTTTTGACATTAAATCAATAGCAACTCGCTCAATAGCAGAGTGCAACTCGCTCAATAGCAGAGTGCAACTCGCTCAAAAGCAAGTGTAAGTAGCATCTAACTCAACTCGCATCATTTCCAGCTCTCATCTTATCCAACTCGCAACCCCAACTCGCATCATACCTTAAGTTAATCAACTCGCATTCCAGCCATTGAAACTGGACATTATAACAGCTCGCAACCAAGAATACATTGAGTCTGGACAGTCAATACTGTCAACTCGCTTTCAAGAAATCAGGCAACTCGCATCTAAGAACAGTGAATCTGGACAAGTTAAATAACTCGCATATGGAACATAGTAACTCGCATAAATGAATTTCATAGCAGCAGAATAGAACTCCATAAAAACAGACCCATTCATTGTGACCGTTATGACCTTTTATGACCACAAAATCTCAAAAGATATGAGTAAACATAAAAGTGTTTATCATGGACCAGACACAAATTTTTTGAGAAACCAGATAATCAAATAGCTGCTTTACCACAAGTTTAAAACCGGTAACTAACATTTTAAAACTGTTTCAAACTCAAAGCCTCCACAAGTGTAAACTGCTAATGACCATGTCAAACATTTAGACACATGAACACCATTGAATGACTGACACTTAAACAAACCAGGATACAAGCAACAAACTTTTAACATAACCAACTCAAAACTCATTCAACCATCACAATAAACACCTCAACCCGCATATGAACCGTACAAACCGCATACACCAATGAGTGCCAAAAACCATACGAAACATCAAAACAACAAAACCTTGGCTCTGGTACCAATTGTTGGATCGTGAATATTATGTTGTTTGATGATTCGGGTGGTCTAGGACAATGATTAAATAAGAAAGCCATTAGAGATAGATGAAGAGAGTTGAGAGGAGGTTTCTTGAAGAGAGTTGCTTAAACAAATGTAAGATTAGATTCAATGAAGCCACACCCCTTCCATGGATGGAAGGGGTATTTATACTTACAAATTACACGACCTCCTATCGGCCTGTGAATCAGGTATACAGTGGGTAAAGACCCGTCCTTCATCCACGGTGATGCGCTACGCTAAACTAAACTAATAACTAACTAATAAACTGATAAATAACGTAACTAATGATATGTCTACGAGCTAACTTATGCAAGATAATACTTGGGGTGACCGACACTTCACTATGGAATTTTCTGATTCCTAACACCTAGTGTTGGAAGGTGATCTTAACTTAATGATGCATTCTCATGTTATCATGATTTAAAGGCAGCCTATGAATTTTTGATGTGACGAGTGGTCAATATATAATGAAAAAGTTGCTGTTCTTTCTTTAATTATTAACATGTTATGCATTGAACGCTTGTCAGTATATTTTAAAAACATAAAATATGAAGTCAAAGTGATATCTTGTACTTGCCATATATGTGCGTATACGCCTTTTGACGTAGAATATGGAGCTTTTCGTGCCACATATCATGAAAATATAATAACAATAATGAAATCAGTTAAATTTAAGAATATATTGATGGTCACAATACCTTTGGTTGCAACACTGGTCAATAAAGAACTTTGAAACCAACCCTGATGCTGATCGGCACATTCTACATACAAATCGTCAGGATAACTAAGGCCACCCCTATTTTCTAAAACAGCAGCCCATAAAGATCCTGCAGTTTATGTATGTGTAATGGGTTAATTTACCTATCCAATTGCATAAAACTAATACACGGACGGTTCATGTTTAATATGTAACTAGCAAATAAACCTGAATCGAACCAAACATCCATCTTCACACAACCTGATGCTTTATCACGATAACTTTCAGGAAGCGATTCTTCTACAGACATGTACTAACAAACACAATGATTAAAAAATGTACATTCCATAAACGCAAGTTCAAGTTTACACTAGACACGAGCAACATTCTCTTCATTTCAACAAAAATAAGGCCATTATAAAAAGCAACAAGTCTCAATGGTCTCACTAATTAACATGACTAATGTACAGCACTAGTGAAACAAACATTTTATCAAACGGTTGGTGTGCAACTCAATATATTATTATCATCTTCCTCTTTGTTCCTTTGGAAATTTGATTTTATTGTTGTCCTTTGTGAAATAATAATAATTTTTACCTATTCAACAATATTTATCTCTTATAGTATTCTCCTAAAGTAATTGATATCATATTTAGCTCTTATAATATTCACGTGCTACTTATCCTCATATTTAGCTCTTCTTTTTTGTTCATTTGGAAATTTTGGATTTTATTGTTGTCCCGATGTTTAAATCACCGTTATCATATAGGGGGCCATTATGAATTAGTCTAAAATTAAAGATGAACTACAATAAGCTTCTAATCGTCCCTTAAAGCATAATTTGCTTTCACACAAACAGTTGCTATACAAGTATACAACCCAACTCTCATAACCCAATGAACACACAAGAACCTTAAACTCTATGAGCATTCAACAATTACCATCTTCTTGATCACTCCCGATAAAAACCTTCAAAGAATGTCTGCATTAATTATATCATGCACATTTGGCACTTCCTTTTATAACAAATAGGTTTGAGGGGTGCTACTAAATTATCCGATTTAGCTCAATATAAACCAAATCTCCACTAAAAAAAGGCCATTTACTTGAAGGTGTTTTAAGCAGACATTATATCAAACAGTTGGAGTGCAACTCAATTTAATTACAGGACTTGCAATGTTCATCCCTAGATGAAGACGAGTTGGGTTCCATTCAACAACCTATAAATGATTCGGGTGTTCAAATTCATTGAACTCTCGGTCACGAAATGCATTTGATATAGACTAACGGTCTAAGCTTACTGGAAACCTAATCCATCAAGTAACATTATGCAAGTCTCCAAGTTGGATAAAGTAGCCATTATCACGCAAGCATCGAATAGTCTGCCACATGAGCTTAAGATTACCAATCATATCTCAATAAAATCAAGTTCGCCTGTCATATGAAGGTCATCTTTTGTAATATATCTTTGCCAAATCACATTGTAGTTGTCAAGTAGATAAAATAAAAGGTTCATTTGTACAAATCCCTAGATGTACATATATTACTAGTTTTTCATTGATACAAAAGACTTAGAACAATCCCACTTATCATACACTTTCTGTCTTTAATGAATCTAGAAGTAGCGGCAGTCCATCAACCTTGACTTCAAGCCTACAAGTTTAAAAATCACACAATAAGTCACTGCAAACTGTTAACCAGTTTTAGTATGATAAAGTATGCTATATTTTAACACAAATAAAATAAAAGCCTTTTGCTGATACTCAAAGTAAACACGAATTTCGATCAGCGCGGGAATATATTCTTACATTGGCCGGAACTCTAGACCACATACGATGAGGCCAGACATTGTTCCTTCATGACTTGTGAATTTCATATCAATAGAAAGAGAGCCATCCTTGAATTCATGAGCTGAGTTAAATTTCCACAGTTGAATCTCCATCCATCCATCTTCTCTTTGTTTTGGAACCCGGGTGATACCATTTATGTTCAGTGCGCTTGGGGTTATAAAATAAACAAATTCAGTCTCATTGTTTTCTTTGTGCAGTATGTCTCGTACTTTTACTGGACAATGCAGCCCCTGACATTTTTCTGAAAGCTTGAACACAAGGTAACACACGTATTCTGTATCTTGTGACAACATTTGACTTTTGATCGTGCAATTAAGATGAAATACTTGTTGTGGTAAAAGCTCAATCACCTCTCGAAATCTGCATATTGGATAGATTGGAACGAAATTATATATAAAGACAGGAAACCACATCCAAGAAGTGAAAATTTTGTCAACCATTTATTCACGAAATTTTAATCGTCAACTACGAATAAAAGAACACTCGGTTAGAAAATCTGTTTTTTCATGTGACATCTACATATTTGGATGTACAATAAAAGTAGTTTAGTGGTTAAAGCATTGGGCTGGTAATTCGTGTGGGATTCGGGTTATTTCCCAACCTGAACATGTCATGTTTAAGTAATTGGGTCAGACTTGTGAACCACAACTTGTTTAAACATACCTTGAACCCGACCCATTTAATCCGCTTATCTAACTCGGTTGGCTGTTTAGCGAGTTACATTGGTTAAATAGGTTAAATGGGTTGGCAGGTTGACCCGTTAAATCCATTCAAACCATATAAAACCTTTAAAAAACTATAAAATTAATATTTTCTTTCAAAAAAAATTAAACGGCATATCGGGTCGACCTATTTAACCCAACCCAACCCAAACGCGGCCTGAAACCTATTTACACCCAACCATAAACCGTTTATTTCTGTATCGGTCTCGGATCGTGTTTCATGTAGTGTCAGTAATTGCCGCCTCTAGTTAAAGGAAACTGTAACAAAGATAGCTATAATATAAGAAGCAAACCTGGACTTGGCTAGTGGTTTTGAAGAAAAAAGATCTACATTAGAGAATTTGTATAAAGCTGCCTTTGCCGAAAGCACTAGAACTTTCTTTTTGTCGACTTCGCCCAACCAGAACAGCTCATCGTAGTTTCTACATATCTTGAATATTTCTTCAAAGTTAATTGGAAGTTGTTGTACCTGATCCACATTAAAGTTTGATTTCAAGACATGTTGGACTTCCTTTAATTTTCCAATTTCTTCATGTTTCACCTGTGTGCAATCCATGTTAAATATGCAACATACATCATGGGTTTTGTTTAGTTTTTTGGCATGTACCCGACATCTTTGTATAATATTAAAAAAAAAAAAAAAAAAAAAAAAAAAAAAAAAAAAAAGTTTATAATGGAAATAAGAGATTCAAACTTACATTGTCAATCGCTCGAAATTCAATGCCTTCAACATAAACCGCACTTTCTCCACAATAGTATGATGAAAAGCTCTCAAGTAGAAACTCAAAAACAACATCTTTATTGTGATTCAAGAATTGGTACAACTCAATCATCATCCAGTCCTTGTCTCTCCATGTTGCGAAATATGCATGTAGAGTTTCGAGTCCCTTTTTATACTTTAGGTTAACACACATCGGTTTACTTGAAAATTTTCTTGAATCACTAAGTTTGAAGACTAAATAGATCCCATAAACTACATTTGGAGATAATAGTTGAGCGTTTGTCTTTATTTCAATGTTCAATTTGGAAATATCTAACATCTCCGCTACTGACTCAAATCTGCACATATTATAAATATTCAAGTCGCGGTCAGTCATAACCATTATTCCCCCAGATGTACACTTCTGCTTTAGAATTTAGTACTCCGTATATCTTTAAACCAAAATAAATAAGAAAACAATTTCTTTGGGAATTGGGAAAAAAACTTAAATTTAAAACTGAAACTTACTGTTTCAGTAAACATATAATCAACTATGATCATTTTCTTTTAACCATTAAGTTATCGATTTTCTATAGAGGGATAATATATTGAAATACACAAGTAAGATGCTAGCAAAATTTATGATTCATGGTCGTGCAAACAGAGGGCCCAAAACAGGGTGTACCTCAGCCACGTTTTGAAAAAAAAAAAAAAAATACAGAATCAAGCTAGAGAGTACATATCAACTACAAACAACATGTAAATATCATACATAAATCTGAGACTATTAGAATTAGTCAAGAAGACACTAAAATCTTATATATGAATTTCATAAATGCATACTTTAAAGAAGACACTAAAATCTTATATATGAATTCCATATTATATAGGAAGAATAGTCATTTTAGTTAACATAAAGTACAATTCTTTTCAAAATCGGCACTATGTAATCCAATTCATATAAAAAATATAACTTTGTCTAAGATTGAATTTCCATTCCTTGTGATGAGCGGAAAAGTACATGTCATGCAACCTTAAGCTTGATCATTCTTACCTAATTATTATATTTTAACTTATAAAGCTTTTTTTGTGTACTTTCAGTAAATATCAAGGTTCAATGTATAAATAAACTAAAGCTTGAGGAGACTTTAGAGTTCATATGAAAAGATCTAAGACACTGAAGAACCTGTACATGTTACAAAGCATCTACTACTTACTCTTCTTCGAGTCTATTACCATTTGATTAAAAAACATTTTTGCATTATATCTGAATATGAAAGTCAGTTGTTTATATTTCTTATTCTAAAAGTTGTTGATCATATTAGAACATAAGTTTATGCATCTAACAACAATATATATGTACAAACAGAGGTAGAGAGAATAACCTTGATTCTGGAAGAGATTTCCACTCATGTGGACAACTATTTTTGTAGGAAAACAATGTCGCTGAAACCATTGCATTTCTTTCTCCAATACCATCGAATGTCATCAACTGTAATACAACAAATAAAAAAGTCAGACTCAACGTTAGGATGTGTGAATGCATGTATGATTTTGATTCATCCCTAATAAACTCAAGGATACACAGAACACAAGATGCACAAAAATATAAGTGAGATTTGAGAATGAACTCATTACCATTTCGTCTTGTTGAAGGAGGATTCGCTTTGAAAAAATGTTGTAAAGATCCTCTTTCTTGATGGTAGAATATATTTCATGGCACTTTGACTTCTGGATTATTTCTTTATAGTCTTTAGGCAATTTGGGCTCCCATTTCTCATAATCCTCCTGTATATACATTAATTAATCAATTAATAAACTCTCGTTTCATACACCTACTTTCTTACAGTTTATAAAACAGTGAAAGGCCAGTTTTGTCAAAATATAGAAAGTTACCTGGAATTCCAATGCTTTCATAAGCTGTATGACCACTTCATGAGCTGTTGGTCGTCTTTCTCTCCTATGATGTAAGCATTGAAAGGCAATCCTTGTAAAGGTAATATATGACTGTGGCACAATTTGTTCTTTGATACCCTTGAACACTAACTTATCAAGTTTTCCAGCATGATAGTGATGTTTAGCCAAAAAGGGTAAATAAAGAAACTCATCATCTAGTTCCTCGGATGATAGTTTCCCACACAATATGTCAAATAAAACCGCGCCCAGTGAGAATATATCAGACTCTTTAGTTAAGAAGCCTGTTTTCGAGTGTAGTGGGTCACGATAGCCGATTGTGCCTGTTACATTGTCGGTGACAAAGCCTACATCTTGATTTGTTGGACAAACTAAGGAAAGCCCAAAATCAGAAATTTTTGCTTTCCAATCATCAAACAGTAGAATGTTGCTGCTGTTGATGTCCCTATGTATTACCATTTCTGGACTTGAAATAGTTCCATGAAGGAACTCCAACCCGATTGCAATATCAATGCAAATTTTAAGCCGCATCACCCACGTAAGACTATCATCGCTCAAGTACTTATCAAGACTTCCTCTCGATGCGTAATCATAAACAATTACTTTCTCATCCTCTTCATCACAGTAGCCTACAAGACCGATGACATTTTCATGTTTATAATCCATAAGGATTTCTAGCTCTGTCATAAATTCAGCTTCTCCTTCAGCACACTTCCTATCCAACAGCTTTGTAGCAATGATGTTATCTCCATGAGCAGATACTCCTCTGTATACATTCCCGAAATATCCATGTCCAATGATATTGTCTTCACTGAAGTCTTGTGTAGCCAGCTTTATGTCTTCAAGTGACAGTTTGAGGCTATCCTTGTGGTTCTCCTGTGAATCATTAGACAGTGAGTCGATTTTATAAGTTAAAAATAGAAGGAACTACTTGCTATCTAAAATGCGTTCGTGAATTTAGGTTCTCAGTCTACCAGTTCACATCAGGGGGTGGGGGGAAGGAGTGGTTGAGGGGGTTTACAATTGCTAGAATTTTATAAGATGATTAAATCACTAAGTTAATAGATTTTAAGATTAAAATAATAAGTCACAAAATTTAAGGTCTAAAATAACTTAAATGGGAAATTGAGTAGTAGTTTGAGGATTAAATAGTATTTACACAAAGTATAATGTATGAAAGGTCACATACATGATGAAGAATATAAGGAGAATATAAAGTTGTATTTTAAATCCATTACTTACCTGAAAGTTTAAAGCTTTTTTAAGTTCGTTGATGACAACATCTATGGATGGACGCTTGACTTGAGTTTCTGCTATACATCGAAAAGCGACTTTTGAAAATATGTCCAAAGACTCTTTATTGGGTCCTTTAGTTAAAGAAAAGACATGTTCATTGGTCTCTTCCTTTATCTTGTGATCAACAATTTCCATCAGTGTCCCCTTCTCGAAATGATGTCGTGCAATGGATGCAATCCCGTTCCCATCGGTGAAAATACGATCATAGGCCAACCTCCCTGTCAAAATCTCAAACAATACTACTCCAAAAGAGTAAATGTCTGACTTTTTATTTAATCTTCCAAACTTCTGATACTCTGGATCCAGATACATATTTGTACCTGCAATCATACTGGTATAGATAGTGCTGGTCGCTTGATCTGCTGGGTGGAATTTGGAGAGCCCAAAATCCGCAATCTTTGCCTTCCAATTATCTCCCAACAGAATATTATCGCTTTTGATGTCACGGTGTATCATCTTTTGTTTGCCATGATCTGTGTTGTTGTGAATGTAATTCAAACCATGTGCAATATCAAGGCATATATTTAGACGTTGCACCCAATTAAGATTAGTCGTTTTTTCACTGCTTCCCAAATAGTTTTCAAGACTTCCTTTTGAAGCATGCTCATAAACCAGGATCATTTCACCGTTACCTTCTGAACAAAAGCCAAGTAGAGAGATTATGTTATCATGCTTACAAGTAGTTAGAGTTTCAATTTCTGAAATGAACCCTTGTTCTCCTTGTGGATTGTGAATGCGCTTTATGGCTACTGTGCTTCGTTTTCTGGGTAAATCGCACTTATTCACACCTTCTATCGACGAGGAATTACTGCTATCGAAATGTTCAAGATCTGATATGTACACTTTACCGAATCCGCCTGACCCGATGCAATATGCTTCATCAAAATTGTTGGTAGCCTGGATAATATCAGTTAGACGAATCTCCAAGTGTTCCAAGTTCTTCCCCTGCAACATAATGGAGTTATGCAGCACCAAATTAAAAAATAATAATTTTTTTATATGGTTGACCAACATTTATAAAATGTGAGAACACCCTAAAGCAACAGTTGATCTGTTTTAAGTTACTTATTATGAAAATGATTTTCATCCCCAAAACTATAGCCTCAAGATACATCTTACAAAAATATCAAGGCATGTGACAAGATCGAAAATGTATATTGAGAGATAACATACATATGCCCTGTTTCAAATAACGAATGAATTAGGCATAGTTTGTTATTGGGTATCGCTTTCGGTATAGGTACGATAAATGTATGAAGCGAACAAACACGTGTTTTCATGGCCCGTGTTGTGGCGGGACACATATAGCTTCAATAGATGGATAAATTAGTATCGAGTGTAGAATTTATAATGTTGAACTCAATAGTTATATTTTAAAACAAAGTAGAATTAGATTGAAAGAAAAGCAAGGTGCTATGTGTAGTTTGGTCTCATTTAGTTGTAAGGTAGTACGTATAACTCAGGTGAATTTATGAATCTTATTAACCTAAGTAATAATAAGGCTAAATAATTAGAATAATTCAAACTTGGGTTAATTAGCATAAAATAAATTACTTTATATATGGTTTAAGATGTTTTATACGTGGTTGAAGATTGAAACCCGATACTTTACATAAGGTTTTCACTATCTTCTCAACCATTTTATAGCCTCTTCTTCATCTTAGCCTTTTAAATGATATACCAGTTCAAAACATAGTCCTTGAACATATATTTAGCTATCCAAAGCTAAATTGACATAACAATGGTGTTAGTTTGTTATTTTTTGTTTTTAATTCTATATTATATTTATTTAAAAGTTCACTGGCCTAAATTAAGAAATAATATTTATTATGATTCATAGTTGTATATATAGAAGCGATGTAGGTTCCATAAATGTATGAGTGGAATTGATTTTCTATCTAGCCGTCTAGGTATCATTTTTATGTTTACAGGTGATGGTCGTCGGGGATCGAACCAGCTAAGGTTGGTGGCTTTAAAAATCCCCAACCTTCACATATGACACAAGGTTTATATTTTGATGACATGACTAGTTTATAAAACTTTTTAAAAGCTCTACCATAGTGCATGCTCTATTTACACAATCAAGCTAATGGTCACATTTTTTATACAACCATATTCACCACATTTATTATAAAAATCTTAGTTCTATACAATCAAGGTTATCTATAAAAATCTTAGTTTTATTATGAAAAAACCCCAACTTTCAGATATGATACAATTTCTTTGGTGAGGATATATATAGTGAGTATAAAGTAAACCAGATAATAACAGTTGGTTTAAAACATACAATTGATCGTCCTATTTGTAGAATTAAAAAAAATGGTATATTGAGGATATAGTGGTTATACAATAAACCAAACAATAACAGTTAGTAATGTAGAGCAACTATTATTTATTAATTAAGATAATCGACCTCAAATTAAAAGTTAAAGAAAAATAATTACCTTCAAATGATCTGATGATGTGGCATCAAATGCATTTCTTGGAAGTTCCTAAAATGATATTTGCAAGAGAATAGGAAATGAGTTGAAAGATATAACAATTATTGTTACATAAAGATGACAAACAAAGCTGATGTTCTTACTGGATTTTCATGTTTCCGTTGAAATTTCAATGCTTTCTCAAGTCTTTTGACAACCTGATCTATATATGGGCGATCTGCTCGTTCCTCTTTTATGCACCAATATGCTGTCTCTGAGAAGATTTTTAATGCTTCTGGGTCCATCTGTTTTCGTAAATGCGGCATGATCATTTCATCCAACTGAGATTTGGCCAGCTGACTTAATAACAACCCCTTTCTCAACTCATCTTCATCTTCATTTTCGTCTCCGTCTTCATCTTCGTCTTCTTCTTCTGCACTCCTTCCGCATAAGACTTCAAATAATACAACACCGAATGAATACACATCTGACTTGTGGGTCACACCGCCAGTCTTTTTATATTTTGGGTCCAGGTATGCATTCTTAACAATATCACGAGTAAGAAGAAGACGGTGCCTCCGAGCTACTGTATTTTTCAATGCAAGTTCAAAACCTGATAACTTGGGTTCCCATTTGTCATCTAGTAAAATCTTCGAGCTCCTGATGTTGCAATGTATGACACTAAAATCTCGTCCATCATCATAATGGATGTAACTCAATGCATTTGCAACACCCACACATATCTTCAACCTTCGCATCCATGTGAGGGTCTCGTCACTCAGATATTTGTTGAGACTTCCGTTGGCCTCCTTCTTGTATACGGTAATCATCTCCTCATCACAAAACCCAAGAACTGACACTAGATTCGTATGACTGAGACTAGAAAGCATCGACTTCTCCATCCTAAACTTTTTTCTCCCATCTTTTAGATAAGGATAGTCCCGTGCAACAATATCGATGAACTGTCCGGAATGCAACATACGGCCTTGGTAAACATATTTAACTATCTTATTCTCAGGAGCAAAGTTGTTGGTTGCGGATTCTATATCTCTAAAGCTGAATTGTGAGTGGGAAAGGTATTTGAGGGAAGACATTGTCTTTTTGCTGGAATTGGATTCAACGCCTGTTGATGTGAAGTGACTCGCTGATCCCTATATGTACCAAAGAAAACAGCATTATGAAGAGTGCAGATTTTCAAGGTGGAACACTTCAGTGAGGTTAATCATTCATTTTTAACATTTATTAAAGAGAGAAATATTGTAAGAAGATAAGTAAGTTCAAGAGGGATCTTGTGTATCATTCTAAAGAACAATTAGATTTTGCAAAAAATTGTTGGCAAAGGTGATTTTCTGTCAACATAGAAAATATTTTGCATGTATAATAACTTGAACCTCAATTTAACCATAACTCACAACCAACACCTCTTTGACAAATATAGTAGTTTAGGGGATTGATATGTGAATTGAGTGTATTTGTGTACAAAATATATTAACTAGAAAAGACATTTATCCTTGTCTGCTAGTACCCATTTTTTGTTTTCTTTTCTTTAAAACCTTTAAAATAGCCGATATACTTTTGAGAAGTACCCAACAACAATGACAACGGTCACAGTTTATTGTAAGCCATCCATAAGCAATGTTTTTAAAACATTAATAAGAATAAAATATTGTTAAAAATATAACTTTGAGCTTCTTTGTTGACTCCACCCTGTAAGTTCTTATTATCACACTCCATAACAAAACTTTGAAGCTGTAAATTGCATTATAAAGTATCATCATCTAACAGTTTATAGTATATTTTAAATTCTTTTTTCTGTGTACAAATAATTCTGCTCCCTCTTTACTTGAATCTTTCTTTATCGTTTCTCTTGTTTTGACATTTTCCTCTTTTTTTAATGATTTCAGTGGCTTATAACAAGAGCTAAAAAAGAATATCAACTACCTTCTCATGACTGGATGATGTCCCTCCAACTTCGTCCACGACTGATGAGTGTTCCTTTAACATCAAATACAACCATAAGTAAATAAATGTTGCTTGTATTATAGAGTAGTTATTGTGATACAAAGATAAAGATAAATGAAATAGTCTTACAACATTTTCACGTTCCAACTGGAGTGCCAAAGCTTTCTCAAGTCTTGTGACAATCTCATCTGCATTCGGGCGTTGGGATCTTTCTTCATTCAAGCAGTCATACGCTATTTCCGCAAAAATGTTCAAGGATCGCGGATCCATTTGTTTCTGTAGATCTGGATCAATGATACCATCGAGTATTTTCTCTCTATAATGAAAAATTGCCACTGGAGCCAAATACTTGTTATCTTGATTGTTACTTACTGATTTCCTACCACACAATAGTTCAAACAATACTATCCCAAAGGAGTACATATCTGACTTGTGGTTCACACTTCTAGTCTCTAAGTATGTTGGATCTGTATACCCTTTCGTAGACCAAACTGAATCAGTATGGAAAGTATGGTGCCTTTCGGATGCTTTGATCTTCATGGAATGTCGAAATTCCAATAACTTAGGTTCCCAGTCATCATTCAATCGAACTGTTTGACTGCTAATGTTCCGGTGTATAACGCTAAAATCGCGTGGCTCATCATAATGAATGTAACTCAATGCATGCGCAATACCGACACATATCTCCAATCTTTTCACCCATGTCAACAACACCGGGTCACTTAGATAATGGTCGAGCCTTCCCCTGGCGATCTCGTTCTTGTAAATGATGGTCTCTGCACCAACTTCATTACAAAACCCAACAATAGAAACAAGATTTTTATGCCGGAGACTAGATAGCATGGAAATCTCCATCCAAAATTGTTGTTCTATTTCATCCCATTCTTTACTAGATGCCCTCTGAGCAACGATGTTAATCAACTCACCTGACCATGACAGTTGTCCCTGGTATATCGTTCCAAATCCCCATGTGTCTTTAAAATTTGGGTGAGCAAAGTAGTTGGTGGCGGATTCTATATCTTCAAGGGGGATTCTTAGGTGAGCAAGGTGGTGGGGCGAAGAGCGAATCTATCACAAAAACGAAATTTGGGTTACAAAAGGATGTGATCAGACGGTATTCAATCAATACACAAATTAACAGCAACCGATGCATCAACAGTATATATGTATAACTGGGATTCAATTCCCGGTTTGTGCTTGTTTTTCAAAACTTGGACAAGGTTATGCTTGTTTATATATGTTGTTCCATCTAATATTAATTTTGTCCTTTCCCTCTTAAATTATTCTCTCTCATGTAATCTTTATTATGTCATTTTCCTTTCAAATTATTTAGAGTGCATTTGGTTTGCAGTCGGGATTAGAACTGAATTTGAATTTGGGTTTATGATTTGGATTTGGATTTGTATTTGATTTAGAGGTAAGAGAAAAAAAGTAAATTTAATGAATACAAATTATTTTAATAATTAGTGAAGACATGTATATTAATTTTTATTACTTTTATAATACAAAATGATGAGAGAGAAAGAGAGTGCACAAAATAGATCCACACTTTTACCAAAAACAACTCAATTCCCCTACTTTTGCACAATCCATATATTTGATACTTAAAACTAAATCCTAATTCAAAAGAGTTAACTAAACAATTAGTTAATGTCACATCAAGCTAAAACCTAATCCAAAGTGTCATAACAAACACACTCTTGTTACTCCATTTATCTTAAAATAATTGTCCGTTGACAAAAAACACATATTTAAAAAAAAAAAACATTTTAGATTGAATGGATATCATTTTAGAAGTTGCTAACAATGATTGAATGGATATCACTTAGGATTGAATGGATCAACGACAATAATGAGTGGTTGACAAACCAACAAATAAAAAACATTTTAGAAGTTGCTAACAATGATTTACTAGTAGTTCTTTAACTTTTGGTTACTTATTGGTTAACCACTTAACTTTTTTTTCCTTTGAAACCCTACATTTTCTTTCCTTATATTTGTTTGACCATTAAGAAAATCACTTAACTTTTAATGTTCGTTTGAAACACTTAACATTTTTTAGTAACGATTTTATATTTAATATTGTTTTACCTTTTGATTTAATCACTTAATTTTTTAATACAAACCTTCAGCCAACATTGATAATGTTATTAACAATGTTTTGATCTATCATTAACAATGTTTTGATCTATAACATTAAATGACCTATTACTTTGACTATCCGACACGACTCATGATACATCGAATTTTGGTGCCTAAGTTATTATTATTATTATTACTATTATTACTATTATTATTATTAGTGTTTGGATTAAGGAGGTTGATACGATTCTTCAATTTGCAAAAGACAAGACAAAAAAAAGAAAAAAAAAAACAAAACCTTCCAATTAATCGATGTTGAATGTTAACTATCCATGTTGCCCATTTAAAAAAATAAGAAGTCAAAATGGTCAAAACAAACGTTACCCCCCTTTTTAAACATAAGAAAAATCGATAACATAATAACTTAAAATCGCAAAACATGACGTATCATGTTTGAGAACGGGTAAACGAAATAAAAGGTCATTTAATGTTATAAATAAAAAAATTGTCTAAGTTAGTTGAAAGATGATGTTAAATGGTTACCCAAAGTTAGGGGTTATATCAAACCGTTCAATAATACTAATCTTAATTACCTATAAAGATTTTATGGTCAAAGTGGAATTGTTGAATTGTTGAAACAATAGTCAACTACAAGACCTTATTAAAAGGAAACTATATTGCAATTAATGTCTGTAGCTTGCACAAGGAAACAATCTTTCATTTGAAGAAAGTCAAAACTATGTCAATAAGGAAACTTCAAAATAAAAGGCAGGCTGAAAAAATATTAAATGTACCAATTGAATATTCGGTACGTATTGTGAAAAATGCAAACAGGTTATATCAGGAAGTCAAACAAAGATACAAATTTGTCTGTAAACTTCAAAGCTTACTCCAAACGATTCTTTGACACATTTACTATTCAAATAGTGACTTTCATATGCTCCCATCTCTCTCTCTCTTTTCTCACCAAATTGCACCGCTGTCAATACTCAATTCGCCACCACCACCACCATCAACAGATTTCGCCACCAACGTCACCGATTCTTGCAAGGTGTTTGAGTTTCGGTGGTTTCATTTATGATTCAGTGGTCTCGGTGGTGTTTTTTTGGTTTTAGTGATGTTTTCGGTAGTGTTTTGACCGCATATGACCGATAAGGTGTCTGGGTTGTTTGTTCGTCTTTGGTACGTTTTTGTTTTTTTTTTTTTTTAGTTTAGACACCGATGACGGAATATTAAGCCGCTGTCTTGCCGGAATCTTCTGACATAGCCGCTGGCTCGCTGGAACTTTTGTTTTTCCCGCTGCTTTGGAATCAGTTGCTCGTGTTTTACCGGTTCTTCTCAATATTTGGTATTAAGTTTTTTTTTTTTTTTTTTATAAATGTCATTGTAAATTTGTTTTGAATATTTAGTTGTGTAAATTTGTAAGTTTCTTTGTGAATTTTGTTATCCAAAGTTATGTTATTAATCGTTGGTTATACTTTGATGGATGTTTTAAATAAATTTGTAGTTGGTTTGAGCAGAGCCGTATATGAGGGTGTGCGAGGTGTGTTGTCGCACAGGGCCTCCAAATTATAAGGGACTCAAAATTTTTATATGATATGTATATATATTCTATAAAAGTGACGACAAGTATTTAATTTAAAAAGTTGCGTTGAAAATGCTAGCCGAAGCACTTTGAAAACGATTATTTATCATTTTAACTCTTTAAAAAATTATTTACTTTCTATTTTAGGCCCTGTTTTTGTTATTAAACTAAATTTTGCACAAGGCCTCTGTGAACTCAGAGACGGCACTGGGTTTGAGTTTAGTTTTTGCTCCTTGACGCTAGATCTGAAAATTAACTTTGGCATATTTTGATTTTTTTTTTCGGTCTTTTTTCATGTTGGGAATGCTTGGAATATATCTAAACTTTGTATCTAAAGTTGTTGGAAATCGAGTTTAATATTTTTGACTTAAAAAAAAGCTTCAAGTTTTGACCACTTTGTTTTGGTGTAGAAGTTTAAAAGAAACCAGCTTTGTTTTGAAATTTTGACCCAATGAGGAGGATGGTACATTGAGGCTAACAAAATTGGTAAGGCTCAATAAAGCTTTTTTTTGTAAGAAAAAGGTATTTAAGCTTCAAGATGTCATTTCTTTTCACCCTCCTCGATATCCTCCTCCATAAAAGTCATGCGAAATTTTTTAAACAAGCATGTTACAACTTTACAAGGCTACAAGATTACAAGTAGTATATACAAATAATCATCTTGAAATATAAACCCCAATGCAAGGACTACAAATCCAATAATAGAATATCTCATTTAAAGAAAAGCTGCTTTTTTGGCCAACAAAATTAATACTGTAGTTGAATACAAGCTACTATTTACTTTGACGAATGAAAAATAATTTTTTGTTTAAGGTGGTGTATCGTGTTTTCATTCAAAAATGGGTTTTTATTAAAAGTTCACATTTTGTCTATTATTTTCGAAAGTGTTACTATATGGTAATTAATATCTTGAGACTTGATAGATAAGTAGGTGTGTTAAATGCAATACACTTTGTGTTTTGTCTTCGAATTTGTTTCGTGGTTTCAAGAATTTTGGGATCTGTTGGCTCTTGGTGATTAAAGAATGTTTGGAATTGATGTTTGTCATAGGTGTAGGTTTTGATATAAAAGTGGGTGTATTAGATGTGCTTTGTCTCATAAGTCTATCACAAATAACTCAAAACCACTGTGGTTTAATCTGATTTAAATTGATTCGTTTTTTGACGGAGCGGTACAACCAGTTGAATCACGCGAATCGAATCGGGTTTCAAAACTTTATGTTCAATCACTAAATCCTTAAATTTTTATTATTTTTCGTTTATAACCCATTAACTTTTTTTATCACGAAAACTTTCTGCCGCTATAAAATCCAGTTGCTATGCACATTTACTCGTCAAGTGATAAAAAAGTTGCTAAGAAAAATAAAGGGTTTTTATCTGACAATCATTGAATATAGTCTTTTTAAAAGGTAAAAAAAGTTAAAAAAAAAATGTATCAAGAATAAGTTAAATGGTTAGAGTTAGGATCAAATAAAAAGAAATATTAAAATAAGAAGAGTGAGAAGAAACCACAACCATGCATTTTAAATAAACCTATAAAAGTTAAGGCTACCCCCAATAGCATCGGTTGAGTGACGGTTGGAGTTGGTTGGAGAGGGTTGCCTTTGTTGTGGAGATGGGGGTTGGAGTGGGTTGGATGAGATGAGGGTCGAGTACTCAACCCTTATTCATACTCGGTCACATGTCGCATTCAAACAAAAATACACTCTCCCTTCTCTCTTTTATTAATTTAATTTGTTTAAACAAGAAAAAGGAAAAAAAATGAATAAAATTTGAAAGTGTAGATATGGAGGTGCACAAAAGAAGAAGACGACTAGTCCTTTGTCCATTTTTTTATTTATTTACTTTTAAATATATCTAATTTACTAATTTACAGTCTAAGCCTTTAGAGTTTGATTTCATTGTCACTTTTATTTATACTTAACTAAGAAGTTACATTAAGAAACAATTTAAGCCCATAAAGTTTGTATTTAAATTATTATGTAATGTTTTTTTTTATTATTAATGAAATTATAATTTAAGTGTTAAAAAAAATAGATGTCGGTCGTCTTATTGTGGCTAAAAGGTAGTCTATAGGTTATAGGAGAGAGAAAACTGATGTGGCAAGAAAAATGAGAGTTGCTGAAGGTTATTATTGGGGGTAACCTAATACATCTCTTATTAAATTTCTCATTTTTCTCATTTTAGTATTTATTTTCATCTATCCTTTCCGATGGTTAAATCAATAATTTAAAATATATTATCGGCCCGTTTGTTTTACACATGGGTTTGGAATAGGATTTGGATTTGATATTGGATTGAAAGAAAAAAATATAAAGGAGAAAATGAATGATTGTAATAAAAGTGTTTGGTTTATATAATTTTTGTTGAAAATGAAATTAAAACTTGTTAATGTTTTATTATTTAATTAAAAGTAACGTACAGCAAGTCTCACTCGTCAACAATATACATGTTAAAAAGTTGAAATAGTGACACAAAATTACTTGTTACAGCCAAATTATAAAAGGTCAAAAGGTTTATGGGAGGAAACCAAGGAGGCGTTTGGTTGGGGGGCGTGGGCCTCTGAGAATAGGATTTGAGATAATAATCTTTGTTTGGTTTGATGTTTAGGATGAAAATAGTGAAGCTGGCCCACAAATAGTAAAGGTGGAGGGAAGTGGTTTTTCTGACACACACATTTATTTTTTGTCCACGAGTCTTTCTCTCTCACACATGAAAACTTTTTTATATTTTTTAAATAATATTTGTTATATTATATATTATTATTAAAATGATAAAGTAAACATATTTATCTCTCTTAATTTAATTCAATCCCAAATCCAAATCTAAATCCAAATCCAAATATAAATCCAAACCCACTTATAAACCAAACGCACCCCAAGATGTCATGGTGGGTATTGTATAACCCTACATATAAGGGCGTGACAGTATTCCATTAACGTAGCAAACATTTGTTATATGCTATGATTGTATTCCTTTTAGTAAATAACCCCTTACCAAATTGATCAAAACTTTTAGGATTAAATAATACAGTAATTAATTACGTAAACCAAGCTATAAAGTTGTAAATAATTTGAATAGAATATAAGGTGTTAAATACCGATTATAGTACTCAATTTAGATATGCCTTTGTGTTTATCAAAAGTAATAATGTTTCAGTTAAAATTTGGTTGAAATTAATATAAATGAAAACGGCAAACATATTATATATGGCTTATGGCGGAGCCATAAAAGAGAAAATTTCGAGGTCTTACCGGCTTGTTTTCACGTGCTAGTTCCAAAGCTTTCACAAGTTTTGGGACAATCTCATCTATATCTGGGTGTTGCGATCGTTCTTCTTTCAAGCAGTCATACGCTATTTCCGCGAACATGTTGAGTGACTGCGAGTCCATTTGTTGCCAAAGATCGAAATCAATTATTTCAGCGAGTTTTTTCTCCCTATAATGGGTAACGGCCACCGAAGCCAAGTACTTATTATCTTGGTCGTTGTCCATTACTGCTTTCCTACTACACAGTAGTTCAAACATTACTATCCCAAAGGAGTACATATCAGACTTGTGGTGTGCACTTTTAGTCTCTAAATATGTTGGGTCTGTATACCCCAGCCTGTTCGAAACTTTACCAGTATCGAAAGAAAGGTGCCTTTCAGATGCTTTAATCTTCCGGGAAAGTCTAAATTCTATTAACTTGGGTTCCCAGTTATCATTTAACATAATCGTCTCACTGTCGATGTTTCGATGTATAACGCTAAAATCGCGTGACTCATCATAATGAATGTAGCTCAATGCGTTCGCAACACCGACACATATCTCCAATCTTCGCACCCATGTCAACAACCTCGAGTCACTTAGATAGTTTTCGAGACTGCACCTGGTCTCCAACTTGATAACGACGATTCTCTCATCATTTTCAGCACAAAACCCAACAAGAGAAGCCAGATTTTTATGCTTGAGAGTAGAAAGCATGAAAATCTCCGTCCAAAACTGTTGTTCTTTTTCATCATCCCGCTCTTTATTTAACCACCTCCGAGCATGGATTTTAATCAACTCACCTGACCACAAGAGTTGTCCCTTGTAATGATTTCCAAAATCAATTTCTCCGATGAAGTTTTTGCCAGAAAAGTTGTCGGTGGCTGATAGTATATCTTGAAGGGGGATTTTTAAGTGAGCAAAGTCATCGGGTGAAAACATCATGTTTGTGTATTCATGAGAAGTCATGGCTAAAAAGGGCGTTTAATTTGGGTTACAAAATGATGCGAATTGAAGGACTACTTCTCAGAGAGGAGTGAGGTAGGTGGTGGTGACAACAAATTAATGTGTTTAGTAGCGTTTTGTATATGTGGTTGTGGAATGTGGATGAGCCTCTATGTCCGTCAAGTGTTATCTATATATACAGTATGTCTTTGCATTATTACTATTATTATATTAATATTAAAAGACTAGGACTATTGACTATATTATCATCACACAAATAAAAGTAGGGCCGTGGTTGTTTTGCATTATTGTACTATAACGAGTAAGATAAGATGTAGGTGCGCTTTTTGCATTATTAGAGTGGTATGTGTGGAGCAATTATTCACCCATCAAAGAACCAACAACCAATGAATGGCAAGTTGTGTTGTACCTGTCTTTCGTTGTTTGGCTTTTAGCCAGCAACTAGTGCATTTTTTACATGCATCAATAACATGATATTGGTTTCTTTTTGTTAAAATGGTGTTAATAATTGCTCGTATTGTTTTTACAATAATAATTAATAAATCTCAATCTAACAAGTGTTATTAAATTAAAAACCATAGCTAAATAACATTATATCATCCACACTCATCATGTTCGTTACTCAATCTCTAGATCCCAAATTAGTTATTTGTAGTAAATTATCATTTCGTTAATATATTTGTATTTCAATTGCATTCATAAAGTGATAATAATAGTTTGAGTAAACTGCAAAAATCATCATTGTGGTTTGTCCAATTTGGCACTAGTCATTCATTGCCGATACTACCGGCAAGTATTATCCCTAGGTTCATATTAATCTTGTAGTCACCACTTTACCCCTTTTTGAACTTACAAGGCACTTTTTTTTCTAATAGTGTCACTCCCAAACGTATCAACTCAAAGCTGCAAGAGCAGGAAGTGGTTGACCAACAATAAAATCATAGCAACGTTTGCAAAGTGTGGGGTGATAAAAAAATGAACCGACTTGAGGCGAGAAGTTCCAGCATCGTTCACATTTTGAACCTTCTGCACGTGAAACGCCAATCCATATTTTCTTTTCTCCTTGAATCAAATAATCTCCAGAATATGGTATATTTTCGCTTGGTGCATCCTCCAAGGTAGAAAGAATCTCAACATGCGGTATGAATAATGGAATTTAGATACCAATATCATCAAACTTCTTAAACATGAAATGCATGCAATGATGTAAGAATATCTAAGTCAACACTACTCTTGTCCCAAATTATAAGTCCATGTTGCTATTTTTGGTTGTCCCAAAATACTTGTCTACTTTGATATTTCAACCAATGAAAAGAGACTTTAGTAGGGAGAGATAATATTTGATTGGTAAATAGAGTAGTAGTGGAATTTTTTAAAATTTGTACAAGTTAAAAGTGGACTTATAATATGGGGCGCGGGAGAGATATATTAGAGTTGGCAATTTCAGCTCATTTAGTTATGAATCAATCAATTCGGGCTCTTGCTGAAATTCCACACTTAATGGACAACTAATTTCTGCTAAGCCAATCAGTAGAATCCTCAAAGATGCCCATTGGCATGATAATGGAAAATACATCGACAATTAATTAAGGTGATTCATAACTATTTTAAATATGAGTGTAAATTAAATTTAATAGTGAGAACTTTTTTTCAAATGCAAGTTTGGGAGCCCTTTTAATAGGTTTATAAAAAAGACATCCAACATTTTTGACATGTAAGAACAACAAATGATAGAACGTATTTGAACACAAACTTGAATACTTGACTCATATGCAATAATATATTATAAGTGGAAATACTATGTTAGTAAGGGTAGCATGTCAAGCACGTACACAAATTTGACAAAAGTCTAAATTTAATGCAAGCTTCCTAACTCGTTATACAAAAATATAGATTAATACAGTAAAAAAAATTATTTATTTATTTATTTTGGTGTCAATGTTAATATAGTAATTGCTTTTTAAAAATAATGGAGCAAAAGATCTGGCTCGTTTCCATTGGAACCTGTTATGTTGCGACCCGTGACCCAACCATCAGGCTAGTCCTACCAAATAATGATTGGATATACCTGAGATGTTATGAATATGCGATTCAGAGAGTCAGCATCAAGTCTAGCTTCACACATATTCCTTGATCTCTGTGCAAGGCTATCGTCAGAGCTATGGAGGTACACCTTTGCTTCCAGGCTGGAACCAATGAGTTTGCTGGTGCGAGCAGTCTCCAAAGCTTTATTTACCTCAGTTCTCAACTACTAAATTCATACAATAGATGATCATTAAAAAAAATCAAAATTTACATATATATTATCAGCAAGACTAATTGTAGTTACCTCAAGTATATTTCCCCAAAAATCAATATCTTTTTCTGGAAAGGCAAGCCATCTTTCATTGACTTCGGGCCATTTTGACTCAAAAACAAATTTGGCTACATCAGTGTTGCCAATGCTACATTCGAAAGGAAGATTTTGCCACACATCTTCAGCTAAATGAGGTAGAATTGGAGCAATTACTCTCACTATCGAGAGCAAATGAGCTGCAAGCACTGTTTGACAACTTCTCCTTGTAAAACTTGAAGCACCACTGAAACAGAAGCAACAAATCAAAGTCAACTAATTTGACCCTAAAATCAATCAAATTTCATTATGTTATAAAAGAAAAAAGTTACCCGACATAAAGGCGATCTTTGGCAACATCAAAGTAGAAATTTGAGAGATCATCTGAAAGAAAATGAATTCAGTTAGTATGAAAAAAAAATGAGAAACCATGTATTAAGTAAAAACAACACTTTGCCTGGTATATTTTGAAGAATTCATACGTTTCATAGCTGAAACAGGGCATGCTGATCGATTTCTGGAAGATCATGATACGCAATAGAATTTTCTGCCTACAAAATAAAAGCACAATATAAGGTAATGTATTAACTGTATTTGGAAACAAAAACCAAAAGCATATCAGAGGAATATTTGGAAACAAAAAACAAAAAACATACTTTCCAATCATGAAGATTTCCCAAGAGAAACCGCAAAGTCCCTCGTAGTTTTCGGTAGATGTCCGACAGTTGACGGAGGACTTGAGGTCCAATCTGAACGTCTCCTGTAAAATCTACACTTGAAGGTTCGTGTATCAACAACATTACCCACAGATTTACTCATTTTTTTACCCCTCTCATCGAGCACAAATCCATGCGTTATAACTCCAGAATATGGAGCTTTTCCTGCCACATATAATGAAAATATGATAACAATAATGTAATCAGTTAAATTAAGAATATATACTGATGGTCACGATACCTTTAGTTGCAACACTGGTCAATAAAGAGCTTTGAAACCACCCCCGATGCTGATCAGTACCTTCAACATACAAATCAGCAGGATAACTGAGGCCATCTCTACTTTCTAAAACAGCAGCCCATGAAGATCCTGCAGTTTATGTATGTTTAATAGGTTAATATACAGATCTAGTCGCATATAACTGATACAAGAACTGTTCGTGTTTAACATGTAACTAAAATAAATAGACCTGAATCAAACCAAACATCCATCGTATCAGTTCCCTTAACATAGAAAACTGGAATTGGGACACCCACGTCCTCTGACGAGATATACACCAATCTGAACGGATAGAAGTCATTGTAGAAATTCTGTTTTCTGCCTGAATGACAATGATCATGATAATTTAGAGGAATACTACCAACAAAATGCATAAACTAGTTGGCAGCTAAGGAAAGTCATAATTTCTTAACTATTCTGTATCATTTATAAACTAGTGGTAAGGCACATTACCTACCAACAAGAGGTCAAGGGTTCAAACCTCGCTAGGTACACATTTGTGGGTAGCCATGGAAGGGTTGGAAACGCCGAGTACATCTGATTCAAAGACTCCCCCTCCCCGGGTAACCTAAAGAGGGAAAACCTCATCCGTTTACCCGTTTTGCAAACATGTACAGATACAAACCTGTAGCTGTCATTAAAATGCTTTACTTATCTATGGTCCTATCCTATTTTGGTCTTTATAGTGTTCCTAAATCATTCCTACTGTTGCTTATAAAAAGGGGTTTACTAATTGCTCCAAACTCAGGTTCTGTGTTACATGAACATTAAACCAGCCCAGAAACTAAAAATGATAATCTTATGCACTTAAATCAATCAAATCCTGGAAGTGAGCAATTTCGAGTTTTGAAGATCAAAACAACATTATGTACCAGTTATATGTATTTGTACCTGAGACGGAGTCCATACTACCTGAGACGGAGTCCATAGCAGCCTCTTTGAATCCTTCAACAGTGGCAAACCATTGTGCTGTTGCTAAAAAAATTGTAGGCTTTTTTGTTCACCAATCATATGGATACTTGTGCTCTAAAAAATGAAATAAATGGCAATTTAATTATACTATTCATAAGGCTGGCTCTCATTGGGAAAATGTTGATATTTATGGATGAACGATGCTACTTCCTGTAAGGTTCTACCATGACTATTGATGAACGTTCATCCAAGTGATCTATCACAGCAGCATTGCCATCACCTAATACATCAAGCCCGCAAAAGATTCCAGCTTCTTCAGTGAACTTTCCTTCATCGTCCACTGGGGATACTAAAGGCAAACCGTATTTTAATCTGGTTATATAATCATCTTGGCCATGACCGGGGGTTGTGTGGACAAGCCCAGTTCCTGATTCTGTTGTGATATATTCTGTGTATATCTATCACAAAATATAAAAGATGTGCATAAGTAAATTTAATAGAAGAATATTTTATTTTAATTTTAGTTACCTGCAATTTTCAAGATCTGAGCCCAAAACTGTTTTTTTTACTACAAGCTTCACACCCCATTTAGTTTCCAGTGTTGGCACAAGGTCCAGTGCAACAATGAAAAATGGTTTTTCATCATGATGTAAAGCACTACCAAATCTTTTCTTTTTGTCTTCAGAAGATGAAGCAACATAGTACTGGAGCTTGGAATTCACGGCAACAGCTGAATAAAATACAGAAAGAAAGGAAGTATGCATAAGCATATGAATATATTATATATGTAGATAACTTCACAAGCGTACACACGCACACACAAAATAAAAATACCAGTGTTAGCAGGAATAGTCCAGGGAGTTGTGGTCCAAATTGCTAGGGATAATTTGGGGAGAAATTCATCGAGCAATCCACCTTTAGTTGGAGTACTTAGTATTTTGAAAATTGCATACATGCTCTTTGAAATATGGCCTTCCTCATACTGCATGAAAAATTCTATTTGTTACTAGTCTATATGAAGAGCTAAAACTAGAACCTATGAAAGAGTTGCCAATTTTGATTAATCAAAAAAACCTATTATTCACCAAAGAAGCTGTTAATCCCTTTACCTCTAACTCAGCCTCAGCAAGTGCAGTACGGGATGAGGGACTCCAGTGCACTGGCTTTCTGCCCCGATATATGTACCCTTTAAAAACCATCTGCCCAAACACTTCAATCTGGAAGGCCAAAAGGATTCATATGATAATGATAACAAGAGCAATATAACAATAATATGCTATAGCCTCATTTTACCTGAGCAGCTTCATATTCTGGATCAAGGGTGAGATACGGATGGACCCAATCAGCCCATACTCCAAATCTCTGTAGACAAACAGTAAAAATGTTTAATGTTCTATTAATTTTTAATAGTTTGAATATGTAACCAAAAACATCGATACTACATGTAAATAAGTAAAAGTACATGACCTTATGTAGAATCATTAGTTATGTAAATTTGCTGTTTAAACTGACCTTGAATGACGCCATTTGAGCCTTCACAGTTGCTTTGGCAAATTTAGCTGCTTTGGCTCTCAATTTTATTGGTGTTAGCCCCTTTCGGGCATCTGGGTCCAAAGACTGCAATACTAAGATTATTCAACAGAAAATTACCCATGATTGAATCTAAGAGTTACAAGAAGAAAATAAAACACAGCAACAAACTATCACTTGCCTTTCAACTCGATACGTAGACCATGGCAATCCCAACCAGGAACGTATTGAACTTTACAGTTTTGAAGAAGCTGTCATATTCAATTGTATAAGTAATTTCATACGACAGTAATTAAATGAAGTGCATCATTCTATCGCACACATTTCAAATATCGCAGTGCAAAGTGAATGCTGCAACCATACCTTATACCACTTATAATCTTGTTTAATGCATGTCCGATGTGTAAATCACCATTAGCGTTCGGAGGTCCATCATGAAGAATAAAACTTCCCTATCAAATGAGCAGAGATAGGAAGTTTGTAGCAGACAAGTTGAACTCGATTGAGCTTCTAAACTAACCCAGTTATTCTTTTCAGCAACTTTCATAGACCTAATTTTCATCCCATAATTTCTGGAGTTCAGGTTCCCTTAGAGCAGAATTTGCTCTCATGCCAAAAGTTGTCTTAGGAAGGTCAACGGTATACTTGTACTTTCCATCTCCTTGCTTTGTTTCTAAACCACAAAATAAAATCATTTTAAAGTAAAAAAACTCTGTAAGAACTTCAAATGTGATAATTTTCCCTGACTAAAAAAAGTTGTAATCCAATATGTACCTTTAGATTCTTTCTTGGCAACCATCACAGGTCCACAAGACCTTCGCTTTGACTGAGTACAAAAGGCACTTCTGGGATTCATATAGAAATATGTAAGATGGAAGAGCGACGAGAGTTCAATGGAAGAGCACCGTAGAAAATCAATGATGCTAAAAGAAGACGATTTTGTAAATAACGAGCAATTTCTCAGTGACAGAACCTGAACAGCTTTTTGTATGATAAGATTAGTGAATACTATAAACATAATTACACAACAACCAAATGATATATAAAACTTGACTTTCAAAATTTCGAACAGAGATATGATTAGATTAACCAATAAAGGAGTTTTCGTGATTGTGATTCAAATATGCAAACATAATACAGAGATATTAAGAATATTAATATAATCAAAACGCATAAGTGGCTTTTCACATAATAACGTCAAGTACAAATATAATCAAACAGTAGCCATAAAACCCAACTCTCATAGACCTAAAAAACACAAATAAGCCTTAAAACTATATCACCATTAAAAAATTAACAACTTTTTAAACACTACTAATTAATATCTAAACCTACAAATTGTCTAAAAAAAAGTCCCCAGTATCATAACTTCTAATCCTACTAGTTTGTCTGACTTCTCTTCATAAAATCATTTCTAAGTTTCTAACCAACTAGAAGTCAAATGGGTCAGACATTTCATTTTGGGCTTAAGTCATATATTAACAACTAACTTCCAAATCTGTATCGAAGTGAAATTCTTGCTTCTTTATGACTGTTATGAACAACCAACTTTCAATTTCGTGCATACGTAATACATTTGCTGACGTCTAAGCACCTTAACTATTACCAACAAATAGTCGCCATAAGACCCAACTCTCGTAAGCATATAAACACATTGAAACCTTGAAGTATATCACCTTTCAACACTTACCACCTTCTTACTCGCTACTAATATCCTAAACCGCAAACTATCTAAAAAAAATTCCACTATCATAACATCATCTAATGCTAAAAATTTATCCGAATTCGTTGGAAATATTACCAACTTCTTGATCACTACTAATTTATCCAAGGGTAGAGTGACTACTTCCAGAAAGACAAAGACCGCCGGCTTAAACCATAAACAGTCTAAAAAAGTCATATTATCAAGACATCTAATACTGCTAATTTATCTGCTTTAGCTACATAAAAACAATCTAACCAACAAAAACTCAAATGAGTCACACTAACATAACAAATTCACTTAAACTATTCACTCAAACATTTCTTCAAACACTTGGTGTGCAAAGTTTGGGCTTATCAAGACCCCCTCATATAAACTTATAAGCCCAAACATACAAGCTTAGATAAACACTTAATTAAGCTTATTTTCTAATATAAGCTAAGTGGGTTAATATACATATACGTTGCTGAACTTTGCGAAAATATTGCCAAAGTTAATGAACTTTGTTTTTGTTCATTTGAATTACCGATCTTTTAAAACCGGTTATATAAGTTACCCAAACTATTTTTTTGACATTTTATTGCTGGTTTACATACTTACGAAGCAACTTATACACATGTGGCAACTTGAATAAAAAATAAACCAAAAAAATAGTGTAAATTTCAAAAATCATTTTCGTAGTTTGGCCAAATTGCACGTTTAGTCTCTATCTTTTCGAAAGTACACTCGTCGTCTTTGTAAAGAACTTACAATTGCATTTTTGGTCCCCGGCCAAAATTAAATGACTAGATTACCCTTACAGGGACCAAATTAAGTGAAAAGGAAGACGAATAGGGTAGTTTAGTAATTTAACTTCAGATATGGACCAAATTTGCCTGTATAAGTTCCTCACATAGATGATGAGTACACTTTCAAAAGAATAGAGATTGAACTTGCAATTTGGCTAAACCACATGGACTATTTTTGCAATTTACAGTAAAAAAATTCTGAGGTGATTTGCACCTTCTTTGTTTTGATTGGGACACTCAATGTACAAGTATACAGTGCATACTGTAAAACCTGTACAATTATGTTATGTGCATACTGTAAAACCTATACAACTATGTTATGCATAAAATAGATTGTCCCAATCAAAATCTTAAGTGTGTAAATCAGTCCCAAAAAAATTATATGAACGTTTTTTTTTTTTTTTTTTTTTTTTTTTTTTTTTTTTTTCATATCTCAATTTTCAAACTTCTTTCTCATATATAGCCCCCACAACAACAATCTTCCTTCGCAACCACAATCTCAAGTACCCGTAATCCGCCGCCACCTGAACCCCTCTTGTACGTAACCGCCGCAATCCTTCACCAATACCGAAAATCCACCGGCTGCAAGCCTGCAAGTTGTTTTGCTGTTTATAAGTGTCTGTCGTATGTGTATTTTGGTGTGGTTTTGTGTTTTGTTCTTCGAATCTACAAGTAAATGTCAATGTTCTTTTATCAAAAGATTTTTTTTGTGTTCAAATTTTTGTTTAGTCCTGTATATTTTTTTATTGTTTTGTTTTTTTTATTTCATTTCAGTTCTATGACTGTCTATTAAGTAGTGGTGGTGGACTGCTTGTTATTTTAGATGAGAAGGACTTGGTTTGAGTACTAAACAAAAATACAGAAAATAGACATGATTTGAGTTTTAAGAAGACTAAACACTTGATATACTCAAATCAACATCCAACACCACCTAAAAATGCAAGTTTTAAGCTAATAAAAGTATAAACATTGATTAGAAAACATTTAGTTATGAGTAAGGTGTGAGCAATAAGAAGAAAGATTTGAAACAGGTGAGGTGTAAATGACGTGTATCTTAGTTTAGAGACGCGGACTATGGTAATCTGGTTAGTAACAAGTTAGTAGTCAATGAAGTAATACGCATGTAACTTGAATGAACAAAAACTAAGTTCGATAACTTAGGCGAACATTTTTGTCATTACTGGATTTGTATATTAACACTTCTTATTATCATATAATCTCTAACAAAATCCACAACTAAATAACCCGACACTAACACGTGCTCTTTGAAACATGGTAATCTGGATACCTCATGAAATAAGTTCATTTTTTCACAGGCCATTTAGCATATATTGACCATTCTAACCAGCAACAAGTCTCAACTCAAGGGTGTCACTACCATGACCAATTTACATGCAGACATTTTATCAAACCTTTGGTGTGCAACTCAATCACATCAAGAAATAATTGTCACTTCTTGTAAAATGACTAATGATACGCTTCATCTCCCTTTTTGTCGGCGATATTCCAGTCACCGGAGCTGCAGTTCTTTCTTGAACCACTCAGGTAGTATAAATACTGTTGATAATTACATTCCATGAAAGTTATATTTTTGAAGGAGTAGATGACTTGATTATTTGTTGTTTCTTTTAACACGATCAAGTTTAGTAAATGGAACGATATCTTCCTCCAAAAGCAAGTTAGATGATGAAATTGAAGCATTTTTTGCTAAGATGTATTTCCGTTATTACGGACAACTGCTTCATCAACAAAATGTGATGCAGGATTATGTAAGGACAGGTGAAATGTATGATTAATGTTGCTTTCTTTTTTAGGTTCCTACTATGCCGCGGTAATTGAGAACCAAGTAGATTTTGCTGGACGGGTAGTTGATGTTGGTGCTGGAAGCGGCATACTATCATTGTTTGTTGCACAGGTGTTACTAATGAATACTATATGGTGTTATATCTGTTGAGTTTATGATATATATAACATACAATAAACAAGTAAACATCAAGAGTACACAGCGGAAGACTTACAGATCATAACAAATAATTAATTAACTGAAAGTATGCGTAACGTACCTCTTGCGATTGTCAGATCTTTTGAGCAAACCAAAGAAGTGGTTTAGAGAGTTGTCCCTTACCGTTCTACAACTCAAACCAAATGGTGTAAGAATAGTGTCTTACAACCACGTTCTTGTACACACGAATTAACCAACGAATCAAGCGATTGCTAGATCTAACACAAGTCCTCGTTTATGAAAAAACGAAAGCAAACTCCCTTACAAATGGGGTGTTCGGCCGAAATAGGGACAAGAGAGAGGAGAGGAGAGATCTAGGGTTAACTCAATGCACAAGTGTTTGAAACCCTAGAACCTAACCCTCTTTATATACTAGTAGGGAAACTTTGGGAACAAGTTAGGGATTGGGTTGAAACCCATTACCCTTTGGACGGCCATGTAGACAAGCCCAAAGAGAACCCATAACTTTTTTCCAAGTCTTCCATTTCTAGTCCTTCTCTTTTCATTTGAACGGTCGTTAGTTATTTTTCCGTTAAATACTTAACGATCGTTAACCGGACTTAATGTGCAATAATTAATCGTAAACATAAACATTAATTATTAACTTTAATTCTCATTCGCTAATGTGTGCAATCCCGTGGTCACGAGTTCGAATCCGGACATTCACATGTTTGTAAATATATACATTTCCAACAGCTCCCACTTGGATATGTTTACAAAACGTGAAATGACATTGGTTAGCGTCTAGCAGCACGCCAATGCCCCCGGTACAACTCGTGTATGGTTTTCTGGAGAAAAACCAAGTTTGATGATTCATCATCATATTCATCCTTTTGTTTCTAATACCATGCTAATAAGAATATGGATCTCACTCATTTCTTAATTAACTATTATGTTTCTCGCTTTATATGATTTATTAAGATTACCAATTCTTCTGAACAGAAGACCTTGGGTATGGCCATACAAACATCTTAACAATCCTACGAGGGGCCCAGTAGTATTATACTTCAAAATAAATTTGAAGGAAACAAATCCCATTTTGACTACAAGCAGGATTCATAAATTTCACAACACTTCTGAAAACAACCCTTATAACTACCAGTTACGTATAGCGTTAGATTGCTTCACAAAAATGCACTACATCCATGACATATCTCTTGTATCTCAAGTCAGAGGATAAATATCCATGATATACTTAATGACAAAGATCCATAAAGTATTATCATGCGGGTGGGATAAGTCCTATACTCAATGCATTGAATATCATCTGAAATTAGTCATGCTACGCATCAATATACTTTCAAGTATATTCTAACTAATACTCAGATTTGTCTTAATTCAATATCATTCCCATGTTATTGATTGACAACGGACTATTTAGAATAACATAAGTTATTCAAGGATTTAAACATGCAAATATAGGATAACATCACAATAAATGAATAATAAACATAACAAAATACTTTATTTCATTTCAATAATAATGTTTACAATATCCTTTATCCAAATACTAAATAGATCAATGCATGATAATTCTTAGTTAATGAATTTTGCCTCAAGTCATGATAATCATACTTGTTGACAGGGCATAATTTCAGCTAACTTTGATCTATAGGAATTTTGATAATACTTATTTCAAGAATTCAACAAGTGAATTTCTTGTATATGTTTACACATATCTTGATATTGTCATATCATTCCATATGGTGCGTGATAACCTGAACCACCCTTTTATGACAAGCATCTTTCAAAACTTTAAAGTTTTAAAGTATTCTTTATTCTTTAATGTATAATGCAACTATGCTCTTAGTTGAGCATAACTAGTCAACATGGTCATCATCAAGGATACCATGACTAGAATTGAGTGTCATCTCAATTATACTAGCATCATTGTGTACAACAATATGCTCTTTAAACATCCGTAAACTTTGAACATTTATAGTGTAATGTTGGTGCCTACCAAAACTCAAGTTTGTTGGCAATGACAATTATGAAACAATTGCCATATTTTCATCCATAGAATCTAGGAGCATCTCCAGACTGTGGAATGTGATTCTAAATCCAGACATATTCCTTTTAAAATATTTATTACACTAACAACTTTCAACGTTGTCAAATCATCTTGTAATTAAGCATGATACAACAATCTTACAACATGATGTACATGATGAATCTTCAAGCTAGACTTTAAGATCTCATTATATATCCATCATGTTCTATTAGACTCATTTATTTTACCGCATATGTTTATAGTAATAAACATATATTCCAAGGTTGTATGTTTTATTTTCAAATCTTACAAACGAAGTTTCATTACCGACTAAAACTTAATTTAGGTGGAATGTAGTTGCCCATACAACTTATAAGATTTAAAAAATAATACTCCCACTAGCTTTCAGGAATACTTATGAGCTATCTTATTTTAATTATTAAATCAAACATGGATTTAATATTAAACATAAGAATCATCTCTTAGATGCATGCATATATCCATTCATGGATTCTTGCAGTCTGTACATATTCAAAGATTATTTGAATTCATAAAACTCCTTTGCATTACTTATCATCCTCGCAAAAGTAATTCCAAAACAAAGAGTTTTTATATTCATTGTCAAAATTTCATATCAATGAAACTAAGTATGACAATTATAATCTTTATACTTCTATTTAATGTATCTAGGAAAGAATATTCAATCATAGTTAATTACTTAATTATGATTGATATTATTATCACTAGACATGCATTAAATATGTGTACAATATTGTCCTTATGATTTTTACACAAAGATTTAAACCACTAGGGTTTTCATCCTTTGAAGAAAATCATCTTCATTTAGATAAACCAAGTATCTAAAATTGATTATCTTTATGGACAGCATCTCAACATTCATAGTATGATTGCTTTACCACAATTCAACATTTGGTAAATTCATCATCATGATTAACAGGCTTACCATGATCCTGTAACTCATAATCCTCAGCATATTAAATATCTGAGATATCCTTACGGATCTATGAATGACAATTCCATCATATTGAGGTCTATCATTTACATGTTTAGCCTTATCATGATATTTGCTAGTGCATTTTAGAAGATTATGTGTTTTGTAATTCAATATTTCAAGATCTAAACAAAACTCCCACTTGCCTTTAAAAATTTAAAGATTACGTAGAGCAACAATACATTGTTCTCTTTTGGGATATTACAAAAAAACATTGCCAGTTCCTGACATTAGTTTGTTACAACCCACTTTATAAGTAGTTTAACAAATTCAGAACTTCATTATAAGACTTAATGTGATTCATCACATTTCATAAACAAATGGTGTCTTATTACTCTTCTAGGTTGGAGTCTTATTGAGTATATTCAATCTATACTCAATCTACTAACCTTGATAACTTTTGAAAGAAACTATAGTTATCTTGAATCAAATAATGCCAACAGATTTTGATTCTTCTAACAGAACATACCATAAAACTATGGTATTTCCTTAGAATTAATATTGTAAGATAATCTAACAATATTTAAGATAACCATCTATTCTTTGGCGTACCTATTTACCAACAAAGTAAAACTTAATGGTACACTAGAATTACCAAGTCAATTGCATGTATTATAACATAAGTATTCTTGACCAAGTCAAAAGACATATCAGTTATAATCCCACTATACGTTATAAGTCATTGATCAACTCATTGACTTCATGCATATGTCTTAAAACACAGCAAGTTAACGTCTTACTTTATATCGTAAGTCTTTAAAAGACTTTATGTTTGTGACTTTACAAAATCATAAACATTTATAATTAAAGTAATTATGAACACCACCTCAGGCTTCAATTAATATTTCAAGTTAATAATTACTACACATATTTAAGTCATTCAACGAATACTCAAATTCAAAGTAGTATTAGATTACTTCATTTAATTATGTCATTCCATGAAAAGTTCAACGTAAGAAACTGCAGAATCATCCATGCTCGTTCTCACGATACGTGGATATTTTACCTTGGGCTATAATCTAGTTCACGTTCTCACGTAACATAAATTGTAACTACAAGTGTTTCTTAAATATTGAATGACATAAATATTGAAAATAAAGTAGTCTTTGTTATCATCTTGACACATGTTCTTAATAGGGCAATCATACATATTTAAATGTATATTTCCTATTAGAACGTTATTCTCTTACTTTACAGTCAAGAGAATTCATTTAAATCATATTAATATGTGTTGTACCTTGCACACAATAAAGATTTCTCCCACTTGTGCACGGAACAACATCATGTAGCAGATAAACAACACGATACACGTTCGTTTATTTGATTAATATGATTTGTGTCATAGATATAACAAGTAGATGTATGACTATATTGATTAGTAAGGAAACGCACATGACTCTCCTTAAAAACATAAGTGACTACAATTGGAAAGTAATTATCTTTGAAGATAATCTAGGTTACTACACATGAAATAAGGCAGGTAGCTCCCACTAAATTAGAAATCAATAAACAACTTCTTATTCAATAATGCAACACAAATGCTCCCACTGAATCTGACAACATTGTAAGTGTTGCATAACCAGTGAAAACAACTTGCTTGCTTTTTACTTTCCTACACCTTGAAGAACCATACGTAATCTTTACTAAGGTACTAAAAAGTGTATTCTACTATATGAATGATGGGTTATCCATCAATGTTATTAACTCAAAAATTTTGGTATGCAATTTCTTCCTTAACATGTCTACCATCCCCATACTGGTATGAAGCACCTTTAAAGGTTAAAGCAAAACAACTAGATAAATTAGCTAGTTTGCCTTTTATCTAATTTCGCGGTAATTAGTCTATCTTCTAATTAAGTAGCTCATATACATGTTTTCCAGTTAACCAAATCTCATGTTTGTTACAAAAGGATTTATTCACCAAATTAGGGTAATGATATCTTTATGGAAAATAAGATGTGCAATTCATTGCTATGAGTTACATTAGAATTTAGACAATTCAAAGGTTCCTATAATACCTTTATCATTCATGAAAAGGAATAGGATTGAGTCTCATGCTTCTCCCATGGAAAAGAGACTTCGTTTGTCTTATCAGTAAATTATTCTCGATCAAACATTTGTTTGAAAGCAGAGTGGATCAATTTACTAATCCAAGACAGACCACGTTTACGGTTAAATGTTGCATTTATACATTCAAAAGAATTACAAAATTCAATTTTAGTATTTTCGATAATTAACCTTTTCAAGAAAATTAAATACCCATGGTTCATAAATATATAACCATTTAATTTTCATTGAAAACTATGATCCAAATTGTCATAATTTCATTACGTCAGTTGATCTGCTAGTAATGAACCTTATACAAAATGGTAGAGCTTTTGCTCAATTGCCAATTTCAATTGCAATTCCTAGATTTATGGGATTTACATATAGCCAATTTCAATCGCCATGTAAACATGTTTTATCCCATCTTATGCCTTGAGTTGCCAGTTCTCACTACAAAACTCAATTAAGTTATCCAACTTAAGAAACTGCAAAATCGTCCATGCCCATTCTCACGGCACGTGGACATTTTACCCTTTGATTACGATCTAAGTCACGATCTCACACAAATAAAAAGTAATCTTAGGTGTTTTCGTTTCGTTGGATGGCATATAACTTAAATTAAAGGGTAATAATTTTGATGTCAAATCAAATATGTACAAAGATGTCATGCATTCATCTTCGTAACATAGCTTTTATTAAAACATTTATATCTTGTTTTAATGTATAAGCTTTTCATCATCAAACTTTAATTGAGGTATTGGGTTCACCAATCAAGGAATTTAGTATTAATTATCATCCATTTAGGTGTTTCCGTTTCGGATAATTACCACCGAAGTGGCGCATGGAATTAAAACTAATTCGCCCTTAAGATGAGCTTGCACATTTTATGGCTTACTAAGTAGCTCCATTCGAACTTACAGAGGGCAGAGGACCAGGTACGCGCTAAAGCACAACCTTAGACATCCTTTCAGTGTGACTGTACGCACTTCTTTATTAACCCCTTTATAGTTCATTCTCATGGGTGAGCCATTCAGACCATTTGTACCAAAGTCATCAATCAATTAAACGATTATGAGTACTACGCTTAAAAATACATGTTTCACCATTGTTTAGGTCAGTTTATTTTTCTTGTAAAAATACCCTTGTTACACATATCAAACAAGCAAGTATTTGTAAAAATAAACAAATAAACAATGAATGCATAACAAATAAAAGTCATGCATATCAAATAGCCACATGCAAACGGTTTTGATAAATCCTATTAATAACCAATTCTAGATCTTGTCAATATGCATATATTTAATTAAGACTTTCACCCGTTTTCATCTATGTACAAGGTGAGCCACATGCATCGATTCATCGATTGCGAAAGTCAAAATTAAATATATACCACATAGCACATAATTGATTAAATTAATAATTATTGAGGTCTTCCCCAATTTTAGATCTATCATAATTTAGTGTATATCACTTAAACAAGAAACATACAATAAAAGCATATCCATGATAAAACATGCAGATAATTATCATGGACATAAAATTACACTTAACAATTAATGCAATTAAACAGAGTTACACATATACACATAAAGTTGATGCATCTTAGGGTTTCTAATCCAATTAAAACTTTAGTTTACAAAGCCCTAATTAGGGCACCAAAATAAACGCCCCTTAAAAAATTATGGTTTAGGTTTTGCAAACCCTAGATCTACGCATACAAATAATAACACAACATGTTTATTTTATTTATGTGTTTCAGTAATTAATTACTTGTTATACAAGGCTCGTGATGCCACTGTTGAGTTTATGATATATATAACATACAATAAACAAGTAAACATCAAGAGTACACAACGGAAGACTTACAGATCATAACAAATAATTAATTAACTGAAAGTATGCGTAACGTACCTCTTGCGATTGTCAGATCTTTTGAGCAAACCAATGAAGTGGTTTAGAGAGTTGTCCCTTACCGTTCTACAACTCAAACCAAATGGTGTAAGAATAGTGTCTTACAACCACGTTCTTGTACACACGAATTAACCAACGAATCAAGCGATTGCTAGATCTAACACAAGTCCTCGTTTATGAAAAAACGAAACCAAACTCCCTTACAAATGGGGTGTTCGGCCGAAATAGGGACAAGAGAGAGGAGAGGAGAGATCTAGGGTTAATTCAATGCACAAGTGTTTGAAACCCTAGAACCTAACCCTCTTTATATACTAGTAGGGAAACTTTGGGAACAAGTTAGGGATTGGGTTGAAACCCATTACCCTTTGGCCGGCCATGTAGACAAGCCCAAAGAGAACCCATAACTTTTTTCCAAGTCTTCCATTTCTAGTCCTTCTCTTTTCATTTTAACGGTCGTTAGTCATTTTTCCGTTAAATACTTAACGATCGTTAACCGGACTTAATGTGCAATAATTAATCGTAAACATAAACATTAATTATTAACTTTAATTCTCATTCGCTAATGTGTGCAATCCCGTGGTCACGAGTTCGAATCCGGACATTCACATGTTTGTAAATATATACATTTCCAACAGCTCCCACTTGGATATGTTTACAAAACGTGAAATGACATTGGTTAGCGTCTAGCAGCACGCCAATGCCCCCGGTACAACTCGTGTATGGTTTTCTGGAGAAAAACCAAGTTTGATGATTCATCATCATATTCATCCTTTTGTTTCTAATACCATGTTAATAAGAATATGGATCTCACTCATTTCTTAATTAACTATTATGTTTCTCGCTTTATATGATTTATTAAGATTACCAATTCTTCTGAACAGAAGACCTTGGGTATGGCCATACAAACATCTTAACAATCCTACGAGGGGTCCAGTAGTATTATACTTCAAAATAAATTTGAAGGAAACAAATCCCATTTTGACTACAAGCAGGATTCATAAATTTCACAACATTTCTGAAAACAACCCTTATAACTACCAGTTACGTATAGCGTTAGATTGCTTCACAAAAATGCACTACATCCATGACATATCTCTTGTATCTCAAGTCAGAGGATAAATATCCATGATATACTTAATGACAAAGATCCATAAAGTATTATCATGCGGGTGGGATAAGTCCTATACTCAATGCATTGAATATCATCTGAAATTAGTCATGCTACGCATCAATATACTTTCAAGTATATTCTAACTAATACTCAGATTTGTCTTAATTCAATATCATTCCCATGTTATTGATTGACAACGGACTATTTAGAATAACATAAGTTATTCAAGAATTTAAACATGCAAATATAGGATAACATCACAATAAATGAATAATAAACATAACAAAATACTTTATTTCATTTCAATAATAATGTTTACAATATCCTTTATCCAAATACTAAATAGATCAATGCATGATAATTCTTAGTTAATGCATTTTGCCTCAAGTCATGATAATCATACTTGTTGACAGGGCATAATTTCAACTAACTTTGATCTATAGGAATTTTGAGAATACTTATTTCAAGAATTCAACATGTGAATTTCTTGTATATGTTTACACATATCTTGATATTGTCATGTCATTCCATAAGGTGCGTGATAACCTGAACCACCCTTTTATGACAATCATCTTTCAAAACTTTAAAGTTTTAAAGTATTCTTTATTTATTAATGTATAATGCAACTATGCTCTTAGTTGAGCATAACTAGTCAACATGGTCATCATCAAGGATACCATGACTAGAGTTGAGTGTCATCTTTCAAAACTTTAGGTAGTTAATTACTGCAAGCCTTGCACATTACAAGAAAAAGGGCTTTTAGTGACTAGAATTTAGTGCCGATTTTTTTTTTGTTCACTATTTAAGCAAAATAGTGACCATATAGCACATGGACATTAATATTTTGTCATCCATAAATAGTTAGTGACCAAGCTTGAAAGTGGTAACTACTTTGTCACTAAGTACATGTGAGATTTTTTTCAGTATAAAAAAGTGATGACATTACGGGTCACTAAAATTTTAGAAGTTAATGATAGAAAATGTCGATCACTGTGTGACATGTATTGCTAGCGCGTTGTATACGTGCTATAATTTTCAGTAACATATGCATACTAGTGAACAACAAATACTGCAAAAAGATGCACTATGTGCTCGCTAAATATTATTCCCACTAAATGGTTGTAATATAATCTATACTATTTATAATGCAACTTGTACCTTCCCTCCTATTAATGTTTTTTTTTTAAATTTCCTAATATAGAATTTTTAAGTAAATACAAGTGAAAAAGCATAAGTTACAACTATTTGAAGCACAAATAAAACTAAAAAAAATGCTATTCAACATATACAATTAACACACTATTTAATTTACCCCTTCACCAAAATATACAACCATTTAATCACAATGTACAATCTAGTCAAACTACTAAGCCAAACACTTAAAAATAAAGCCATTAGGCTGCAAGCAGTGGTCGGTCGACCGAGTCGCTGCCATTGCAGCATTAGAGTCGAACTAGGTCGGTCGGCTCGAAAATTGACGAAGGGTTCATCCCCTCGACCGATAACTCACTTGACTAAAAAACAAAAAAATGAACTGTTACATTATTGAAAAAACATTTTTAACTTTGTAAGATTTTTTTTAGGCTACCCACTGGTCACTCCCCAACTCACAGTAATAAACTAATAACAAAGATCTACCTAGACTCGAAAACGAAAAGAAAACTAAACAAGATCTCCTTTATTATTATTTCTAAATTAATTGTTAAAAAATGTTTGGCCGCATAACATCACATTATCAGAAAATTCAGTCACAGGGTACCCGCGTCGCGCGGGTATATATAGTAATAGATAATAAAAATATTTGCATCTCAACCGATTCCACTAATCTACCTCCATTTTTCCCTCCGTCCCCATTTTCTTTCCCCAAACCCTAGATCTGAAAACACACACCATCATCTCCACCCTCCCCAATTAAATACCAGAACTCGCCGGAATTGCCTCTAGTTCTATGGAATTGCTTCGAGTTCATGATAGGTATATTTCCTGCAATTTTCTTTGGTTAGATGTTGATTATGTGTTTAGTCCTCTATGCAATTTTTCTTTTATAAGTGTAATGTTAATGTGATTAGGCCTTTTAATGCATGACAAGTGTTTGATAAAATGCGCAAGGGAAATGTTGTAGCAAATTCAGTGTTTGATAATGCTAGGCCTTTTACGCATGACAAGTGCTTGATAGAAGGCGCAAGGGAAATGTTGTAGCAGGATTAGCACTATAAGTTTGTTTTGTTATTTCATACTTGTAGATAATTAGTCTTATGGTTACGACTATGTTTTGCGTATGTGTTGAGAGCAGCTTGACTAAAGTGTTTATGGTCCTGTGAGGTGGGTTGTCTAATTGCATTTACTTAATATAAAGTTGGAACTCAAGGTGTCTAATGTTTGTGATTTGATAGATAATGAGCCGAGGTAGTTGTTCTTGTAGTGAATTGACAATGGCAATGTAGCGTGTTCTTAGACTTGCAGTTAGAGCATGTTATTTCGCACTTGTTAGCCCAATAGCAGGCATGACATATGCGACTATACATGTGGGGAGTCGTAATAGTAATAGTCGTGGGTGAGTTTCTTTGGTTTTGAACTAACTTTATGGTTTTCTTACATTGATGTGAATTCAAAAAATAGATAATGTAGTTTAGTTAGTTAGTTGCAAAAGTTGAAGCTTGATTTGTCTAACTTAATTGGAAAACTAAGGATACGAAGATGAGTAAAGGTGGATGAATTGTTTTAGTGCTACTCTTTGAAATTCGAATAGAAAAAAGAAGTTTAAAATGATCGAAGGCCAACACCATTATAAAAAGTAGTTGTGTTTGATTATTAGATGCTTACAAAGGCATAATTAGCATTATGTATATATATAATCACATTATGCTGAAACTAGAACTTGATGTTTTTGAATAATAAATTCGTGAAGTGAGATTTAGATAATTGTTAGGAAGAAAGTGAAATGAGCATGCCTTAGTATTTTCATGTATAGTGTCAATTGTGGTGTTTATCAATTTATGCACAATGCGCAACTCATTGAAGGTTGTTATTTAAGTTGACAAGCGAATGGCATAGTGACTGTTTATTTTATTTTTGTATTACAGTCCATAGAAAATGGCCGATACCGAATATATTCAGCCCCTAGTTTGTGACAATGGTACTGGAATGGTGAAGGTTTGTATCATTCTATACTTGTTAATTCAAAATTTTAATTGTTTTTTTTGCTTTGATTTGAGTTTGTTTTATGAAATCTGTAGGTTGTGTTTGCTGGTGATGATGCTTCGAGGGTAGTTTTTCCAAAGTATTTTTGGTAGACCAAGACATACTGGTGTTATGGTGGACTAAAAAGATGCTTACGTTGGTGATGAAGCACAGTCAAGGAGAGGTATCCTTACTTTGAGGTATCCCTAAGGCTAACAGAGAGAAGATGACTCAATTCATGTTTGAGACTTCCAATGTTCCTGCTATGTATGTTGATATTCAGGCCGTGCTTTCTCTTTATGCCAGTAGTCGTACAGCTGGTTAGTTTCTACTAATCTAATTGTGGGCCTGTTTGATTAGTGTTATTTAATTGTGGCTTAACTATATTGGGTATCCAAAAAAGTAAAGAAGAAAAGTAATAACATAATTAGCCTAAAATGTTACTTCTTATCAATTTCAAGGTCAATTTCTATCTTTGTTTCTCTTTCTGGTTATAGATAATGCTCCCAATAAGATGTTGAGATTTTTGGGTTTGCTAATCATGTTATACTTGGATGAACAATATATGATAAGAGTAAGAGTATGCACAAACTGATGTGCAGGGACTCGTTATAACAAACACAGAGGGTGGGATGTTTATGTAAAGGACACTTTATTAATATTAATCCACACTTCTAAAAGTTTACAATGGTATCTATTTATAGTATGCAAATGATTGTGTTTCAACCATCACACCGGTTCAAGGGATGTGACCCAAGCGACACACCCTTTCACAGTTTACAGAAATTAACTACTTTACAGTTATTTACTTTCTAATCTATACTATTGGTCCTTCCACTTTCAAGACTTATGTTTTTCTTGATTACTTTACTTCCAACATAAGACACATCACGACTGACAATATAATTTCCTTATTTGAATTTGTTATTAATCCTTTCAGACCCTTTTAGGGTTAGTTACTAATGACTGTACTTCTCATGTCTGCTATATGAAGTTTTGCTTTTGGCATCGTGTGAAGTGCCTCAACTTACTGCCTGCATAAAAGTATATGAAAACCACTACAGCGTGTTGTTACTTAGAATCGTCAATCCTTTTTCTCTACTTGTACAAAAGGTAAGTTCCAGTATTCTATTATGATGCTCTCAAAACTGCTTACAATAAGAAAAAGGTTAAAATCAATTGTAATTTGTTACTTTTCTATTTTCAGCTTTGATGTTCGGGGCACTGGCATTTATCTTGTATATTTTCCATCATATTCGAAAATCCATGTGGACATGTGGTAATGATCAGTCTGGTTCAAAATAAAGAGTTAACGCCGAATATTGTAGAGAAACTGTTTCGTGAAGCTTGCCAAGCTTTAGAGCATGGGGTACCATGGCATGCCAAATTCCACTTTTCTGTGCCACATTAGCGCCAACTCAGCATCCCCACTTTTAACACTCACACACCAAAACACCCCTTCACTCATAACATGTTATTTGGGCCCCACCCTCCTTCATTTTTATTTTCTTTTATATTTTTTCAAGCAAACTTAATTTCATTAATTCAAATAAAATACGAAACTTAAAAAAAACATTAAAAAAAAATTAAAAATAATACGAAACTTTAAAAAAATATAATAACTAAATTTTATGGAGGTCTGAAAAATATAAGAATTGGACGCCACACTCTTTATTTGAAATGTATTAAAAAAACTCACAAATATAAGAATTTTAAACATAAAACAAATAGTAAGTTGGTGTAGATATTTTGCTCATTTGATGACCCCGAGGACACTTCTCCTTCCTTCCTTCTCTCTGGTAAACACAAACTTACACACACTAGAAAATACACACACTGTCAAAAACATTATACAAACACAAATTTATTTTTGTCCTCTTCCGAAAATCACACACGCCACTCTAGTGGCTTGGGAATTGGCGAGAGGGGGTTGGGGTATGTTGGCACAAGTGTGGCGGCGCCACTTTGGTGTCCACATCGGATCTGGCGAGAAGCCAAGCCATGGTACCTCATGGTCTTATCAGAACCTTCCTTGTCTAGAGATACTTCCAGTTTTAAGGTGAGGTTTGGTACTTATAAACTTAAAAAACTAAATATGATCCTGTTTGATTTTCGTTAAATTTAAGAACATATTATAACCGTTAGAGTAAATTACACCGTTCGTCCTTGTGGTTTGCGTTGACCGCATGGTTTAGTCCTTTGACCAAAAAAATTGCACCGTACGTCCTTAAGTGTGAAACATTATGCACCGTACGTCCTTTGACCAAACGACGTTAAGTTTGACCGTTAAAAACCCATCATGTGACTTGCACATGAGGGTAAATTCGTCATTTCAAGACCATAAGGACGAACGGTGCAAGGACGAACGGTGTAGTTTATGTGGATAAGGACGAACGGTGTAGTTTAACGAGGATATGAGACTGCAAAGACAAGAATCTTTGAATCAATACATGGAGATTGAGACTGCAAAGAAATTTAACGGGACAAGAAGAGTGCAAAGACACACGGCCTTTGCATAACTTTAGTATCAGTTAAACAATATTCTCGTTATCCATTTCTATATCTTTAATTCTTATGGTACAATATCAAATCTATATCTAGATACTTTAGTATCAGTTACACAATGTTTCACTGCTATGATAAAATTGTACATCACTTCTCCAAACAAAGGAAGTAAATAAAGAAAAAACAACCTATGAAAACATTATATGCTATCCTAAGATTGGTTTAAAAAAAAGATATCAAACCAAAACGTATAGTACTAAACTACTAATTAAGGCTGAAGATCTAATGAGCCCCACGGTTTATCATCTCCATGTATTGATTCAAAGATTCTTGTCTTTGCAGTCTCATATCCTCGTTAAATTTCTTGATGAATGCTTCCATAAGGACGAACGGTCCAACATCAAAACATGTATAACGAATATTTACCACATGAATCTTTAACAAGAGGTTTAATCCGATTTTTATTCCACAAAAACATTAACACATGAACCAAACCCGAACACCATCACTACCACTCAACCGAAGTCGTGGCTTGCGAACCCATCAACAACAAATCCCACCAATTTAAACCATGGCTCTCGGCTTGGCTGCCATGACACATACGACACGACACGCTAATCAAACACGGATACCAACAAGATTTAACACGTTTTTATTTAACAAGAATCCATTTCCCATGTTTTTATACATCAAACCCAACAAGATAGTGAGTCAACTCGTGACTCACCACGAGTTACCAACAAAAACGAGTCAAAGTCATGAGTTTTCGAACCTACCTTCGTTTTGACACAATAAAATGACTGGTGGTGGCATTGTGGTGGTGTTAGGTGGCGCATGAGTGACGTACGAGGGGAAGGGGGAGGGGGTTGAGCGTGTGGCCTTGGGGATCGTGTAGAGGGAAGTGAGTGGAGTGTTTTGAGGTGGGTGGTGTAGTTGGGGGAGCGACGGTGTGGCGGTGGTGGTGGCGTGAAGGTTGGCCGGCGGCTAGGGTTGAAAGGGAGAGAGAGAAAGATGAAAATGGAGGTGATGATATGTGTTTGTGTGTGGTGATGTGGGTGATATACCACATGGTCTTATCCACATAAATTACACCGTTCGTCCTTATGGTGTTGAAATGACAAATTTACCCTCATGTGCAAGTCACATGATGGGTTTTTAACGGTCAAACTTAATGTCGTTTGGTCAAAGGACGAACGGTGCATAACGTTTCACACTTAAGGACGTACGGTGCAATTTTTTTGGTCAAAGGACTAAACCCTGCGGTCAACGCAAACCACAAGGTCAAAGGACACACCTATGGGCTTGAATTTCACAACGACAAAGGCATTGACAACTTTTATAGCTTACACTCATGGTTGGGATTAGCTTGCCTATTCTTATTTACTGTTCAGGTTGTCTTTTATCCCTATTTCTATTACTACATGTTTTGGTATAAAAAAGTCAACTATTTAACCTCATATCTTTGACTGTTTAGTGGGGAGCTGGATTCGCTACATTCTGGTACCCAGGTGGCTCAAGAAATAGCAGGGCTTCTCTGATGCCATGGCATGTGTTTTTTGGAGTCTACATTTATGCACTTGCCGTTGCTGCTTGTGCTACCGGCCTTTTAGAAAAAGCTACGTTTCTTCAGACCAACAACATAATTTCACGCTATTCTGCAGAAGCAATTTTAGTGAATGTTTTAGGTCTTTTGATTGTTTTCTCGGACGGTTTTGTTATACTTGGCGTCATTTCACCACCAAATGACAAAGGCGATGTTCTTACAGGATCGGTAGAGTAAACATAAGTTGTATTTATTATAGATTTTAAAGGTGCGACTGAGACTTTAGTTACTGATGTGATTGTAATGATCAAATTCTTAGACAATCATTACATGTTATTATAAAAATATGTTTAGTCCCATCACTTTGTGTTCTCTAACAATCGGCTTCGAAGCTAAATTTCCCCTCCTTTTAATCTAGAAATTAAGTATATTTCTCTGTATGCAGGCCAAAAAACCGTCCATCAGCTACATGGTACACGAGTGGTTGTTCTAGCCGGTGATTTTATGTTTGGACAATCCTCATGGTACCTCACAAATCTTGAAAATCTTGAGGCCATTAAGCTTATTTGCCAGGCATGCTCTTGTGTTTCTAATATTAGGTCACTAGATTCATAAAAGTATTAAAGACCTTTCTACAAAAGATGAACCGTAATTATGTTGTAGATAGTGCAAAGGATGAAATGGCGGATCCCAAAAAGGAAAAGAAGCAAGAAAAGATTATAGAAAAGCATGAGGAAGAGTACCAGTTGAATGTGAGTCTAATGTATGAGTGTGCAATGTTGTACATAAAATTAAAGTGACAAAATTATCTAGCCATCTAATTAGACTGTAATGATGTTGGACAGGGTGTTGTCGCTGATAAGAACAGTGGCGTTGGATTTGAAGATGGCATAGGAGTCAGAAAAGAGTATAGAAGAACATGAGAAAGAGTGCCACTTAGATGTCATCATTATTTCTGATTGCATAATGTTGTACATAAAATTAAAGTGACTAGCTAGACATTTAAGAGCGGTGATAATGAAGAGAATATCTGAAGAAGGCAACTACATAATGTTGTACATAAAGTTATGAAAATCATGAGTACCACTTAGATGTCATTAAAATTTTTGATATTCAGTACCACTTAGATATCATCATAAATACGTTATCCAGTTAGAAAAATTACACATTCTGTTGAACATATGTGATTAAGTCTATCGTTTTTTAGTTAATCTATCATTTTTTGTTCTTCAGCCACTTATCTATGGAAAGGCATCTTCGAAAGATGACATGGGATTTATGCCAATGCTTTTACAAGATGGAAGGATTAAATAACTCCTGTAAGTGAAATTTACATGTGGAGTTTGATCATACATTTTCGTCATGTTTTTAATTCTCTAAAATCTAAGTACTGAAGAAGGAAAAAATCATTAGGAAATGGTAAGGTGAACAAGTTTGCTAATTTGTCAAAAAAACAACTTCTAAGTAGGTCAATTAGTTAATATGGGTTGGTTGACCCGCAAACACTATTTAATCTTTTTTTTTTTTTTTTTTTTTTTTTTTTTTTTTTAATTTAATAATTAGATTTTAAAGTTTACCATAACAATAATATTTTCTAATAATATTGCGTTCCGTTTTTTCATATTATTGTTTTTTCATAACAATAATATTACGTTGAGTGCGTCCACCGTATTAGTGAGCTACGAGATGCTGGTGGCAAAACCAAAAAGAAAGTCTTTTGGAGAGATATCACCATCCAAAATCTAGAGTCAGTTTCATATGAAAATTAGTAAGTTTCCTACCTCATGATAACGGATAATAAAAAAAGTATACCTTTTTGCACTGTGGACACTGTAAGATTTACTATTTGGAATGTAATATCAAGAACTTTTAACATAGAAGGATACTCAAACACATAGAAGCAAGTGGTGATAGCCGTGAGTTCATGTTTGGTGAAAACTTACGAAGGTAACATGATTGAGTCATATCTTTCATTAATACCTTTGTTGTATATTTATTTTTAGCACACAGCTGACTTACACACAAGCCTACAAATTTCGAGCACGCCGGCGACATATTACTACCCAAATCCAAATATTTTAGAAACGCAGCAGATACACAGCGTGTAAGTAACTAAAAAAATTGCATCAGTAAATATAAGTACACTGACAATATAACATGCATGTAATAAATGTTTGCAATTGGTAGCATACATAAGTGCATTATACAAAAGATGACACATATTCGATAACCGTTTATTTCTTTTCGTTCTTAATGTATTCAACAGAAAATTTGGTATGTTTATGGCATATTTATCGTTAACTTATTTTCCAACGATATTCATAAGTCAAGTGCTCCTTTAAAAACCACCTATGTTTTAAAATGTAATTTTAGTAATTAAATAACATTGGATTGCTCAAATTCATATTAATGTTCATTTGATTATTACCTACGGAATATGTTTTAAAATGTAATTTTACTACCTTCTTTCGCAATAGAAAAATATTCCAACAATATTTATAAGTCATGCCCGCCCATCGTAATTATCGTTGACATATATATATATATATATATATATATATATATATATATATATATATATATATATATATATAAGACATCAAGGTCGATTACCCTTTACGATTACCCTCCTTCTTTCACTCCTTAGTTGCACTCCTTCTTTACGATTACCCTCCTTCTTTCACTATAACAAATTATGTCAACGATAATTATAAGACTATATATATATATATATATATATATATATATATATATATATATATATATATATATATATATATATATATAAACGCCAGACACACAAACCAAACAACAACTCTCACCATCAATCTTAAATTCAAAACTCACCAACCAAACGAGCCCTTATATTATCAGCCAACCTAACACTCAAACAAATACCCCCCGTCCTAATATTATTGTCAACCATTCTATTTTGAAATAATTTTCCACTTTCAATTACAATCAATCTAAAGATAGTTTAGTGGGTGGGGCTGATGTTTAATTAGTAGTGATTTCCACATTTCTAAAATTTATTTGGGACAATTTAATTATGCTTTAACTGATTGTACAAAATTTACATTGTGCTTAATATATTTGTCTGTAAGTGTCCAAATCAATTATTTGAGTGTTCCAATCACTTTGGATGTTTAGTTGGTTGAGGTAGGGCTGATCATCGGGCGAAAACCGGACCGGACCGAAAAAAACGGACCGGACCGAGACTGAATCCGGAAAAAAACCTAGACCGAGACCGAGACCGAGACCGAATGTGGTTGGTCCGTTCCAGTCTCGGTCGGTCCAGTCCAACAAGGCTAAATTTTCGGTTTGTGGACCGGACGGGACCGGACCGAGACCGAATTTGCCAAAAATGGTAGACCGAGACCGGACCGCCAGTCCTTCGGTCCGGTCGGTTTCGGTTCGGTCCGATTGATTTCGGTTCGGTCTGGTCGGTTTTGTCGGTCGGTCCGGTCCATCCGATCCATTTGCTCACCCCTAGGTTGAGGTGTGTAATGGGTGGTCTTTTTTTTTTTTTTTTTTTTTTTTTTTTTCAAACATTGTATTTTTTGTTTGAAAACCATATTTGACGAATGGGGTATCTTTTTTCCATACAACCATTTACATATTTTTCCTTCACTCAATCTATATCCAATATACCTCTTTCTCATGTATAACCCACTTTCAACCACAACCATCAACTCTGGCAATAGTCATTGGTGGTTAGCCATTTTCGGCCACACCATTGGTATCTTGTGACAACGTATAACAACCCGTAAAATTTCGGATTTTTATACGTAGTAATAATATTTATCACGTCAGAAAATTCAAATCGGTTATTTTCTGACAGTTGTCAATATTTAAATTTAAAAACGAGAGGTAATCTCGTTTCTTTATTATAAGACACCGCACACACGATACTTGTCCACTAAGTACATGTATAATAAATGTGGAATTTATTATTGTCCAAGTTAAATTTAAGCATGCCTAAGCTTAAATCATTATTTCAGGAAGTTATCCTGCGCACTGCAACACGCAGTAACATACAAAACTAAAAGTAAATACGTAGATAAGTGAAACAATCACATTTTAACATTCACTGATAATTTACGAATGAAAACGAGAAGTTATCTCGTTGTCTTAGAAAAACACAACACCGCACGCATACAGACATCTAATTAATAACGGCAAACAATTATAATCAAATTTCTACGTAATAATAATGTTATATTATTATGTTTAAGAAATCGTTTCCAAAAACATAATTTTTTATATTTTGCGAATACCGGAAGGGTACAGTTTCGCGGAGATTCGATAAAACACAGGGTACAGATTGTACTGTATTGTATAATAAAACAAATACTACATCCGTCCCAAAATTATAGTCCTTTATTGACTTTTTCGGTATTTCTTTTTCAACTTTGACCTTAAATATTTTTATTTGTGTTATACAATAATTGATGAATGATATACCAATGAGAATACATTTAAAACCCAATCCATTCATATATTTTTCATCAAATATTATATAACACAAACAAAAATATTTAAGGTTAAAGTTGTAGAAGAAAGACCGAAAAAGTCAATAGGGGACTATAATATTGGGACGGAGGAAGTAATAAAACACAACCTATCCCCCCTACCCACATGTTCCATCGCTTTCAATCTGGCATCTGTCTCTCTCTTTTTCGACATACACAGGAACAAAAACACCAAAATGTATCCTTCTTCTTCTTTTGGATAATCAACACAAGAAGCCATCACCATCACCACCAATTCTCAGCCACGTAAGCTACCCTAGACTATCACAAAGAGACCCTAGCGCGGCTATGGATGGAGATGGAAGCCAAGTAAAGTGTCACGCTACAATCAAGATGAGAAAGTGGATTCAAGACCTTCCTTTTATCCTTCTATAAGTAGAGTTGATCCTCTACAGGTTTTATAAAATTACCACACACAAAATTACACTAAATTAGGGTTTTCAAAGGTTAGGGCTCTTTAAAATTGGATTAGGGGTTTTGTAAATTGGGTAGTTAATTGCTCAATTCAGGCGATAATTGACTTGTAATGAGAATCATGATTCTTCTTGTTGTTGGTAATATTGTGTGGCAAGTAATCAATTACAAACTAAAACTAAGGTTGGCTCTTGCATTTAAGTGCTTATTTTATAGCTTATCATTTGGCTTATTTTGCCAAGATTGAATCTTGTTATAAAATTGAGTTGAGGTTGATTTTTTTGTTGATAGAACATATGTGTTTCGAAAATTGGTTTGTGAGATATGGGTCGACCCACTGTTCGAATATAACAGTGGGTACCTTTGCTTTTTTTTACAATATTAAAATTTGTATATAGTAGGCGTCAATTTCGTTTGGTTTCCTCACTGATGTGAATGCAAGTTTCAAAAACATTAAATAACATAATGGGTAAAATTGGAAGCTATAGAGTTGAGTTAATACCACAATGGTTTGGGCTCGTGTTGCTGTCAACTTACTGTCGAAGCCTAATAGATTCAAGAAGTAAGGGTGCATTGTGTAACAGCTGATGGGTACATACATAGAAACTAAAAGTAAATAATGCTTTTATAACTCTCAAGTGCATATGTTTAGTAATCTACGCTCATTATACAGATGCGACAAAACTTATTTGTAGCAAATTTTCTTGATTAACTTTTTTTTTCCTTATAAATTAATTAAATAATACTAACTTCTTTCTATGTTTGTTTGCTTACGCATAAAATTTTTCATGAATTACAAACGCAACATCCTATACTTGTGGTACTAAAATGATTCAACAAATGAAGAATATTGCTTGTGAATTTTGTCATCAACTTACATTTTCCAATCAGTAAATTTAGTAAGAAAAGTGTCATGTGTTTGTGTCTGTGTACTGGGCAAGAGAAGGAAAATAAGACTGTGAGCCGAAGCCCACACCGAGCCCAACTAGCATTCGAAAATATTTATTTGTTTTCGGCTTATTCGACTTGATTTCCGGCTCATTTCAATTCACTCAATCTTGAGCTATGCGACTCGTTTTATAAATGGATTTCTAAAACGTAGACTAAAAATTTCTCGTCCCACAAACCTATGAGTTAATATATATTTTTTTAAACTTATTAAAAGTCATACTCCTTCCGTCTCAATTTAATTGTCCATATTTCCATTTTTGGATGTCTAAAAAAGATTGTCCACTTTTTTAGTAAAAACTAGAGAATCTAAAGAGGGAATATTCTATTCGTGTAGTTAAAAATTAAAGTGGCCCCACTTTTATTAAACTTTGTGATTTCTCTCTCCTGACAATTAAATTGAGACGGAGGGAGTAATAAACTAAAGAGTTAATTGCATTTTTGGTCCCTGTGGTATGGCCAAATTGCAGATTTGGTCCCTAAAACTTTAAAAGTGCACCAGAGGTCCCCATTTTCAAGTTTTCGTTGCATGTTTAGTCCCTGATCAACATCAAATGACTAAAATACCCTTGTCTTCTTCTTTTTAGTCCATCTTTTGAGTTTTTTACATAAATGGTCTTTGTGTCTTGCCATATTTTATAGATTTAGTCTGATTTTTTTTATTATTATTTATTTAACTATTAATATCTATTTAACTATTAATATTACATATATGGACCAAGAGTCTAATTTTCAAAAAAAAAATTTTAAAAATTGAAAATTTTCAAAAAAATTTTAAAAAAAGATTTTGAAAAATTTTTGACAACTAAATTTTTTTTGACAACTTTTTTGAAAATTTTTTTCGGAAAAAAAAAAAATTTGAAAATTTTTTTTCTGAATTTTTCATTGAAAAAAATTTTCAGAAAAGTTTTTTTGAAAAAAATTTCAAAAAAAAAATTTCGAAAAAAAAATTATTCGAAATTTTTTTTTCAAAGATTTTTTTTTCAAAATTTTTTTGGAACGTTTTAGAAAAATTGGTTAAATTATATTAGCCATTAGATCAAAATCGGATGAAAACATATAAAAACAGACAAAAACGCATAAAAACGTTATTAAAATGGAAAAAAAACGTATAAAAACGGATAAAGACGAATAAAAACGTGAGACAACCGGACAAAATCGTACAAAACCGGATGAAAACGTATAAAAACAAACTAAAACGCATAAAAATATGTTAAAACGGATAAATAAAAAGGTACAAAAATGGACGAAAACGTATAATAATAAAAAGGTATAAAGATGGACGAAAACGTATAAAACTAAAAAGTAAATAGTTGTTATAATGGCTAATATAAGTTAACCAATTTTTCTAAAAATTTCCAATTTTGAAAAAAAGTTTTTTGAAAAAAGAATTTTCGAATAATTTTGTTTTCAAAAATTTTTTGAAATTTTTTTCGAAAAAACTTTTCTGAAAATTTTTTTTGAAAAAATATTCGGAAAAAAATTTTCAAATTTTTTTTTTCGAAAAAAATTTTCAAAAAAGTTTTGTAGAAAAAAATATTCAAAAATTTTTCCAAATAAATTTTTCAAAATTTTTTTTTAAAATTTTCGATTTTTTTTTTTTTTTATTTTTTTTTTTTTTTTTGAAAATTACTTTGTTGGTCCATTTATGTAATATTAATAGTTAAATAAATAATAACAAAAAACGGACTAAATTTATAAAACATGGCAAGACACTAGGACCATTTATGTAAAAAACTCAAAAGATGGACTGAAAAGAAAATAGGAAAAGAAGAAGACAAATGTATTTTAGTCATTTGATGTTGATCAGGGACTAAACATGCAACGAAAACTTTAAAATAGGGACCTCTGGTGCACTTTCAAAGTTTTAGGGACCAAATCTGCAATTTGGCCATACCACAAGGACCAAAAATGCAATTAACTCTAAACTAAAAATATAAGCTTTAACTCATTTTAAAATTTGTTAGAGTAATATTTTGGTTTATCTAAGCTTAAAAATGACACATTTTAAGTTATAAAAACTTATTTGAGTTAATAAGCAATACAAAGTGATTTATGGTTCAAATATGAAAATGGTAACATCTAGTTATCTCGGGAAGACAAAAACATATACATGGGTCATGCCCAATTTTCATCGATATACATATTTAGCTTATTATATTTAATAATAACCAACAATAAAGAGTGTTTTTTTTTTTTTTTTTTTTTTTTACATCTCTCAAATTATTTGAATACAATGATATTAAGTAAGGCTATTACAAAAAAATATATATAATCTTTTGAACACTTTTATTGTAACTAATAAATGTGTTATATAAAGATAAGTATACACATACGTACAAGTAGCATATATATATCTTTGGCAATAACATTACATGATCCAATAACGTCTAATGTTACATTATACTCCGTACATCGTCTTTCGGTTGTCATCAAACCAAAGACTCATTCGTCCTTGATATTTTTCCTATATACATATGTACTTATGCACTTTCAAGAGCCAATACTTACAAACATTTAGAAAACTGTTAACCTTAAATAATGCCACACAAGCAACAACAACATAAACATTTAAAACTTATAAAGTTTTGTCAAACATTATCGAGTCTTAGAGATGAATTAAAGACTAAATTAGGTTGCGTGTCGGAGCCGTGCACTACCACTATTCGATTTAATTCCTTTGGACTACTAATGGCCAAGGTGAGTTTCATAGCCCTTGCTTTTACTTGTTTTCATAATTGTTTTGGGTGAGAATATATGCTCGTTTTTACTTAAACTAAATGTTGATTTTACCTGAACAAGTGAATTGTTTACTAAAACTATGCTGAATGACTGAATGCTTTATGTGTTTACTTGCCAATTACTTGATTACTTAGATGCATTCTAGTGTAAAGTTAATGCATGCTTTTACATATGGACACAAGTATTTAAAACTGTTATGCATGCATGACCGAGTGAACTGGTCACATGATCGATTGTACTGGTTGCATTTGCTATGTACATACATGACCGAATGAACGGGTCAAATTGCCGAGTGAACTGGTAACATGACCGAGTGGACTGGTCACATAATGAAATGAATTAAATACTAAATCTTGTGGTCCATAAAACTTTAACAAATTAAAACCTATGAACTCACCAACCTCGTATTGACACTTTTTAGCATGTATTTTCAGGTTTTGAGGTGATAGTTTATCTTTGGAGGCGCAAGGCAAAGGCATGGCATGGTTATAGACGACTCTGATTTATGTATTGGGACCACATTTTGATAATGAGCCATTTTCCGCACTAATCAATAATGTAAACATTGTTTTCAAGAATGAATAAAAGTTTATTTATGAAAATCAGTTGTTCTATTCTTATGTTGTGATATCAATTTAGTAGCACCCACGACCCGAATGCTTCCGCTGTGCCAAATTTGGGGGTGTTACAGATTGGCATCAGAGCCTAGGTTATAGAGAACTTGGTATTTTTAAAACCTAGACTATAACCACTTTTACAAAAACTAAACCCTATGACCGACACGTGCCTGCCTGCCGAGCTGATGCCTCACTTATGATCTGTTGAGATCATACTTGATAAGATACATGTTTTATCACTGCTCACCTAATTTCATTATAGGTTACAATTATCTTCCCTATTCGTATATTTACGTATCACAACACTGCACCTTTTCCCTTACATAAATGGAATAATTGTTCTAAGTCTTTAAGATAGCTTTTAAAAGTAATGGGACATATTACTAGCGTAACTAAGCTAAGCATTTCAAAATTCATTGAACCTCGTTTGAATATAGATTGATCACCTATATTCAACCAGGGACAGTGGGACATAGCCTGATCACCTATGTCCGACTCAGAGGTGAATTTTGCAATACTTAAGATAGTTATAATAGCGTTATGTCCAGTGAAATTTGATTAATGTTAATATTTTAATAAACATGTAATAAGCCACACATCGGCGTTACACTAAAGCCACTCATTGGCATTCCTTAATCATAAGCCACTCACTAGCATTCCTTAATCATAAGCCACTCACTGACATTCCTTAATCATAAGCCAATCACTGGCATTCCTTAATCATAAGCCACTCGCTGGCGTCACACTATTATTTCCATATATAGAATATTTTCATATCACAATCGGGTTATGTTACAGTCACTCCTACCCCAAACCTTACACTCCATGGACAAATCAAACCATTCTAGGAGCAACCTTCCAATAACACCCATGAGAAAGATCCCCTAGTGGGAATAGGCAATAAAAAGAAAAATAAACCTTTGGCAAAATCTAGAAAGGCATGGTAAATGACATATAATCCCACAGAAACTTGAAAATTTTACGCCTTATCTTGAAAATCTGGTACCTAGAAGCTCCACCCACCTCTTAAGAATAACAGTGCCTACCTTGTTACCCCCTATAAACTAAATAAATGAGTTGCCATACAAACTGTTTCCGATCATCCCACGGACCATTATAATCAAAATACCTTATGAACCACTCCATGAATTATTTTACAAACCAAATTACCACCCTATCATTTCACCATAAAGTAAACTACAATTTCACCACTACCTTACAAAAATAAAGTGTTTCTTAATACTTTGAAAAGTATTCTAGAACCACTCTATTAGTTGCTTACTCCATCGAAATGTGTTTTAAGTTAATACCTCATAAACAGAAATGATCAATGTCCTCCTTGGTAGCTAAGCCTGACGTTAGGATGTATCCCACACCTATGCCTAAAACCATAGAAAACAACGAGGTTCACCAACCATTAAACCTCCAATCCTACCCACCTTAGACAACTAAACCCTACTCGTAGCTATGGGTAAATGTTATATCCTGCTACACATCCTTACTAGAATATAGTTTCCAAATTGGAGGATTTCCCTTTAAAATCCAACAATAATACTTTCCAAATCCCTCGTTAAAATGAGACAAATGCTAAAACACTAAAAGTTTCGCAAAACTTCCCTATACACCCCATAATTAAGAACCGATTTTACAATCTTTTGAAAATGTGTAATTTTTACACATTATCGATTTTGAAATCGGGTCTTAGTCAAACTTGTATAACCCTTTAGTCGAAAGATAAATTCGAAAACAAATGTTTCTTCATCCCTTAAGAATCAACCCATATACTTTAAAATCATGAAACGCCAGAAATGGGTACGTTTTCATAAGACCTTGAGAAGTTAGAGGTACCCACACTAACAAAATAGTGAAACCTCATAACATCAAGAATTAGAACTTTCACCCAATAAACCTGCCCCAGAAAATCATGGCTCCTCAGATAGAGGATGTGCTGCTGGCATAACACCTAGGTACCCATACCCAAAGAGGAAACCCTAGAACAAGAACCGTCCCAAACCGAGAACCTATTTTGTGAAAGAGAGGAATCAAGAACCGAACCGAAGTGACTCGGTCAGTTTCAGTATTGTGTCGGTCTGTTTGGTTCGGTTTAGATGGTTTAGGTGTATTACAGTCATGCAGAACCGAAACTGAAAACGTAAATACATAAAATCAAAAACAGATCCAAATAGGGTATGCTTGGTTTTTGTTAATACAAATAAGCCGTAAAAACGTTTATTTATATTTTACGATCTTCTAATGTTTTGTCGATAACAAACGTAAAATCATTTTAATGAAACAAATAAAATAAATAAATGGTTTGAACTAATAGTTTCTAACATATTCACATTTTCACATAAAACACTAAAACAAGTATAAGTGATTTTATGATTTAATATTACATATGTACAACAACTAGTGTTTACATATTTAGGTAAAATATACACATAACTAGTATGTAGTATATTGGATAATATAAATGGGTAGAAACTTAAGTATCATAACCCATTGGGCAACTACATTGAATGTAGTTGGGTACAACCCAAAGCCCATGACCCATGGAGCTTGACCCATAACCCATTGCATGACATCATGCTTACATCATACATGGATAATATCCATAACCCATGGATCAACCCATACCCAAGTGACTAAGTGCATTGCACTCAAGAGATACATTGTATCTAGCTAAAGATCCATGGTTCAACCCATGACCCATAACCAAAATACCCACGGGTAAAAGGGAGCGTCCCACGGATCCCTAGCTTTACGCTAGGGGGATCCCTTGTGGAAGGGATCCGTGGGATCCGGGGAACAGTAGATTTTTTATTCTATAAATAGTGAGCCATTTCTTCATTTTTTCTCACCCCTTTCTAACACACTTTCTCCCTGAGTTAAAAACTCACTAACCTCAGATCCAAGAGATCTATGTTTGTAGTTTTGTTTTTGTATGATCTTTTAGGTTCCTCTTAAAGGCAAGATCACCACCTTTGAAGTCGAGCAAGCTCAAGTCCATGAGTTGCCATGCTTCCTCATCATCAAGGCTACTGAAGTCTTCTTGTTGATGATTCCTTTCTTTCTTCTAAGAAGTGTAGTGTTGAAGACATTAGTGAAAGATGTCTCAAGTGTCAAGACGAAGATATTAGTGAAGGGTATCTATCGTCCATATCATAAGCACTTGTGGTAGGTGCTTAGAAGTCAAGACTAGAAGCATTAGTGAAAGGTGCTTAGAAGTCAAGACACAAGATATTAGTGAAGGGTGTCTTGAAGATCTAGTCAAAGGCATTAGTGAAAGGTGCCTTAGATGTACATTCGATATGGTGTGTTTCGATGTACAAGATAGACTAGTATTAGATCCAAGGATATTGATATCCTTGATGATGTTGTAAAGGAGTAGATCTTCTTTGGGATTAGTCGTTGGTGTAGTGTGGTAGTAGTTCCTCCATTGCAATGGAACTAGGTGCTTAGCCTAGTACCTAATAAAGGGTAGGCGACGTTGTTATAGGATTAGTTCACCTTGGAGTGAAAGAACTAGGTACTTAGCCTAGTACCTTATAAAGGGTAGGCGACGTTGTATAGGTGTGGTTCACCTTGGGGTGAAAGAACCCGGTGGTTAGCCTAGCACCGGAAAAAGGGTAGGCGACGTTGTGAAGGCTTCTCCGCCATAATGAGATTGGTGTAGTGTTTACGAACTCTCGAGTAGGTGACTCGGGGAGTGGAGTAGGGCAAGGAAGGTGTCCTTGTAGCCGAACCACTATAAATACTCGCGTTGTGGTTTTGTGCTTCTTACTCTTATCTTTTCATTACTTACCTTTATATGCTTGTTTATCAACATCCAACTCACACATCCAAATAGATTGACATAAGTCGATCTAAATAGATTAAAAGGAAGTTTTAATTGACAAAACTATTCAACCCCCCTTCTAGTTTTTCACAATTGGCATCAGAGCTTCGTTACCAAGTTTCTTGAAGTATATTATACTAAAAAACTTGACACGATCCATGGTTAATTGAAAACTACAAAGAATGTTTTTCATAAAAACAAACACCATGTCTTTTAAAACTATATGTTTGGATGTTGATTTGATAACAACATTTTTTTTTACTTTTTCATTTAATTGCATTAATCTTCTTTGTCATGTTGATTAGTCAAAGCTCATACCCACCAAGCTATAGGAATCGCTTGGTAACAAGAATACCTTCCTTAAGAAGGTATCTTAAACGCAAAGGAGCGGGAATCGTCTAAGTGACATTTGCTGTGTCATTTGTAAAGACATTCCTAAGTGCGCTAGATGAATGATTTTCTTTTTTATTTTGCTTGATAATTAAGTATGCCTATTTAGGTATTTATATGATTATCTTTTGTGCATATACATGTTTTTGATAAGGTTTTAAAAGGTACCTTTTTGAGGGGTCATTTAAGCCCTTATTCGATCACTTCTGTATCCGTTATTGCTTAATATCGTTCCTTTTCACTTTTTAGGTCTCTTGAAGGCAAAATGCTGGAATGATGCTTATTTGGACGAAAAGGCGCGAATATACGAAGAAAATGGCCAAAGTCAGAATCGAGACACTCAAAGCTGCTGAAACATAAGGCGACGGCGTCACTGCATATCTGCGACGCCGTCGGGAAGGAATTTTGCGACGGCTCAGAGGAAAAATTGCATGTTTTCAAGGGACGACGTCAGGTTCTAAAGGAATAGGCCGTCGCTACTAAGACGGCCTAGATGCAGCCAAGACGGCGTCAGAGCTGAAGGGGACGGCGTCACAGTCATAAGGTGACGCCGTCGCAAGGTTTACGTGGCCAAGACGAAACCCTAATGACGGCGACACGACGGCGTCACGAAACATAAGGTGACGCCGTCGCAGATGTAATCTTATATATAGAATCCGAATTTTTCAGTTTTAATGTGTAGTCTTTTGGAGTAAAAACCTAAAACCGAACCAAGGCTTTCCTGTGCAGTATTTTAGGGTTCTAAACCCTATTATACATCAAGCTAAGTATTTACTTCATTAATTTAATTATGTCTTTGATTATTTGTGTGTATGCTTGCATGTTCTCCATGTCCGGCTAATTTATTTGTGTGTTTGCTTAGGGAATATGAAACTTAATTATTGAATATTGATTGGTTGATACTTATCTTAGTTGACTAATGATCTAGAGTGCGCTAGATTATTCGTTGTGTACTTAATGCTTGAAATTTCTTTGTGAACTTTAGAATATAATTATCTAGGTAATTGTAGGATAAAGTATTCAAGGACAACCGTAGAGTAGGCGTCTATAAATCACTAGAGGATTTGTAAACAAGACCCTTTGGTAGTTTCAAAGAGTTAGGGAAATAAGCACGCCCTATAGCCTTAGAATCACAACGCAACTAGGAATAAGGACGTGACAAATCAACCATCAATAGGAGATAATTAAGGAGTAGTAAAACCTAAGTAAACACATCTTTAAACTATCATACGAGTACACATCAAATTAGACATAGACTATCACAACCTTAGCTTAGATAATTAGATAATAGTAGAGTAATCGGTAGCAATACCAACCCCCCAAATCCAATACCCGAAATTCGTACCTTTTCATTTTCTAAAAAAACATAAAAAGATAAAAAATAATCTTCCTCAACCTCAACCTTAGCGTAGTAACTTCTCACTAGCATTCCTATTCCCCTAGAGAACGATATCAATACCCGTGGCTTACCCTAATTACTACACTACAACGATTAGGTTCACTGCCTAGGGTGTTATAAAACTTGCTCGAAGAAAAGGAAGTTTCCTTGACCCCGAACGACGCGTGTAGCGTTATCAATACCTGAGATAAAACATGCTAAAAGTGTCAACACAAAGGTTGAGTGAGTTCATAGAGTTTGTGTTGTCATGAAAAACCTTTAAAGAACGTTCATGCAACAAAGGCAAAGTTTTTGGTCATAGAGAATAGTCCACAAAGCAAAGGCATAGTACATCCACTCAGTTCCAAGTTCCGCCCATACAAAACTTGCAACCTGTGTGTTCACAACCCACTGCCAAAATATGTATGTCTAGTAGTCAAGTATACGTTGTCATAATAGGTCACAATATACCACCACGTATATAATAAATAAAGACTGCTCCGAACAAGGGAGACTTTATAGTGTTGCTCCTAACATGGGAGACTTTATAGTGCTGCTCCGTTCACATAGGGAGACTTTATAGTGCTACTCCGTTCACATAGGGAGACTTTATAGTGCTGCTCTATTCACATAGGGAGACTTTATAGTGTTGCTCCATTCACATAGGGAGACTTTATAGTGTTGCTCCGTTCACATAGGGAGACTTTTAGGTCATAGCACATACTGTTCATTAAGTTCAAATAAGTCATAATTTCGTAATTAAGTTCAAAGGTTTGATTCAAAAGTTCGTAATTAAGTTCAAGAGTTTAAGTCGAATTCAAAAGTTCAAAACAGTCAAAGAGTTCAAAACATATCAAAATGTTCCTTTACAAGTTAAATGAGTTCAACTATATGCCAAAAGGTTCAAATCAAGTTCAAAGTGTTCATATATATGTTATAAGGTCCAAATCAATTTAAAAGAGTTCAAATATATATGTCGAAAGGTTCAAATAATAGTGTTCATAACATAATGATCAATTTAGTTCGGGGATAATCTACTTACTAGCATAAGTAGTGAAACAAGAGTTATTTAAGTTCATATAAGTGTAAAGTAAAAGCAACTAGTTGAGCATGTATCTCCCCCGAAGAGTTTATAGAACAATTAAACGAGTAAAAGTGGGGCTACGAACTCACCTGATGTAAAAATTATGATGACAAAAGTGGATACACTGAAATGAGGTGAAATCTCTACCTAATATGAATGATATGTTCTAATGTAAGTCATGAAACAATGTCGTGCATACAAACTCATATGATATCCATAGTACTTGTGCATTTGAAAACAAAGTTGATCGTCAAAAAATAAGTTTATAACGTCTTGTTAAGTTATAAAATACTTTACGCTTATATGTATTGAAACCACATCCCACGATAGTCGTTTAGAAATAAACCAAGAATTTATAGTTTTTCGTCGTAAAATAATGCACTTTGATAATTCGTGAAAGTGGCTAAGTGGCCTCGAAAAGCTAGTCGTAAAATAGTGAATATCGAGTGTTAGGAAACAAACTCAATGATTTTAGAAAGCTTGTAACATTATCTAAAATTCATAACACTGAACTTTTATCCATACGAGTTCCGATCATAAAGAAAAATAATGGTGAAGTGAGGTAGTCGAGCTAAAAATGTAGTTTATGGGTAGTTTTCGGGAACGTTTGTGAGGTCATAAGTTACTCGTTATAAATCCGTTTGACGAACGGCTGGACATTTTGGAAAATAGGCCAGGTGAACTAACCTTTACTCATATATACCTTTTTACCAAAACCAACTCGATCATTGAGAAAAACGGCTCCAAACATGGGTACCCGAAAAGACAGTTTCAACACTTCGAAATATTTTAGTAAAAGCTGATGGAAATAAGTTGTGAACATCGGTTTTCAAATGCTTGTATATCGGTCATTATAAGCTCGTTTTCTACGTTTTATATATCCTTGGTTTCGTGTTAATATATACTAATATATTTTTGATAAGTCGACTCCTCTAGTTTACGTTAAAAACTCGTTTTTTTCCTTAGAAAAACCCTTAACAGCATGTACATTTTTAGAAAATAGTTTTCGTCGTTAAACTTGAAACTAGCGTAACTTCTTCGTTATAAACCCGTTTTAACCTGTTCAAGCGGCCACGGTTTCATTTTTAAATCTATTTTCTAGATATATAGACCAAAATAATCTCCAACCTACTGAAATTTCCAGATTTTACAAAACGTTACAGCCCTTAATTATTTGTTGTCGAAAATGATTTTTCTAGTTCAAAGCGTGTACTAAACCCTTCCAATCAACACCAAAACTATTCTAAACCTACCATACACCTTCTTAGGGTGTCATGAGTTCCTAAACTTCATCAACATTGAAAGGTTTCATGGGAATAATTATAAGATGATTAAAACTCTTAATAAGTAGAAAAACAAATGAAAAGTGGTATGAATACATATAATAATTGCATATTTTTATACTAGAATGATAAAATAGATCAAGTATATGAGTATGAAAGTTATGAAAAATAATATGTAAGCTTACTTGGATGATTTAGTGAAAAAAAGATGAATGAAACCTTAGTGAAACCTTGAGATTAATAAATAAAACCCTTTAGTAACACACAAGTGTACTTAGATGATCTTGTTCTTGAAAAAAATAATGATCTTGGTCTTGGATTCATGCTTGGCCGACTACAAGGAGGAAGAAGAGAGGGTTTTTGCTTTGGTTTCACCTTAGAATATGTGTTTGTATGTTTATTTTGATTAGTATAATATTTGTTTATTGTAAATATCTAGCCTACCATTGTATATGTGTACATAATTAGTCAAAATTTTTATAAAAATGGGTGACTCATGAGGGAAGGTCGGCAAGGAGGTCTAGGGAAAAAGGATTTTGTATTATTTTTTATGACTAAATACATTTAAAGTTGTATATAATGTATATTTGGTACATATAATTAATTATTGAGAGTACCGTTAGTTAAAATCGATTTTAACGGAACAAAACAAAATATATCGAAGTCATAAAAATTTATAAAAATACATTTCTCGTAAAATTATTACTGTGTGAAATAATAATTATCGAATAGAATTTACGAAAACCGTCGTAAATATATATATATAACAATTTATATACCAAAATAAATTCAGAACATCGGGTAAACTAGTGATATAATTTTTATTGTCTTAAAATGAGTATAAAAATATATCAGGATAATTTTTGGAAGTGTCAGATCAATTATTCAAAATAAATGATCGTGCGATAGTGTTTATTTAAGAGAAAAATATACGTTACTGAAATATGCAAACCCATGCATGAACTAATATGAAAATGATATTACGGATGATATGTAGACTAACTCTAGTCTATATGAAGTGTTCTCAATGATGTTTCATTAATATGCAGCTTAACCCTCACGGTTACGCGAATTCGATACTCGTAAACCTAGTTTACGAAAAATGATGAATAAAAATCATGAATATAAATTTTTCTCCGGGAATGAATAGTGTTTTGTGAATAGTAAAATTTTGAAATAACCTTTCAAAATATCAAATCGACTTCAAAAATGATGAACAGTAAATCCCCGAGATGAATAGTAAAAAATTTAAAGTTTGCAAAATGACCGGAAATTGGAAATTGTGACAGACAGCCATACCCCTACCTAATGTTAGTGAATGAAAGAATGCTCGAGTTATATGTCATTGAAAGAGATCGTTTTCTTGTCCCTAATGGGAAAATGTTCCCTAGTGTTGGAAGCTGATTCTATCTTAATGATGCATTCCAATGTCATCATGATCAAAAGGCGCCTTTTGAATTTTTGATGCGATGGGTGATATGTAATGAAAAAATTGCAGCTATTTCTTTAATGTTAAACTTTATATGCCTTGAATGAAAAAAAGGTAAAGTAACTCCCAATACCGTCTTTCACGGGTTATGGGTCCCAATACCGTCTTCCACGGTGTATGGGGGAGGTTAAGACGTAGACAGCCATACCCCTACCTAAGGTAGAGAGGATGCTTCCGGTTCTACCAAAGGTAGAAAAGGACCTCCGGCCTTGCAAGGGGTGAGGATCGAACCCTTGACCTCTGTCTCCAGAGGCAAGGGTATTAACCACTTGATCCAACCTTGCTGCAAGAGAATATATAATGAATTCTATGCCCTGAATTCATGTTAGCAAATGTTTTAAACATAATATATGAAGTCAAAGTGATATCTTGTACTTGGCATATATGTACGTATATGCCTTTTGACGTAGGCGTAATGGTATCTCTGTGTTCCTTTTATTTTGTAGAATTCACATGGCACCATTCAGTGATGAGTATCTCTGTGTTGAAATTTCAAACAACGTATGATCTATTTTATTGTTTGTGATTCATTTTGTATTGTGTGTTAATGCTTTCTTGTTTTTTTATCTCATTTATCCTTGGACAATTTATAGAATGTTCAATGCTGGTTCTCTTGAAACATTTAGACATTAGAGTAGATCAAGAGTATTTTGATTATTATATGCAGAAACTGAAAGTGTTCTTGATCCTTGTTTGTGCATGCAGGCCCTGTTTTGGTAGCAACATAACTATTATGGGGTTGATTTGACAGCTTTACACGGAACTGCATTTCATGGATATTTTTCACAGGTTTGTCTTGGCTGCATTAATTGCAAAATAACCCAACATATTTTATATTTTCCATAATGTTAATTTTAACATGAGGTTTACGAGGACTTTAATGTTTAATGCGCCTTCTGTTTGCAAACAACTTTTTTCAGGTTTCTTGTATTGTCGTATTGAGGATCCGTGATCGGTTTGAACCCTTATAGGATTTCCGCAGTGTCCTTTTTTCAACTAAGCTTTATTATCAAACGTTTAATTGTACACAAGTATTGTGATGCTCTAAATATTAGCCATAACAAATGCACCATAACTTAGATAAAATTACTAAAACAGGTTGCAAAAAGCTTAGAAGTGTTAAACTTTTGAAGATTACAAGATTGGGGGATTAAGAATTAAAGGACCCGAGATTAGAGAATCAAGACGTATGTATATAAAAAAAATTAATAAGAAGGAAGTATTAGGCCTAATTTCTAACAGTGTGAAGATTCACTGGGGAGGTATAGGGTATTTATAATATCATCTGTAAGATTATTCAATGCTATCTTAAGAGAAAAAATATGCAAGATTACAATCCTGAAAATTACTAGAATATGCCATATATATATATTCAAATGCACAAGTTATCAGGGGATCAAAATTACGGAATTCACTAGTTTTTTCTTTAGTTTATTTAATGACCTTTTGATGCTGAATTTTGCTCTTTTCATTTCTCTTTCACTTGTCTAAAGTATGGTTGTGTTTGATACTGTTTGCAGCCAGTAGTTGATGCTTTTGATCCAAGGCTATTAATGGCGCCTGCGATTTCCCATGTCATCAATTTTACTACTATCAAGGTATTGCTCTTTTTAATTGCTAATCATAGTAGATAATTTTACCCTCTGTCCTCCTTGAAGACTTCAATGATGTTCTTTTAAAAGATAACTATGTTCTAACGTGAAGCTCAGAGCTAAAAGCCTAAAAGATCTTGGTGCTATTATGCCGAGACAACTCGATAGGGCTGAACAAAGGTTCAAAACCGATCTGACCCGACAAAAACCGAACCAACCCGAGAACCGATTTCGTGAAAAACATGAAACGAAATCGAACTGAATATGGTCGGTTCGGTTCGTTTTGTGTCTGTCGGTTCGGTTTAGGTGTGTTTTTGTCGGTTATGGGTCGAACCGAACCGAACCGAAACCAAAAGTAGGAAAAACATGAAACCGAGACCGAACCGAAAGGCTGTCGGTTCGGCTCAGTTTTTGTCGGTTCGGTCGGTTTTGTTGGTTCGGTTCGGTTTTGGGTCATCCATGCTCAGCCCTACAACTCGAGCTCATAAACATAATAAAATCCTAATATAACCTAAAAAGGATATTTATTCTTGATTCATGTCGCTAAATGAAAATACACATCACAATTGTTGTATAAATGTCATTTTCAGGAAGAGAACTTGTACGAAATCAACATTCCTTTGAAATTTACCGCTTCTGTTGGAAGAAGAATACATGGTTTGGCATGTTGGTCTGATGTTCGATTTAATGGCAGGTATAGTTTATATGCTTATGAATAATGAACAGGAATTCTATTTTATATGGATCAAAACAGGGTGGTTTTTTGCCGAAAGAATGATTATAATCATTTTAATATTTAGTGTGAAGTCTGATTAGAAAAACAAGTACAATGCATAAAATTTTTACTTTTGGCAACTTTTAACTTGTTTTTTATCCTTTAAACACATTTGACCCGTTTGTTTTATGACTTTTGACTTACTAATTTTGTTTCTACCATAAATGTTTTGACCTACAGCACGGTACAGAGGTGGCTGACAACAGCTCCTAGTGCACCTATGACTCACTGGTACCAACTACACTGTGTTTTGTCTCAACTCATATACGTCATGCCCGGGCAAAAAGTCACTGGCCATCTTCACATGATTGCACATAGTCCTCAGAGTTACACTATTAACTTAACCATGTCAGGTTCGTTGTCAAACTGCTATTTCTGTTTTTCTTTCATTTTGAAGTGTCTTACGCCTATAATATTTTTTTTTTTTTTTTGCAAAAGGTGAATTTTATATACTCCATCCGTCCCAAAATATAAGTCCATTTTTTATTTTTCAAAGTCTTTATGTTTTGACTTTGACCTTAATTATTTCTTTTCGTGTTATATAATACATGATAAAAAGTATACCAACGATAATACATTGAAAGCACAAATCCATTTATATATTTTGCATCAAGTATTAAAATAACACGAAAACAAATAATTCGGGTCAAAGTTGGAATAAAAAGACTTAAAAAAAATTCAAAATGGACTTATATTATGAGACGGAGGGACTATTACTTTCCAAACTTTACAACATAAGCATAAGAATCACAGGTTTGACATACCAAACTAGATACAAATACAAAAACAAAAACTACACGAACCATCCAATAATTGACAAAGCAGCAAAGGAAGGAAGTCTGGTACTACTAATCTCTGATAACATTCCTCACATAATATCTATGTTGAACATATCAAACATCATCTGAATTCACCTTTTATTGGCACCATACCATCTAACTACATTTCCATATCATCCCCCACCAAAGCTATTAAACCAGCACCCACAAAAGCAAAAGAAGGGAAGATGTATGGCTTCGTTAGGAACCCAACCATTCTAGTCAAGGGATCTTCTAGGAACTCTACATTTCCCTCGTTACAAAAGGCTTTAAGTTCCTAGAAACACTCACCTTGAGGGAGAATCTACATGCCCCCTTGATGGTACACTAAAAGGACCAAGTAGGGTCATCTTGCATCCCTCACTATTCCAATCATCCCATGTACCACCCTACAAGTTCATTCTACCCTTAACATTAAGGAAACCCACTTTATGAACCATTTTAACACTTAGAATTACTTAAAGAATACTAATCTGCAATTACATCCACCAAGGCATAGAACAGATTAGCTTGATCTTATAAAACCAAGTATTCAGTGGTCCAAGGTAAAGGGCCATCTTATGTGATGAAATTATCAATACAGAGTTTACAAAAAGATTATGAAAAGCTCTGTAAGGTAATAAAACCAGAATTGCAGCATACACATGAAAATCAACTACTGTCCCAAACACTCCATAATACATCCAATTACTTTCTGAGAAACTGTTATTCTCATATCCAAACACCCATTTATTGCTCAAGAATTGTTTTTGTAGAATCATAAGTGTGCAATACTTCTTTGCCCATCAGTACAGCCTTTAATACAATGTTCATCTTGATATTCCACCTTGACTGAGTAGCATACACAACCCTTAGAAGGCTTTGTTTTCAGGCTTAACAATCTAAGTCTCATGATTTCTTCAAAAACTTTATAAAGTTCTTCCACACCTCTTCTTTCATCTTTAAACATCCTAAAATTTCTTTCTCGCCATATCAAGTATACACTAGTAGCCAATCCAAGCCTGTAAACAATACTATCAATATTTTTACCATGGGATTGATTGGCAAACCAGCTTACAATCTCATTCCAGTTGTCAGTATCACATCTTATTCCCAACTTACCCAAAACTCTGTCCCAAAAGGATTTAGCATATTCACATTTGAAGAATAGATGTGTATGAGAGTCTAGATCATGGTGGCATAGTGAGCATACCATCATATCATATGAACCCTAATTCTTTAGTCTATCATGTGTCGTAAGTCTTTTTTGCACTGCTAACCAAATGACAAAGGCATGTTTAGGAATGTTCTGAGAGAACCAAATCACCTTATACCATGTAGTTTCCTCAGTTGCATTGATTAAGTCCCCACATGCTTGCTTTACAGAGAAATTACTCAATTGCCTATTCATCTTTTTCCACATCAAATTATCACTTCTGGACTCATCCAAAGTAGGAGCTTGTAACTAAGTAATCATAGGGAATCTTACATTCCATTCTAAAGGCCAATTCCAACTATTATTCACCGCCAAATCATGGACATTTAAATCACCTGCAAGCCTTGCATCATATATATCTCTATATGATACAAAATTGCTTAATACTCCAATATTGCTCCAATTTTCAAACCATAAAGATGTTGTCCTTCCATTACCTATCTCAATTACCATATGTCTCCTTACATCCTGTCTTTGTTTCAGAATATTCTTCCACCCCCAACTATCTATTTTTTCCTCATTAATAGCCCATATCCCCCCCCCTCCATTTATATGTATTTACCCATTTAACCCAAAGAGAGTTTTTGTCCATTGCAATGTGCCACAGGTGCTTGATTATCATAGCCTTGTTCCAAGTACATAAGTCTTTCAATCCCAATCCCCCATACTGTTTAGGCTTACATAACTGACTCCATGCCACTTTTGCTTTGCCTTTAGAAGTATTTCCATAGTTCTACAAGAAATTATTAAGAAGCCTGTTAATGTCTTCAATCACAGTGATTGGTAGGAGATATACATAAGCCCAATACACATGTATTGACTCTAAAACTGAAGCTACAAGTTGCAATCTCCCAGCATAAGTCAGGCACTTGTTTTTCCAGTTATCAATCCTAGCTTTAATCTTATCAGTCAATATCTTGCAATCTTTAACACCAAACCTCTTAGTAATTAGAGGTACTCCTAAATACCTTACAAGAAGCTTTTCAACTCTAAATGGAACAACTTCTAGAATGCTTTTCTCATCCTCTTCATTCACACTCCCAAATATGACTGTACTCTTGTTAAAATTAGGAATCAAACGTGAGCCAAACTCCTCTATAGCATCTTTGTATACTTTGAATTTCTTCCACTTTTTGTTTCACAATTAGATTCAAAACTTCCATTACAAGGGTAAATAGGTATGGAGAAACAAGATCACCCTGTCTCTAGCCCCTCCCACCCTTGAAATATCCAGCACTTTCACCATTAATGCACACAGAGAATGTAGTAGAAGTAACACACTTCATTATCGAGTCCACCAATCTATCATGAAAGTGAAAACCCCTCAGCATGTCTTCCAAAAACTCGCAATTCACTGTGTCATATGCCTTTTGAATATCAATTTTCAAGGCAACTCTCTTGGGACCATTCTTACTGTCAGAACCTTTGAAAAGTTCTTGAGCCAAAAGGATATTATCTTATATGTGTCTATTAGGTATAAAGGCACTCTCGTTCATGCTAACCATATTATCGAGAGATCATTTCTTCTATCTGTTATTATCTTACTTATACATGTGTACACTACATTGCAACAAGCAATGGGTTTGTACTCAGATACTTTTGAGGGAGAATTGTTCTTAGGAACAAGAGTGATCATTGTAGAATTAATTTCCTTCAATAGCTTGCCAGTCTCAAAAACTCTCTAACTGCACAACATACATCTTTTCCAATTATACCCCATGCTTTTTTATAAAATTTAGAGGAAAAAACATTAGGTCCAGCAGCTTTGTTATCGTCAATTTGGAATATAGCCTTCTTTATTTCCTCATCACTAACATTCCTCACCATTTCATTAGCTTCTATATCAGTCAGTTTGTTCACCAAGAGGTCTTCAATGTCATCAATCCTATACACAGGATTAGCTACTCCCAAGAATTTTTGAAAATGATTAACAAATTGTTCAGCAACTGCACTCCCTTCATATCTATTTTCCTCTTCATCATTAATAGCTCCAATTATGTTCTTGTGTTGTCTGCATTTGACAGTTTTGTGGAAAAAAAGCATTGTTTCTGTCACCAAAGCTTAACCATTTAACCTTAGCTTTCTGATATAAAAGTTGTTCCTCATCCTTTAAAGCATCTAAATACTCGTTCAGAGCATCACATTCTTCCTTTCTGAGCTTTACATCATTAGGGTCTCTATCAATTTTGATTTGAACCTCTTTAAGTTTCTCCCTAAACAGCACTACATTCTCAAAAACATCCCCATTCTTCCATGCCAGCTTTTCTAAATGCACCTTTAGACCCTTAAGCTTCTTGACTGTCTTAAACATATGGCATCCATTACAGTGATCTATCCAATACTTTTCCACCAAAGGTAAGAAATCTTCTTTATCAGCAACAAAATTAGCAGATTTAAAAGGTCTTTTCTTTTTCTGAATAACTTTTGGGATGACAAGTAAAATTGGGCAGTGATCAGATATTATATAGTTGTGGGAATTTACAAATGACCTCTTCATTACCCATAGCCCTGTCTAACTTTTTTAATGTTCCTGCATAATCACCTTTTCTTACTTTATGAAATTTTTTTGTCCATGTATAAAACAGGCTATTGCTAGAAATGTCTTCAAGTTCAACTTGGTTAACACAATCTTTGAACTCCACCATATCATTTGTCATATGTGATCCTCCAGCTGAGTGTTCATTAGGATTAAGAGTGACATTAAGATCACCAAGCAATACCCAGCAAGCAGTCCCAACAATTCTCTTGTAGATACTCAAATCCTTCCATAGTATTCTCCTTTCAATTCCACTATTGGCAGCATACACAAAAGTGCACTACAGTGTTACATTGCCATCCACTAAATCTATTTTACATAACATAGACTGTTTGGCACGGAGAGGGATCCTCTCAAGTTGTATGACACAACTTGACTCAAGTTGGCTAATTTTGAGATCCAATGGCTCAAATCATAAGAAGTTCTTTTGATATGAGCCATTTGATCAAATCCAATGGCTCATAATTCCTTAACTTGAGTCAAGTTATATTTACAACTTGAGAGGAACTCTCTCCGTTTGGCACTATGCACAATAGACACATTCACTTCATCACTGTGCCAACCAATCATTATTCTACACTCCTTGTCACATTGGTTCATGTTTGATATCCAATTACAGGTTCCAAAAATACTATCCCCAGTTTTCTGAAGCTTTCTATTCTTAACATGGGTTTCCCGATCCCGTACCGAATTAGTTGTACCGATTTTTTCCCGAGCATAAATTAGTGGTACCGGTACCGTACTGAACGGGATTCGGATACCGGTACCGGTATCGGTATCGGTACCGACACCGGTACCGGGAAATCGGGTTTTCCCCGCTTTTTTTCGGGAATTTCCCGATTTGGTACCGGTCCCGTACCGAATTAGTGGTCCCGAATTTTTTTTCACCTTATTTCGTAGTCCCGGTACCGTACCGTATTTCAAAAATCGGTGCCGTTTCGGTATGGTTCCGGTTCGGATCCGGTATTCGGTTCGAAATGCTCATCCCTACAATTACAGGTTCCAAAAATACTATCCCCAGTTTTCTGAAGCTTTCTATTCTTAACATGGGTTTCCAAAACTGCACATACTAACAAATTTTCTTCCACAATAAATTTCTGTATTTCAGATTGTTTATCAGTTGTACTCAAACCTCTGATTTTCCAAGCCCCTATTCTGCAATCCATAACAATATATTCAAATCCTTTCTTGCCCCTCCAATACTCCATTATCCATACCATTCAATTCATTGTCTTTCATACTCTTTGCTATACCATTAGTCTCCTCATATACATCAGTCTCTTCCGCGGGTTTTGCTACTCGTTTTCCTTTGTTTTCCAATACTTCCATACTCTTTTTGTAATATGCATAGATGTGAATATCCCATTCTTTCATGTCTTCATCTGTTGGAACTTTCCTTTGGCTTAGAAAACATCAACAAATTCTTTATTTCTTAATTCTTGCAGCTCATTCTGGTTATTGATGTCATACATTTCCAAAATTGAGTATTTGTTAGATGTTCTTTTCAAGGCTTCTAATATTTCACCATGTACAGACCATGCTTTCCTGTTAGGACTAATACTTTCCTTTAACTTTGCTTCTTGTGTTTTCTTTTCAGGACTTTTTTTTCTATTGCTTTGGTCTTCTTTGTTCACAACATTCTTTGGCTGAAAGTACTCATATTTTGCAACAGGTTTATCTCTATTGATTCCATGTTTACTTCCACCAAACTTAGTAGGTTGAGGGTTGTGTTTGAAATTTGGCTTTTTCACTCTATTATCCATTCCACCCTTCCTTCTAGTATTGACATCAGTAAACCCTTCACCATTAACGTCTTCACTCACTCCATTAGTTACTTCCTCATTTTTGTTAGTTGTATCCACATTCTTATTCTTACCACAGTCTTGTGATGCATGACCAAATACACAACATGTATTGCATACAGATGGTTTCCAGTCATAAAGCACCTTGATATTCTTTCTAAGGATCTCTTCTTTAAGCTGATTTTTGTACACTACCTCCACTGATTCTGGCAATTCCTTTTTTGCAGATACTTCTACTAACACTCTTGCATATCCCACTTTCCCAATTCCAGTTTTACACATATCGGCAGTGACAGTATCCATAACCATAGGCTTCCCAATCCTACTAGCAAGTGCACTAATCCCCTTAGTTGTCCAGGCTTCCAAAGGCACATTGCACAGTTTGACCCACAAAGGTAGGCTATCAGGTTCAGTTTTATCTGATGGCATGGTAACAGCCCATTTTTGCACAATAAGAGGTTTACTATTCACCATCCATGGACCATTATTAACAATGAAATTCAATCCATTCTCATTGTGAAATTTCATGAAATAGATTCCATTATTGTTATCAATTATGTCCTTAAAACCATGCCCAGCCCACATTTTCCTCCGATTGTATCTAAGCTCATTTACAGGCATACCACATCACACAAAATATCCACACAAAGTTAATCCCCATTTTTTACTTCCTTCTGCAATCATAACATCATCAAATATAACCACATCATCACTTAAAACCCTAGTTTCCACTGAATCATCAATTACTACATCCTTATCACCAATATTCTTCTTATTATTCAGATCACAAACAGTGTCCTTCTTTTTAAATTTCTACTCTTAACTGACATGATTTCCACACACTAAAATGCTCTATACTACTCAAAATAGTAAAAAAAAAAGATTATTGTGCAAAACTGTTAAGAAATTCTAAAATTAGGATTTGGCGCCAAAATCTTCAACTTTGGGGGTTTACTCAGTTCTTAATGAGAATCAAATTAGATCACATCATTGTGTGCGAAATGATAAGACGAATTGATTGGTACTTACAGAATTAAAATTCATTACGATTTGGAGAAGAAATTGAGCGATTATTGTGATTTTAGGAGGTGCGAAATATTCGGGAATGATGGGATGAAGAAAGAGAGAGAGAGAGAGAGTGATAAAAGACTTTTTTTTAGTTGTTTCAAGCGTTTAACAAATTTTGGTTATGTGGTGTTTGTTTTCAGTTTTCGTCCCTAATGCTCATCTTTTGCTACCAACAGCGAATTCAACAAGTGCATTGAAGAACGACTATTTATATTGGCAAGTGATGATTTCTGTATGTTTACTAAACCACAAGAAATATTTCTGTAATTTACTCTTTCTCTACTCTTTCAGTTATCTGAAAAATTAATGCATAAAACGACAAATATGACATCTTGCAAAATAAAGAAGAGACGGTTTGTGAAATGCATCTAAAAGTCTCTTCAGTTTAGATTAAAGGATTGGTAATTAAGTAGTTTTGTAGTTCGTGGTAGCTATGTGTATCTCAATACTAAAAAACTGAATATTGTGGCTTCAAATCACATTAATCAGATCATCAAGTTACGAATGCAAATACAAACACTCCGTGACCTTTTTTTGATTTGTGTTGTGTAGCTAAAATGTGGGGCCCAGGTGCTGAACAAGGAGGAATACTATAAACGTCAAGCTGTAGACTGGATCTAAAAGAGCCATATTATCGAATGTCTCAACCACAAGCCTACTCATCGTCCCAAGATCAGCAGCCCAATCAGCTCTTACAATCGCAGGTACCCATCACCTTCCTTCATTGAATGGATTATTAATACAACAACAAATAATTTAGGTCTTTTAGTTTTCTCCTAAAATACCCGTGATCATATTATTTAGACAAGATTTTACGGGCGGCACTTTCAGTGATTTGAATAGAAATCTACAATGCTTTTTTTAAAGTAGAAAATCGATAGTTGAGATCAGTTTTCATGCGCCTTGCGAACCAGGTGGGTCAAAAGGTGCCCGTTTATCACGTCTACTAGAAAATGCTTTCCATCATATATGCATCAGTCTATTACAGGAATGATTCTTCCCTTGACTTGTTAGAGAAAAAAGGTCACCATAATTGATCCTTCTCTTACACGAGTAAACGAGTCAATTACAGGAATGATAAACAATTGTTTGGTAGCTTGACTGTTTTTTGTTCAAATTACAGGATATACAACTTTCCTAGCTCTCTGGATGAAGATGGGTCGGATTTCATTCAACAACCGATTAAATGATTCCGGAGTTTAAATTCATTGACCATTCAGTGACTTAATGCATTTGATATACACAAATGGTCTAGCTTTCTGGAAACGTGATCCATCATGTAACATTATACTAGGCACCAAGAAATGTCAGGCGGGTTCTTTAAAGACTGTTCTTTACTCTCACGTATCATTCCAATGCCTGTAAATTTGGTTGTCATGGTTGACCGATTTATTGTTCTTAGACTCTTAGAGTGTTTTCATTACTATGTTAATAAGTTGACTAATAATTACTTTTAGCCTCAGAGATGAAGTTGATTGACTTTTATGCCCCAAAAGTCCCTTACAATATGATGTGCCCTTTTGGTTAGTTCGTATCTGGGTTATTCTGAATGAGGTCTTACCAAAAGAACCTGACCAGTTGAGGCCGGTGTCAATTTTGCGGTTAAGGCTGATATAGCCAGGTTGAGACTGGTAGTGAGCAGTGCTACTAGTATCGACGAAGGTCTTCAATAAATCTATGGCTAGTTCTTTGTCGTAATACAAATGTATGTTACCCATAGTTCTAGTTTGCTTTTTTGTTCACTTAGTTTAATCTGTGTAGAGTAACCTAAGTGAACAAAAATGTCATGTACAGTAACGAAAAGGATTGTTTTGATTCAAAATGATAGTATTTTGCACGTGGAGAGTAACTTGGGTAGAGTAAGCTTTTCTAAAATATATGAGAAGAATGGGATTTTCATATCTATATATCATGGACTTTAAAGTTTAGACAATACCTTTGCCAACCCTAGAAGTTTATAAAAATTTTCTAATCATATTTATTAATTGCTGGACTATAACAGGGTGAATGTGCTGCTATACTCTTGGTGTAGATAGATGTCTGTTTGCATTGATGAAGCCTTGTGGGATGGCCACTCTGAACTAGACTTGGTGAGTCAAGAGTGGACTGCTACTCTGGTTTGGCTTGTGCTATTTCAGTCCAAGGAAATGTAGGCCTTGCTTATAGTTTTTCCTATCAGTATGGTGGTTCAAAAATTAATCTTATTTGGCTTAAACTTTCAAGTTGGTGGTAGTCACATTCTCTTCATAGCCCGACATTTGGTGATACACATTCTTTCCAAGAACCTGAATTATCTTGGTAATAAGTGGACATTAATGGCCTTCCACGCAACATAATTTCTCCAAGCATCGGATGCCGGACGTTGGCTCAATCCGAAATGAATGTTAACCAATAAGAAATCAGATTTACATAACTTGATTTCGTTTGAGAAAAATGAGAGTACAAGAGATTAAATAGAAAACTAACTTACATAAATATTACAGGCAAACAAACCTTTATTAAGCTAACATCCGCTCAAACTCACAAATGCTACATTAAGATGTATTGAGAGGTTGGCAAATAAAACTCAAAATAAAACTGAAAAATATGCACAAACAAAATTAAGAGGAAACAAAGCAGAATCAGATGCAAACAGAATCCGAATCATATGGAATCGGATGCAGAACCAAAGTAAATCAGATAGAACATGGAAGAATCAGGCAGAGAACCATCACGTAACCAGAAGGAATGCACAGCCAGTGCGTATCACATGGAACATGGTAGAATAAGACATAACAAACCAGATGCAAAGCCATATCATAACTAGAGCGAAACCAGGTAGAATGGGATGCATAACCATGCGGAATCATAGCAAAATCAGACATAGTTCTGTCATCTTTCGTCTTTGTTAGGCTGAATGTGTGGGTTTGGGAACTTCATCCTGCAGCCTTATCTTTTCTCTTCGCCCTAGAATATCATCGCTGTTACCAGAAAACATTGGTCGGAACTCAAGGCCACATACAACGAGGCCAGACATGATTCCTTCATGACTTGTAAATTTGATATTCATAGAAAGAGAGTCATCCTTGAATTCATGAGTTGAATTAAATTTCCACACTTGAATCTCCATCCATCCATCTCCCCTTTGTTTTGGAACCCGAGTGATACCATTTATGTTCGATGGGCTTGGGGTTATAAAATAAACAAATTCAGCCTTGTTATTTTCTTGGTGGAGTATGTCTCGTACTTTCACCGGACAATGCAGCCCCTGACATTTTTCTGAAAGCTTGAACACAAAGTAACATACATATTCTGTATCTCGTGATAACATTTGACTTCTAATCCTGCAGTTGATATAAAATACTTGTTGTGGCAAAAGCTCAATCACCTCTGGAAATCTGCATGTACAATATATAATATGATTACATATAAAGAGAAAACTAAATCCAACATGTAAAACTTTTGTCGACCATCTGTATATGAATATTTAATATTTTACTAATGACAAAAAAAATATTTGGACCTTAAATCATCAAATCTAGTTTTTCGTAAGGCGTTTTCAAATTTTTGGTCAAGTATAGATGAGAACATAGTGAATGTGCCATTAACAGAAGTTTAGCGGTTAAAGGAACCGTCACAAAATTAGTTTCAAATAATAAAACCAAACCTGGACTGGGCTGATGGTTTTGAAGTAAAAAGATCAACATTAAAGAATTCGTATAAAGCTGCCTTTGCAGAAAGCACAAGAAGTTTCTTTTCGTCGACTTCGCCCAACCAAAACAACTCGTCGTAGTTTCTGCATATCTTTATTTCTTCAAAGTTAGTTGGAAATTTTTGCACCTGATTCACATTGAAGTTTGATTTCAAGACTTGTTGAACTTCCATCAATTTTTCATCCTGTTTCACCTGTGTACAAACCATGTTTAATATAGAACAAAGAACATGGCTTATTCTTATTTTTATTTTTTTTGGCATGCATCTAACCCTTTATATAATATAAACAAAAGAGTATAGAATGGAAGCACAGGATAAAATGTCAAACTTACTTTGCCAATTGCTCGAAATTCAATGCCTTCAACATAAACTACAGTTTCTCCACAATAGTATGATGAAAAGCCCTCAAGTAGAAACTCAAAAACGACATCTTCATTCTGATTCAAGAATTGATACAACTCAATCATCATCCACTCCTTGTCTCTCCATGTTGCGAAGTATGCGTGTAGTCTTTCAAGTCCCTTTCTATACTTTAGGTTAACACACATCGGTTTAGTTGAAAATTTTATTGAATCACAAAGTTTGAAGACTAAATAGACTCCATAAACAACATTAGGAGATAAAAATTGAGCTCTTGTCTTGATTTCGATGAACAAATTGGAAATATCTAATATCTCCACTACTGTCTCAAACCTGCACATATTATAAACATCCAAGTCTAAATCAGTCATAGCCTTAATTTCCATACACTTCTAAGTTCTAACTTTTGAATCTAAATCAGTCATAGCCTTAATTTCCAGACACTTCTAACTTTTGAATTTCGTAATTTTTTGGAACAAGAGTTTAGATTCTATATTAGAATTTAGTGTACCAGCCAAATTTTTATTTAAATAAAGGTATGGATATTATAAAAAACACTATCAAGATGCTAGGAAAATTTAAAATTTGCGGTCATGAGAACAGAGGACCCACAACAGGGGCATACCTCAACTACCTTTGTTATGTATGTATACAGGACTACTTTTCGTATTAATTTGATGAGACAAGGTCCGAAGTTTAGTCAAACAGAAGGTTTGGGTCTCAAGTGTAAAAGAGCTATAGATCAAGGGCTATTGCTCTGTTTGATTAGTGCATGGGAATCAAAGGAATTCAAGTATGCTTTATGTAAGTGCAGGAAGTCATTGTGATAAGTAAGTGTAATACATAGGCAAAGGGGTTCTTAGGTTGATCTGATTGGATTATAATTATATATTTAGCTATTAAAAAGCATAAATAAAATGTACTTACTCTTAACATTTAATATTAACAAAAAGATAGAGAGTTAGAGAGCATAACCTTGATTCTGAAAGATATTTCCGCTCATGTGGGCAAGTGTTTTTGTAGGAAAACATTGTCGCTGAAACCATTTCATTTCTTTCTCCATTACCATCGAACGACAACAACTGATATATAACAAAACCTAAATCAGGCTCAATTTTTATGATGTGTAAATGCATATGTGGTATTGAATTATCCCTCAAATAGGAAAAGATATACAGAAAACTTGAAAACACCAAATAAGCGAGATACAAGATGAACTGATTACCACTTTGTCTTGTTGAAGGAGGATTCCCTTAGAAAAAATGTTGTAAAGTTCCTCTTTCTTTTTGGCAGAATAGACTTCCGGGCACTTTGACATCTGGATTATTTCTTTATAGTCTTTTGGCAATTTGGGCTCCCATTTCTCATAGTCCTCCTGTATAAAACAGTTAAATGCCATAGTTTAGATACATATGAATCAAAGTTAACCAAATTTGTCAAACTATAAAAACTTACCTGAAATTCCAATGATTTCTTGAGTTGTATGACCACTTCATCAGCTGTTGGTCGTCTTTCTCTCCTGTGATGTAAGCATTGAAAGGCAATCCTTGTAAAGGTAATATATGACTGTGGCGCAATTTGTTCTTTGATACCCTCGAACACTAACTTATCAAGTTTTCCTTCATAGTAGTGTCGTTTAGCCAAAAAGGGTAAATAAAGATACTCATCGTCTAGCTTTTCGGATGAAAGTTTCCCACACAATATGTCAAATAAAACCGCACCCAGTGAGAATATATCAGACTCTTTCGTTAAGAAGCCTGTTTTTCGAGTGCAGTGGGTCACGATAGCCGATTTTACCGGTAACATTTTCGATGACATAGTCTGCATTCTGATTTGTTGGACATACTAAGGAATGCCCAAAACCGGTAATTTTTGCTTTCCAATCATGAAATAGTAGAATGTTGTTGCTGCTGATGTTCCCATGTAATACCATTCCTCGACTTGAAACAGTTCGATGAAGAAATTCCAACCCAGTTGCAATATCGATGCATATTTTAAGCCGCGTCACCCACGTAAGACTATCATCGCTCAAGTATTTATCAAGACTACCTCTGGATGCATACTCGCATGTAATTTAATCCAAGATAATAACAAAAGTATGTTATTACTAAGTTCTTGTACACACGTACTAAACCGAATTAAAGTACCGCTAGTTTTTATTAAACAAATAACTTGTTTTGTGGAAAAGACTTGGATCGACCCCTATAAGGTGTACGATCGGTTTTGGAGACAAAAACACACACAAAACAATTTTAGGGTTTAGCTTATGAGCACAAGAGATAGAAAAACAAGACCCCTAGCCTTGTATATATACCCAAGTAAACTTGGTGAACAAGTTGGTCCTTGTTTCCTTTTCTTGATGGCCGATCGGTTCTAGGTCCCTAAAGGGATTCCGGAACCTTCCCAACTTTTGCAATTTGATCCTTTTCCATAAACATTTAACGACCGTTAGTCCATTACATTAATTACTTAACGTCCGTTAGTTATTTCGTTTAATAAATAAATAAATATAACATTTATATTTAATTATTAACTTTAAATTCTCATACGTAAAGTGTGCAATCCCAAAATAACTTCTTCATCCTCTTCATCACAGTAGCCTTCAAGACCAATGACATTTTCATGTTTATACTCGATAAGAATTTCCAGCTCTGTCATAAATTCATCATCTTTTGCAACAGACTTCCTATCAAACCGCTTTGCCACAATGATATTACGTACATGAGCGTGAGTAACTTCTCCTCTGTAAACCTTCCCAAAATCTCCATGTCCAATGATATTTTCTTGACTGAAATCTTGCATGGCTAACTTTACGTCTTTAAGTGATAGTTTAAGGTTGTCCTTATGGTGCTCCTATGAAACATAGGTGAGTAAGTTGATTTTATAAGTAAAAAATAAACTGAAACTACTATCTCCTATCTAAATTTTTCATTGTGACTTACCTGACACTTTAACGCTTTTTTGAGTTCTCTGATGACAACTTCTATTGTTGGACGTTGCACTTGAGTTTCTGCCACACATCGAAATGCGATTTCTAAAAAAATGTCTAAAGACTCTTTATTGGGTCCTTTGCTTAAAGAAAAGACATGTTCATCAGTCTCCTCCTTTATCTTGTGATCAACAATTTCCATTGTTGTTCCCTTTTTAAGATGGTCTCTTGCAATGGGTGCAATTCCCTTCTCATTCACCTTGGTGTATACTGAATCATAGGCCAACCTCCCGGACAAGATCTCAAGCAACACTACTCCAAATGAGTAAATGTCTGATTTCTTATTTAATCTACCATGCTTCTGATATTCTGGATCCAAATACACATATGTACCTGCAATAATATTGGTATAGATAGTGCTGGCCGTTTGATTTACTGGGTGGAATTTGGAGAGCCCAAAATCCGCAATCTTTGCCTCCCAATTATCTCCCAATAGAATATTATCGCTCTTAATGTCACGGTGTATCATCTTTTGTTTGCCATGATCTGTGTTGTTGTGAATGTAATTCAACCCTTGTGCAATATCAAGACATATTTTTATGCGTCGCGTCCAAGTAAGATTAGTCACAGTATCACTGATTCCCAAATAGTGTTCAAGACTTCCTTTCGAAGCATGCTCATACACTAGGATCATTGAACGGTTACCTTCAAAACAAAAGCCAAGAAGAGAGATTATGTTATCATGCTTACAAGTAGTTAGAGTTTCAATTTCTGCGATGAACCCTTGTTCTCCTTCTTGATTGTTTAATGCGCTTTATGGCTACCGTGCTTCGTTTTTTGGGTAAATCGCACTTATCTACCCCTTCTATCGAGGAGGAATCACTGCTATCAAAATGTTCAAGATCTGCTTTGTATACTTTACCGAATCCGCCAGACCCGATGCAGTATGTGTCATCAAAATTCTTAGTAGCCTCGATTATATCGTTTAGTCCAATCATCAAGTGTTCCAAGTTCTTTCCCTGCAACAATATGAAGTTGTGCAACACCACATTAATGCCAGTAAGGATTCGAGTAATATTAAGAGAAGAGAAGTCTTTATCAAGAAGGAGAACAAGGGTTCATTACATAAATTGATCGTATCTAGAATTGCCTACTCGCAACTTTTCTCATTTTTCAGATTAAGCAATCCAGTTCGGTTCTTTTGGGTGCTGTAATTTTAACACCCGTAGTCATGAACTAGTATTCTTTATTCGAACCAGTAACATGTAAATTTAGTAAAAAAAAAATGATCATATATCATAAGGTCGCCCAACTATTAAGCATTTTACTTCTAGGTCACTCATTTTTTAAACTAACTTATAGGCCACCCACGTATATGTATTTTTCCATTAGACCAACCTTGTTCAAATTATTGTCGAATATTTATATAATTTCAAGAATAAAGCTAACTATAACATATCAACACAATAAAATTAACAATTTAAACATAAAACATTAGTAAGCTGTTAATTCACTTTCAACTAACTAAAGTTGCACTTAAATAATGGCTAAAACTGATATTTTACATTTCAATACTCGTTTGTATTGTTTTAATACGTTATATTTAGCTTTATTCTCGTTTTTTCAAAGATTTTTGAGATAAAATTACTCGAAATTGGTATAAACGAAAGCAAACCAATAAATTAGTGGCCCATAAATTAGTTTTGATAAATAGGCAGCCTAAAATTAAAATGTTTAATAGTTTAGTTGCCTCTCAATACATAAAAATCAAATGAACATTCAAACGTAAGATTATTAAAGAAACATGTAAAGTTAAAGATAAAAATGTCACAAGAAAACTTTAAAGCATTTAATCAAAGTTAAAAATAAAACATCGCCCAAAAACATTACTCCCTCCGTCCCAAAATTATAGTCCTTATTTGATTTTTTTTTCCTTTCTCTTACAACTTTGACCTTGAGTAATTTTGTTTATGTTATATATTACTTGATGCAATATATATGAATTGATTGAGTTTTTAAATTATTTTCATTGGTATAATTTTTATCAACTATTTTATAACACAAATAAAAATATTTAAGGTAAAAGTTAAAAAAAAAAAAGACCGAAAAGTTAAACGAGTACCAAAATTTTGAGACGGAGGTAGTAATTGGTTAAACTATAAATTAACTCACAATAACGGATGAAATCATAACTTCACCTTTTATAAAATACTACCTGGGTACCTGCACGATGCGGCGGCGGATACCTTATGATTAAATTTTTCGGCGAACAAATGTTAATTTGTTTTATGCTGCTGGATTTAAGAGTGACAATTGTGTTACATGCTTATGTACATTGTGCTTAGAGAATTTTATTTATTGGTGAAGGGATGTATTAATTGTATGTAAGAAATGGTGTTTTAAGATGAGAATGATTTGTTCTTTACATACTTGTAAATTATATTTGATGATTTGTATTTAATTAAAATTCTATTTATGATGGTCTTAAAACAATTAATAAGAGAGGGGATTTTAAACCGTTTATAAGTAACTAGCAGGGTACCCGCGCTTTACGGCGGCGGGTACCCTTAAATAAAATTTCCCGGTAAATCATGTATTTTAGTTTATTATGTTCTTTTTTACAACAAATTTACGAGGATCAAGAATTTTGTTTAGTTCGTGCCCTTTCGGACTCGAGCCCATTTGGCCCGTTCTCATTCGAGCTTGACCCCGTTTGGACTGTACCCGTTCGGGATCGGGCCCCTTTGGCCCGTTGCCCGTTCGGGCTTGAATATTTGTATAATGTGCTTTATTATTTGTATTAGTGATATTTAATGCGCGAATTTTGTTTAAATTGGTTGTACATTATGCTTGATAATTTGTATTTTTTGTGTAAGGGGTGTTTTAATAACTGCATTAATTGTATTTATTGACCTGTTAATTAATTGATTAAATTAAATATTTTGACCACATTAATAGTTCTTTGTATTTTGTACATTAAGCTTTAAGACTTGTAAGTTTTAAAATTAAGATTGATGAGAAAGATCATTAATAGTGCATTTTGTATTGTATAATAGGCTTTGTATTTTGTAAATCTTAATTTTAAAACCACGAGGAGAGAGATTCATTTTTCTATTATAAGTAGTATAGATGTAGACGAGAACGTTTAAAAGCAATAGAATGATTTATTCTATGCTAACTATTAAAAAGATGAATTTTATCCCTAAAACTAATGCCCAAAAGTACATCTAACGAAAAGATCATGATATGTGACAAGACTGAAAATAGAGATTAAGAAAGAAAACACATATGCAGTGTTTGAAATGATGAAGGAAGTGGGAATTAGTTGAAGCATATTAGTTATATTTCATCATCATTAGTTAATAATTTTAAGCATATTAAGATAATTAGGTATTGTTTTCGTTGTAGATTCAATAAATGTATAAAACTTAATCAAGTTTGGGTCTAGGTGTCACTTTTATTGTTTTTGTTTAGTTAGTATTAGGGATGGAAAAAAACTCGAACTCTATGTGGAAACCAGAAACTTAAAGCTTTTGGGGCGGGGCGGGGCGAGGCGAGGCATGCTTATCGGATTACGGGGCAGGTTTTGGGGAATTAACAGGGATTTTTTGCAGGTTTGGGGCGGGGAGCGGGGCATAGCATCCCCATCCCGCCCCGCCCTGAAACATATATATACATATAGATCTATTATATTCATATATTGTTATGTTAGTATTTACATAATAAAAGCATTATTCTCGTATTTTTGTACAAATCTGATTGTGGCTATAAAAACTTATTTTGTGTCACATTTTTAAAGGAAGTTTTTTTTTTAAGGGATGGTTTAGCATTATTTATGTTAATTTTGTTGAAACTTATCAAAGCTAGTACTTAATATATATTGGGTTTTTAATCCTTCACGTTATTGCATATAATCATATTACTAAAATATAGTGTAAAAGTAATATAAACGGGGAAAAACGTGTGTTTGGTGGAGCATTGAGCCCGAAAAGGTGCCCCAATAAAATTCCAAACGGGGATCGAAGCGGGTTTGGGGAGCATCTCGCCACAACGGGATGCCCCGATAAAATCCCCAATGAGGATTAGTGCGGGTTTGGGGCCTGGTTTGCAAATCGGGTTTGGAGATGGGAATGGCCGCCCCGCCCATTGTCATTCCTAGTTAGTTTTCTTAGCTATAATAGGGGAGGATAGAGTATATTTTTAGTCAAATCATTCTCCATTGTTGACAAGGACTTGGGCACTAGGGATCTCGAACGCAACTAGATATTTACCATAATTTAAGGTTTTTTTTTTTCTTCAGGCTGATAGTTTAATCTCATGTTGTGTTTGATTTAAAACTTTCGGATTTAAGCAATGGAATAAAAGAGAAGATAGATGTTTGGAATATGAATCTAATAATAAGTAGCTTTTGGAAACTCCTCGTAACAAGTAGCTTTTGTTATTTTTTCCCCTTTTTACTTTGTGCAAAGCTCATTTTTATATACTACAAGTTGTATAATCATGTGCACGCACGAGTATTTGACATAAATTATAATTAATGTGATTTGATAAAAGTCACAATATGTTTAGATCTTAATTATTTGGGGATACAAAATTGTATATCATAATTATTTTTAAAAATATAGTTGGTTAAAAATGTAAATTTCTATTTTGGAAATAGTAAAGCTTGCCTGGATTTATATACGGAGTTGTTAAACAAGATTAGTTTACAACATTATGTAAAATCTTTTATACTTATATAGTTACAACACCCGTGCTCGTCCGGATTTTTACATAAATTTTTAATTATGTATTAATATTGATTAATATTTTGTATAGATTTTTGTTAAAATTGTATAGTGTTGAGGTTGATATTGTTTAAATTTAATTATTGATTTCATCTTTTAGATATTATGTATGTTTGATAGCAATACATGACTTTTTATTTTTTTTTTTTCTAGAAATCCTTATTTAAACTTTAAAGATTAATTACATGTGTCCTTGCTATATGCATAATATTGTGTGCATTCATTGTATTATTTATATTCCTTTTATTAATAATTTTAGCTGTATTCAATTTTTAAATCCGTTTATGCGCAAGTTAAACTTATAAAAGAAATAACATTAGTAGCTATTGAAAGTGTAGTAAAAAAAACTTTTGCGAACATCCTTACATAATCTTATAAAAGATAATAACATGAGATGTTCGTATACGTACAATCTCAATATTGTACTTTCATTTTGATATTTATAATTCCATTCATATATGTTATTTTAATATAGAATGATAATAGTTTTTTTTAGAGAAATTTAAAGTGTAGAGGGTTTAAAGTGTTGGGTATTTATTAAATTTATAAAGTTATTACAAAATATGAATACCGATAAGTTTACTTAAGTTCATATAATTTATTTAAAGTTTAAAAATTAAAGTCTTATTAATTACATTCTCAATTTTTAGTTTTTCTTTTTACAAAAGCGACCCATGTAATTTCATACATATTTTCTGGTAGATGAAATTTAGATAAGTTTGACCAAATTGTTTCAAATTTGACTTTTTATCAGTCAATAGATAACTACATTTCTATTAGTCATACATATTGATTCAATTTCAATTGCTCCAACATTATTTTTCACTTTTTACAAATCTCATATTATATAAGAGATTCTCTTCTGTTTCTTTCTGTTTGTTTGTTTACATAAGAGTTCCTAATCAGTTTTTGTTTATTTGATTTCTTTTTCTTTTTTCAACTGTATTTACTAGTCTGATCCCGTTGCTTTTCATATGAATATTTTAAGAATAGTAATAAAATCCAATCATGTTCAGATCCTAATTTATGAAAGAAACAACTTTAAGTAAGTATCATTTTTTTCATCTCTTTATCTTTTCCCTCAGACCTATATTAAATTTCAAAACCTTATATACAAACCAAACACACCTTTAGTTCTTGTCTTTCACTTTTTATTCCTCCCTCTTAGGTGCCTTCTGTAAATTCTTTACCATTTTAAAAGAAAGTCAAGAAATAATTACATGTAATTTGTGGTTGTTTGAAGAAACAAAACTATAATAAAAAGAAAAGATGTGGGCTATATCGTGTAAAATTAGAAAAGTAATACTCAAAGTCACTAAGGTTGGTTAAATAAACCATGACTTTTAGGTATGATCATTTAATGTTCTTAAACCAAATGACCTGCACCACATATGTACTTACTACTCACAAGTTTTGTGCACACATAAGGTTCAAACACAAATAAAATTTAAATTAGACATTACCTACGAAACTTTGATATGTTTTGCATTATTATTATAGTTATTTACATATAATGATATTTTTATTCCTATAGTTTTTGAACCCTTGTATACATGGGTTGTGCATGTAGTGTTAGTCATATAGGATTTTGTATATTACTATAAATCTATACTAATAATAATAAGAATATTTATCAATAACTACAACAAAATGTCAATGCGGTTTTTTAGTATATATTCTAGTGAATATTTTTATAAAATTTAAATTTATTAATTTATCAAAATTGAGAAATAAACCTTTAAGTCTATAAAATTTAAAATAAACTTAGGGTGCGTTTGATATGTCGTCATAAATAACAATAGGTGTGAGTTTGGATATAAGTTGGGATCCACATGTATGAAAGTTTCATACCTTTCCCTTTTGAGTACTATGAAGCATAGAAAATATGTATCTTTCAATCTCATATTTGAAATATACGCATCTTAACCAAACACTTGCAATCATATCTGATATGATTCTTTCATTCAATTCCCTCCTACCAAACACACCTTTAGTTCTTTTATAAGGTTTTAGACTTAAAATGTAATAATAATAACAGTAACAATAACAATAATAATACTGCCAAAGCCATGCACAATTTTTTATTTTTTTTTTAAATGATTGATGTATGATCAAATTAAGCATCGATTTTAACTTTTGTTGGCTAATATAAGAAACGAGTCTTACCACGTGGCCAAATAGAACTCTTCTTTCGATACAAATGAATTTTTCACCTAATTTCTTTTTGGACAAAAGCTTATTTCTCTTATTATATGGCAGATTCTCCTCCTCCCCTTCCCCACCCCATTCCTTAATTAATGCTAATAGGGGCAATTCGATATTTACCCAACTTAAATATGATAATGTCATATTTACCCAAGATATGCTTTAAATGCATTGTACATCATGCACTCAAAAGTTGTATTTTGGGTATATATGACATTTGCATATTTAGATTGGGTAAATATGTTATTATCCCAATAATTTTTAACAAAAGTAAACTAGGATTGAGATAATATAGTTTATGATATACTCCATTGGTATAATCGTAACCCTATTATTGTATAAATGGGTTAGATTTATACGTTTACAGTATATATGGGTTTTATGTTGAAAACTCACGTACTACATGTTACGTAAATTTCGTATAGAACCCATTTATACTGTAATAGTATAAATTCAACCCATTTATAGCTTAACGGGGATAATCGTAATTAATTCCTTACCCCACCCCTTCCCCTCCTCCTCTTAGACGGTATATTATTCTCTTTATTCGAAAACAGGTTTTTCTTTAATCCACTTTTTAAGTAAACATAGCTTTCTTCTCAAGATAAACCGGTGCACCATTCTGAGCAAAGAATATA
>BPTQ01000001.1:23400509-23411874 GCA_019973895.1 Chrysanthemum seticuspe
AAAAAAAATGATCATATATCATAAGGTCGCCCAACTATTAAGCATTTTACTTCTAGGTCACTCATTTTTTAAACTAACTTATAGGCCACCCACGTATATGTATTTTTCCATTAGACCAACCTTGTTCAAATTATTGTCGAATATTTATATAATTTCAAGAATAAAGCTAACTATAACATATCAACACAATAAAATTAACAATTTCAACATAAAACATTAGTAAGCTGTTAATTCACTTTCAACTAACTAAAGTTGCACTTAAATAATGGCTAAAACTGATATTTTACATTTCAATACTCGTTTGTATTGTTTTAATACGTTATATTTAGCTTTATTCTCGTTTTTTCAAAGATTTTTGAGATAAAATTACTCGAAATTGGTTTAAACGAAAGCAAACCAATAAATTAGTGGCCCATAAATTAGTTTTGATAAATAGGCAGCCTAAAATTAAAATGTTTAATAGTTTAGTTGCCTCTCAATACATAAAAATCAAATGAACATTCAAACGTAAGATTATTAAAGAAACATGTAAAGTTAAAGATAAAAATGTCACAAGAAAACTTTAAAGCATTTAATCAAAGTTAAAAATAAAACATCGCCCAAAAACATTACTCCCTCCGTCCCAAAATTATAGTCCTTTTTTGATTTTTTTTTCCTTTCTCTTACAACTTTGACCTTGAGTAATTTTGTTTATGTTATATATTACTTGATGCAATATATATGAATTGATTGAGTTTTTAAATTATTTTCATTGGTATAATTTTTATCAACTATTTTATAACACAAATAAAAATATTTAAGGTAAAAGTTAAAAAAAAAAAGACCGAAAAGTTAAACGAGTACCAAAATTTTGAGACGGGGGTAGTAATTGGTTAAACTATAAATTAACTCACAATAACGGATGAAATCATAACTTCACCTTTTATAAAATACTACCTGGGTACCTGCACGATGCGGCGGCGGATACCTTATGATTAAATTTTTCGGCGAACAAATGTTAATTTGTTTTATGCTGCTGGATTTAAGAGTGACAATTGTGTTACATGCTTATGTACATTGTGCTTAGAGAATTTTATTTATTGGTGAAGGGATGTATTAATTGTATGTAAGAAATGGTGTTTTAAGATGAGAATGATTTGTTCTTTACATACTTGTAAATTATATTTGATGATTTGTATTTAATTAAAATTCTATTTATGATGGTCTTAAAACAATTAATAAGAGAGGGGATTTTAAACCGTTTATAAGTAACTAGCAGGGTACCCGCGCTTTGCGGCGGCGGGTACCCTTAAATAAAATTTCCCGGTAAATCATGTATTTTAGTTTATTATGTTCTTTTTTACATCAAATTTACGAGGATCAAGAATTTTGTTTAGTTCGTGCCCTTTCGGACTCGAGCCCATTTGGCCCGTTCTCATTCGAGCTTGACCCCGTTTAGACTGTACCCGTTCGGGATCGGGCCCCTTTGGCCCGTTGCCCGTTCGGGCTTGAATATTTGTATAATGTGCTTTATTATTTGTATTAGTGATATTTAATGCGCGAATTTTGTTTAAATTGGTTGTACATTATGCTTGATAATTTGTATTTTTTGTGTAAGGGGTGTTTTAATAACTGCATTAATTGTATTTATTGACCTGTTAATTAATTGATTAAATTAAATATTTTGACCACATTAATAGTTCTTTGTATTTTGTACATTAAGCTTTAAGACTTGTAAGTTTTAAAATTAAGATTGATGAGAAAGATCATTAATAGTGCATTTTGTATTGTATAATAGGCTTTGTATTTTGTAAATCTTAATTTTAAAACCACGAGGAAGAGAGATTCATTTTTCTATTATAAGTAGTATAGATGTAGACGAGAACGTTTAAAAGCAATAGAATGATTTATTCTATGCTAACTATTAAAAAGATGAATTTTATCCCTAAAACTAATGCCCAAAAGTACATCTAACGAAAAGATCATGATATGTGACAAGACTGAAAATAGAGATTAAGAAAGAAAACACATATGCAGTGTTTGAAATGATGAAGGAAGTGGGAATTAGTTGAAGCATATTAGTTATATTTCATCATCATTAGTTAATAATTTTAAGCATATTAAGATAATTAGGTATTGTTTTCGTTGTAGATTCAATAAATGTATAAAACTTAATCAAGTTTGGGTCTAGGTGTCACTTTTATTGTTTTTGTTTAGTTAGTATTAGGGATGGAAAAAAATCTCGAACTCTATGTGGAAACCAGAAACTTAAAGCTTTTGGGGCGGGGCGGGGCGAGGCATGCTTATCGGATTACGGGGCAGGTTTTGGGGAATTAACAGGGATTTTTTGCAGGTTTGGGGCGGGGAGCGGGGCATAGCATCCCCAACCCGCCCCGCCCTGAAACATATATATACATATAGATCTATTATATTCATATATTGTTATGTTAGTATTTACATAATAAAAGCATTATTCTCGTATTTTTGTACAAATCTGATTGTGGCTATAAAAACTTATTTTGTGTCACATTTTTAAAGGAAGTTTTTTTTTAAGGGATGGTTTAGCATTATTTATGTTAATTTTGTTGAAACTTATCAAAGCTAGTACTTAATATATATTGGGTTTTTAATCCTTCACGTTATTGCATATAATCATATTACTAAAATATAGTGTAAAAGTAATATAAACGGGGAAAAACGTGTGTTTGGTGGAGCATTGAGCCCGAAAAGGTGCCCCAATAAAATTCCAAACGGGGATCGAAGCGGGTTTGGGGAGCATCTCGCCACAACGGGATGCCCCGATAAAATCCCCAATGAGGATTAGTGCGGGTTTGGGGCCTGGTTTGCAAATCGGGTTTGGAGATGGGAATGGCCGCCCCGCCCATTGTCATTCCTAGTTAGTTTTCTTAGCTATAATAGGGGAGGACAGAGTATATTTTTAGTCAAATCATTCTCCATTGTTGACAAGGACTTGGGCACTAGGGATCTCGAACGCAACTAGATATTTACCATAATTTAAGGTTTTTTTTTTTCTTCAGGCTGATAGTTTAATCTCATGTTGTGTTTGATTTAAAACTTTCGGATTTAAGCAATGGAATAAAAGAGAAGATAGATGTTTGGAATATGAATCTAATAATAAGTAGCTTTTGGAAACTCCTCGTAACAAGTAGCTTTGTTATTTTTTCCCCTTTTTACTTTGTGCAAAGCTCATTTTTATATACTACAAGTTGTATAATCATGTGCACGCACGAGTATTTGACATAAATTATAATTAATGTGATTTGATAAAAGTCACAATATGTTTAGATCTTAATTATTTGGGGATACAAAATTGTATATCATAATTATTTTTAAAAATATAGTTGGTTACAAATGTAAATTTCTATTTTGGAAATAGTAAAGCTTGCCTGGATTTATATACGGAGTTGTTAAACAAGATTAGTTTACAACATTATGTAAAATCTTTTATACTTATATAGTTACAACACCCGTGCTCGTCCGGATTTTTACATAAATTTTTAATTATGTATTAATATTGATTAATATTTTGTATAGATTTTTGTTAAAATTGTATAGTGTTGAGGTTGATATTGTTTAAATTTAATTATTGATTTCATCTTTTAGATATTATGTATGTTTGATAGCAATACATGACTTTTAATTTTTTTTTTCTAGAAATCCTTATTTAAACTTTAAAGATTAATTACATGTGTCCTTGCTATATGCATAATATTGTTTGCATTCATTGTATTATTTATATTCCTTTTATTAATAATTTTAGCTGTATTCAATTTTTAAATCCGTTTATGCGCAAGTTAAACTTATAAAAGAAATAACATTAGTAGCTATTGAAAGTGTAGTAAAAAAAACTTTTGCGAACATCCTTACATAATCTTATAAAAGATAATAACATGAGATGTTCGTATACGTACAATCTCAATATTGTACTTTCATTTTGATATTTATAATTCCATTCATATATGTTATTTTAATATAGAATGATAATAGTTTTTTTTAGAGAAATTTAAAGTGTAGAGGGTTTAAAGTGTTGGGTATTTATTAAATTTATAAAGTTATTACAAAATATGAATACCGATAAGTTTACTTAAGTTCATATAATTTATTTAAAGTTTAAAAATTAAAGTTTTATTAATTACATTCTCAATTTTTAGTTTTTCTTTTTACAAAAGCGACCCATGTAATTTCATACATATTTTCTGGTAGATGAAATTTAGATAAGTTTGACCAAATTGTTTCAAATTTGACTTTTTATCAGTCAATAGATAACTACATTTCTATTAGTCATACATATTGATTCAATTTCAATTGCTCCAACATTATTTTTCACTTTTTACAAATCTCATATTATATAAGAGATTCTCTTCTGTTTCTTTCTGTTTGTTTGTTTACATAAGAGTTCCTAATCAGTTTTTGTTTATTTGATTTCTTTTTCTTTTTTCAACTGTATTTACTAGTCTGATCCCATTGCTTTTCATATGAATATTTTAAGAATAGTAATAAAATCCAATCATGTTCAGATCCTAATTTATGAAAGAAACAACTTTAAGTAAGTATCATTTTTTTCATCTCTTTATCTTTTCCCTCAGACCTATATTAAATTTCAAAACCTTATATACAAACCAAACACACCTTTAGTTCTTGTCTTTCACTTTTTATTCCTCCCTCTTAGGTGCCTTCTGTAAATTCTTTACCATTTTAAAAGAAAGTCAAGAAATAATTACATGTAATTTGTGGTTGTTTGAAGAAACAAAACTATAATAAAAAGAAAAGATGTGGGCTATATCGTGTAAAATTAGAAAAGTATTACTCAAAGTCACTAAGGTTGGTTAAATAAACCATGACTTTTAGGTATGATCATTTAATGTTCTTAAACCAAATGACCTGCACCACATATGTACTTACTACTCACAAGTTTTGTGCACACATAAGGTTCAAACACAAATAAAATTTAAATTAGACATTACCTACGAAACTTTGATATGTTTTGCATTATTATTATAGTTATTTACATATAATGATATTTTTATTCCTATAGTTTTTGAACCCTTGTATACATGGGTTGTGTATGTAGTGTTAGTCATATAGGATTTTGTATATTACTATAAATCTATACTAATAATAATAAGAATATTTATCAATAACTACAACAAAATGTCAATGCGGTTTTTTAGTATATATATTCTAGTGAATATTTTAATAAAATTTAAATTTATTAATTTATCAAAATTGAGAAATAAACCTTTAAGTCTATAAAATTTAAAATAAACTTAGGGTGCGTTTGATATGTCGTCATAAATAACAATAGGTGTGAGTTTGGATATAAGTTGGGATCCACATGTATGAAAGTTTCATACCTTTCCCTTTTGAGTACTATGAAGCATAGAAAATATGTATCTTTCAATCTCATATTTGAAATATATGCATCTTAACCAAACACTTGCAATCATATCTGATATGATTCTTTCATTCAATTCCCTCCTACCAAACACACCTTTAGTTCTTTTATAAGGTTTTAGACTTAAAATGTAATAATAATAACAGTAACAATAACAATAACAATAATAATACTGCCAAAGCCATGCACAATTTTATTTATTTATTTTTTTTATTATTTTTTTTTAAATGATTGATGTATGATCAAATTAAGCATCGATTTTAACTTTTGTTGGCTAATATAAGAAACGAGTCTTACCACGTGGCCAAATAGAACTCTTCTTTCGATACAAATGAATTTTTCACCTAATTTCTTTTTGGACAAAAGCTTATTTCTCTTATTATATGGCAGATTCTCCTCCTCCCCTTCCCCACCCCATTCCTTAATTAATGCTAATAGGGGCAATTCGATATTTACCCAACTTAAATATGATAATGTCATATTTACCCAAGATATGCTTTAAATGCATTGTACATCATGCACTCAAAAGTTGTATTTTGGGTATATATGACATTTGCATATTTAGATTGGGTAAATATGTTATTATCCCAATGCTAATATGGTTACCTCATATAGTATTTGATATAATAGAGTTAGGATCAAATGAAAACAATTTTTAAAATGTGATGAATGAAAAGCAACTATAACCACATATTGAAGATGTGTCGATTTAAATAAGATGAGTCTGTTTTTACTTAGATGCCAACCTTGTGAATTTAACCTCTCAGCTAACTTTATGTACCACAAGTTATGCATATCTCTGTTTCGTAAATGTAGCATTTAAGGCTATTTAGCAAACCCTTAAAGTTTTAATAAAAAATTTTATTTCATACTACCATATTCACCACATTTATCATAAAAATCATAGTTTTATGTAATACTTTTTAGTTTTATAATATTATATTCTAAGAAATATAAGATAAAATGTTAAATAATCATAACAATGTAAAATCAAAATCACATACACGTTTTAGTAAGGTAACAATTTTTTTATACTTGACATGCAACGTACAATTGGCATTTATAGTGAGGACAGATAGTGGATTAGTGGTTATATGGTTATGATATCAGTTGCTAACACTCAATGGCGAACCCAATTATACAACCAAGATAGTTCTTTGATTATTATTATTATTATTATTATTATTATTATTATTATTATTATTATTATTATTATTATTATTATTATTATTATTATTATTATTATTTCGTCAAGACGAAAAACTCAACAATTCAATACACGGTAAGTATGTTGGGCCGGGTCGGGTAAGGTCCATATTAACAAAGGGGTGCCCAAATGAAAAGAAAAAAGAAAAAGAAAAAGAAAAAAAAGGTATTTATTAAAACAAGTACTCACAGTGTTTACTATAATTTCCTTGTAGCTTACTGGCATTCATGACTAAATCGTTGACTGCTAATACCTTATGTTAAAAAAAAGTTATCTACGACATTCGAAAATCAAGTATAAAGCCATTACCTATGTTGAGAGACTTCAACATCTTAATTTCAAGATATAGCAATATTCAAACTTTTAGTCAAGTTTAGCTAATATGAAACCTCAATTTATATTTAAAAAGGTACATTATAGCATCACACTATTTAAAGTTGTAAATAAGTTTTCATTTTCTTTCATAGAGCTATGGACTTATTGTGACATTTAATAGCTGCAATATCCATTTTATACTATAATCTTATTAGAACATTCTGACATTTCAAAAGGTTCAAAAATAATACTGTGTGAGGGTTAAATTAGCAACTTTAGTTAAAAGTAAGGCTTTGAAAACCACTATAAAGAATGATTTTGAGATTATTATTATTATTATTTTAATCTATTAACTGTCTTCCTTTCTTCTTCTTTTCTTTTTAATGTAAGGTGGTTCTCATTCAAATTCTAAGATAGATCCTAAATTTATTTGTTCATCTCGTCTCAAAGATTTCGATTTCTAATAACACTCGTCTATTAATTATTATAGGATTATCGGTCTTAAATTAAAAGATCAAGTAAATTATTTACTATACGTACCTCAAATTGATTGGATGATGTAAGGTTGACTGGATTCTCATGTTTCCACTGAAGCTCCAAAGCTTTCTTAAGTCTTTTGACAACCTGATCTATATACGGACGTTCTGCTCTATCCTCTTTTATGCAATAATATGCTGTCTCTGAGAAGATTTTGAGTGATTCTGGGTCCATCTGGTTTCGTAAATGCGGCATAATCATTTCATCCAAATTAGATTTGGCCAGTTGACTTAATAACCCCTCTCTCAACTCATTGTCATCGTCATTGTCTTCATCATCGTCATTGTCATCGTCTTCGTTTTCATCTTCTACACTCTTTCCGCACAAGACTTCCAATAATACAACACCGAATGAATACACATCCGACTTGTGCGTTAGACCTCCAGTTTTTTTATATTGTGGGTCCAGGTATACATTCTCAATAACATCACGAGTAAGAAAAAAACGATGCCTCCGAGCTATTGTATTTTTCAACGCAAGTTCAAAACCAGATAACTTGGGTTCCCATTCGTCATCAAGTAAAATTTTCGAGCTCCTGACGTTGCAATGTATGACACTGAAATCGCGTCCAGCATCATAATGGATGTAACTCAATGCATTTCCAATACCAACACATATCTTCAACCTTTGCATACATGTAAGGGTCTGGGCACTTAGATAGTTTTTGAGACTTCCATTTGCCTCCCTCTTGTATATGATAATCTTCACCTCCTCCTCCTCCTCATCTTCATAAAACCCAATAAGAGACACTAGATTCTTATGTTTGAGACTCGAAAGCATCGAAAGCTCCACCCCCAACTTTTTGCTTTCATCTTTTTCAGAATCAGATTGATAAATCTTTCCAAAGATATCGATGGACTGTTCGGAACGCAAGAGACGACCTTTGAAAATCCCTTCATCCTTGTTGATATTTTCTTCATCAAAATTGTTGGTTGCTGATCTCAAATCTTCAAGGCTGAGTTTTAAGAGAGATGGATCTTTGAGGAAAGACTTTGTGTTTTTGCTGACTTGGGATTCATTGCCTATAGATGCAAAGGTGACTGATCCCTATATGTGTAGATTAACAGGATGTAACACTTTAGTTAGGTTGATTGATCAATTAAAATGTTTATTAAAGAGACGAAATATTGAGAAGCTAAATATACATATAATACGGGAATCGGGATCTTGTGTATCACTCTCATTTTCAATGGGCTGATAATTAAAGCTGGTACACAGTAAGTGTAAAGAAGATAGATATAAAAGATAGGGAAGAGATCTAGTGAGAAGAGAAAATAAAATAAGAAGAATGAGAAATATTATGAGCCACATATTTCAAATGAAAAAAAAGAATTTTAATAGGAAATGCATCTACTTTTGTAAGTGCATCTAAAACGTGCGGTTGTAGTTTCTTCTCATTCTTCTTATTTCAACTTTATTTCTCGTTTGATCCTCACTCATAAAAGATAATCATGTTTAACTTGGGTGAAGATTGTTGAAATATAGTGATAGAAAATCTCCAAAGATAAATAGCTTAGCAAATCGATCTCTAAACATTAGATCAAATTTTCACCCTTTTCAAAATGCAATGTTATTACAGTTAAATAACTAAAGAACAAATTAATGATCTTCTAAACTTAAGAAATAAACTAAAAACTAGAAAATGACTAAACATGGGAAACAATGGATGGGTGGCACGAGGTAATGTGGACCACTTATAAACTAAAATTATAGGTGGGAGAACTAAATAGAAAATGTATAACGTATGGGAAGTCTCTTGACATGGTTGGTTTCGGTTGAGACTTGGTCTTGGGTCTCTGGGTTCGTTTCATATAAGGACTATATGTGACAATAGTTGATACTATCATACTAGTCAACTTCATTTTCATCTTGGTGGATTGCTTTTGAAATAAAAACGCAAGGCGATGTCTCAACGACTACAAGTTAAGCATACTTTTATAAATTGTCACGTGTCTTCACATAAAGGTTAAGCATATCTTTAAGGGTTTTATTCACGCATATCATTTTCCTAAAACTAATACGACATGTATTTTAGTTATTTTGAGCACCTACTTATGTGGTTCTTACCTCGCACCTATATCTTATTTAATTAGAACTTTTTATTTGTAACCAAAAATTCAAGATCTATATTAATATATAGGTTGAGTAACCATAATACTTTAACTAAAGTTACCCATATATAAGTTACATGTCTAATGTATCACTCTTCACCGGTCATCACGTTATAAACAGAACAAAACACCAACTTTAAATGACTTATGTGGCATGTTTCTCACTAATGGCTTACTAAGGTTTATCGTTTATGTGATCTTCCCCTTGTCAAAATCTGAACATGTATCTTTCTTTATCCTTTAATTTTCTCTTGTTTTGACAAATATCGTCCGAGTATAACGAGCAAAGTAGATTTAACCATAAAAATATATCATCACCTGTTTTCCTCTCTCTTAAAAATTTCAGTGACTTACAAGTTGTAAGTTACAACTTGCAACAAGATTTTAAATAAAATAAGGGAATTGCTATTAGATGCTATTGGGCATTATATACCACATCGTATTATATTCTGCTGCCTCTCTACTCGCATCTTTCTTCATCGTTTCTCTTGTTTTGACATATTCCTCTTTTTCTAATGATTTCAGTGGCTTACAACAAGACTTAAATAAAAAATTAGTTACCTCCTCATGATTGGAGGATGTCCCTCCAACTTCGTCCACAACTGATGAATGTACCTTTAACATCAATGACAACAAATATAGCCATAAGTAAATAAACGTTGCTCGTATTATAGAGTAGTTATTGTGATAGAAAGATAAAGAGAAAAAACCCTCTTACAGCATTTTCACATTCCAATTGAAGTTCCAACGCTTTTTCCAGTCTTGTGACAATCTTATCTATATTTGGGCGTTGCGATTGTTCTTCATTCAAGCACTCACACGCTATTTCCGCGTAAATGTTCAGTGATTCCGGATTCATCCGTTTCCATAGATCCGGATCAATTATACCATCAAGTATTTTCTCTCTATAATGAAAAATTGCCACTGGAGCCAAATACTTGTTATCTTGATCGTCACTTACTGAATTCCTACCACACAACAATTCAAACAATACTATCCCAAAGGAGTAGATATCTGATTTGTGATTCACAATGTTGGTCTCCAAACATGTTGGGTCTGTATACCCCTTTGGAGACCAAACTAAATCAGTATTGAGAGAATGGTTCCTTTCAGATGCTTTAATCTTCATAGAGTGCTGAAATTCAGATAACTTGGGTTCCCAGTCATTATTCAGACAAACTGATTCACTGCTAATGTTCCAGTGTATAACACTAAAATCGCGTGGCTCATCGTAATGAATGTATCTCAATGCATGCGCAATACCGACAGATATCTTCAATCTTTTCACCCATGTCAACAACACCGGGTCACTTAGATAGTTATCGAGCCTTCCCTTGGAGTCGTACTTGTAAATGATGGTCTCTACACCAACTTCATTACAAAACCCAACAATACAACCAAGATTCTTATGCTTGAGTCCAGATAGCATCGCAATCTCCGTCCAAAACTGTTGTTCTTTTTCATCATCCCATTCTTTATTAATTAACCTCCGAGCAGTGATATCTATCAACTCACCGGACCACGAGAGCTGTCCCTTGTATCTCTTTCCAAATCCACCTTCACCGATGACATTATCTTCATCAAAGTAGTTGGTGGCGGATTCTATATCTTCAAGAGGGATTCTTAGATGAGCAAGGTGGTTGGGCGGAGAGTGTATCTATTACAAAAACAAGCAGGTTACAAAAGGATATTCATTTAATACACAAAATAACAGGAACTAGTGATGCATTATCAGTATATTATACATGTATAATTGGCGATCTCCACCGAACGTCTCTTTTTTAATCATATTTTTAATCC
>BPTQ01000001.1:23411884-23532500 GCA_019973895.1 Chrysanthemum seticuspe
ATGTTATTTAATCATGGGAGTTCATGTTTTGAGGTGAGAGTTGAAGAGTAATACTTGTCGTTTATGTGCTGTGGAAAATATGAGTTAGGATTTCTCGTACTTGGTTTGATATGTGGTGAGACTTGAAGAGTAATACTTGTCGTTTAGTCGGATGGTTATCGGGAAGTTTTCTATAGAGTCCTAGTCCTTTAAATGGAATGCACTGGTACGTGAAGGATTTGTTATTTTCCTAGATTAAAATTAAAAATACTATTTTCGATATTTCATCTTTTATATATGTCTAAATCTGAGTTTAAGTTCTAGTTATATTGTATGTTCCGTTGTACACAAACTTTTCCGAGTCCTTAAAGTAGTTTGTGCAACATCCGTGAAGTAGTTTGAGAGAATAACACAATAGAACACATAATTATACACAAGATAACACAATAAGAGAGTTTGATGAAGTGCCTACAACGTGTTTGATGAAATTCCTGAGCCTTTTCAAACACATGTTGCCTTGTATGTTATATTGATCTTGAATTTGAGTCTAAATCTGTATATATTTTCTACTTTATAGCTTTTATCATAAAAATTAAAATTAGATCCTTTTATTGTTTAGGAAGTGCATGGTCACGTAAGGTAAATTTCCTGATCCTGAGATATCTTTTGAAGGGCTATTGGTAGGCTGATTTGCTGTTCATAATGAGAAGTTCAGAGTGGTGTATAGTTTGGTTCATGCTCTTTAGGATTGAGTATAAAAGGTGTCGTGTATTTGCTGTTCATAATGAGAAGTTGAGAGTGGAGTTTTGTACTTGAGGGTACTAATTTATTGTATCTGGTCCCTCTATGTGGCCATGGGAATTGTCCTTGGTATTCCATAGTTAGACTTGCTTATATTTTTGTTGCTAATATATTTTACTTTTTACCCAAGACTTGTTTTCGTAGCTACTGCAGGATACTTTATTTGGCAAAACAGGAATTGGAGGATTTTTGAGATTGTTGAAAGGAATGGAGAGACAGTGTTTGATGTTGTATTGGATAGTTTAAAAGCCAAACTCATGTTGACTTTGAAAGTGAAGAACACTCCTTATGTGGTAAAAGTTTCAGAAATATGTTGTATCAGCTCATGGTTGATACTAGCTAGTATTAAAAAAAACACTAGTAGAGAAGCTGATAATATTATAAAGTTTGAGATGTATGCAAGGGTTGAATATCAAGATGATTGTCCAACTTGTAAATGAAACTGGAGGGCACTAAGACACATGAGTATGTTGGAAAGTATTTTGCAGTACAAGGTATTAGTTACAAAGACTTGGTTACTATTTAATAATTTTCATCCTATGTAAAAATATAGGCAACTTCCGCCAACCGTCCTCTTTTCTAAAACCCTAACTAGATCTACAAGTTTTTATACACTTATTAATATTTCAAATTTTTTTCCTCAGAATTCGATATCCTTAACAACTACTGATTGATAATAAAATTAAGCTTCGACGTTTGTTTATTAAGTTATTTTATTTACATTTATTATCTGTAACTAAATTGTAATGTGAAATTGATTTGTATTTAAGTTTCTCCTTTTTGTTAATAGTTTCAGATGAACACTATTTCCTTCGATAATCAATTAATTGGAAAATTCAAATTTAGGGGTTGAATGGCCCAAAAGTCAAATTTAAGCTAAAATGTAAAAGGTTGGTCACTATGCGACACTTGTATAAGTTTTACTATCTTATTGTTGATAATGACTTTATAATTTCTTAATTATTTCGTTTGTGCTACATTGTATTTTGTCTTCCCTAAACTATGCTTACAAGATTGGTTGTTCATGTTGTTGTTACATTTGCATTTTGTGTGGCAAAAGACATTTTTGGCATAACGAAGTGCTACTTGGGCTCTTGGGTCATGATAGTTTTACTTTATGGCTATTTTTTACTCCGTATTAATTTTATTTTGGGTTTCTATTGGTCTACCTGCAAGTCTATTCGGTATGGTATTATTATATGTAGGTTAATTTATTTATTCTTTTTTATTGAGAAATCCACTATAGCTCATTCAAAACTCCCAATTATATCTTTATAAAAATTTACCATTGTAAATATGCATTTATCCAAAAAATTGACATCTCAAACGTGCAATTTTTATTCATCATTATTAATAAAAGGAATTTTTGAAGTGAAAATAGTCTCACATCAACACCTCACTACAGTTTTGTCAAAAGTAAGACAACAATATCTTGAATTCGCTCCTACCACTACACCGCAAAAGGCTTTTAGAGACGGAGACATTTGGAGACAGCAGGTATTGGTCGCTAAATGTTAAGAGGGGCCCATCATATTCAACAATTTTGATATTGTTTGACCAAGGGTTACATTTTATTTTATTTTTGTTAGAAAAATTTCTTTTCCCTCCTTCATGAAAATATAACCCGCCAATATATCCCTCTTTCATCACCAAAATAAATTAAATTACACCACATCACCACCTACTCTCTAAGACCGGACGGCAAGGGGGTGGTGAATGCAAGGTGAATGGAGTGACTCTTGTGCAGTGGGTATAAACTCACCTGTGAGGCTCACAATTCAAGAGAACGAAAGGTGAGTTACTCACCTTATTGTGTTTCACGCCAACCTTAGAGTTTAATAATTATTTATTTGGTTTGTGAGTGTATGTGGGGTATTTAGTGGGGTATATTTTTATAAAGTGTGTATTTTAATGAAAGGTGATGGTAAGGTGACCTTGTCCACAAAAAGGTGAGTGGGAGTGAGTGGAAGTAAGAGGAGAAAGAAAGCTGATGTGGAGCTGAGGTGTAAGGTGAGTGGCTCACCACCTTGCCATCCAGCCTAAAAAGTGGATATGGGTTTTGCAAAAAAAACTCTCTCATTGTGAACTCTTTTCACCTTCACACAACCAAAAAAAAAACAATCTCATCCAAAACCATAAATCAGCACCACCACACTCGAAACCACAAATCAACAACACCACACGCACCACTGTGCCTACCACCACAGCCACCAATTAGAGGTAAATGACTAGTTTGTTTTGTTTTTTTTATTTGGTATATGATTTTAGTTTGTTTTTATGATTTGGATTTTATTTTTAATTTGGTTTATGATTTTATTTACTTTCTCACAGCCACCATTGCCGTCTTGAACCCACCACCGTTCGCTGTTGCCGTCGTCGTCTGCCACCGCCGACCACCACATCCAGTCCATCTATTTTGTTGAAAGGTTCGTTTTTTGTTTAATGTGTTTTGTTTGTTTTGTTTAATTAATGTTTAATGGTTTTTTTTTTTAAATTGTTTTTTTGTTTGATTTTGGTAGTACCGCCGTCGCCGCCTCCTCCTCCTGCTGTTTCACCGGACCCACCACAGTTGAACCACTGCCGCTGTCAATCCTGCTGTTTGTTAAAGGTATGTTTGGTATTTGTGTATGCCGGAGTTGTTTAATCTCAGGGTCTTTGACAATTCATTAAGTCCATTTAATAAATGGGTTTAACTGAATATATAATATATAAATGTTGTGAATCATTTTATGGTGTAAAAAAACAAAGTGGATGCTCGGCGGTGCTAATTTGGAGGAGCTGTTCTTATTTTGCCATTACTGTTGGACATGAAGTCTTTTTTGTTGCTTATTTTGCTGATAAAGAGTGTTTGTAAGAGCATGGAAATTTGGTGTTTTATTTGGTTGTGATTTGGATTGCTGATAGGGAGTCTTGGGTTTTGTGTATGAAGAAGTTTTTGTGGTATGGCTCTTTGGATATTTGTTTTTCTACTGTCTGTTATTTGTGGTATAGAAATCTGGTGGTGGTCATAGATACTAGTAATTTTGGAATTTGTTGGTTGTGTGGTTGTATTGTCAATATATATCCTCTAGAGAAGCTATAGAGGCTGCTTGGATTTGGGATTTTAGTGTGGTAAATTGTAATGATGGTAAGAATTTTTATTCTAGTCTTAATAGGTAATGGTTTGTGCAGAGTTGGTGTTTTGGTGGAGTTAAGAGTGTTTGGGAGAGGGGTTATGTAGAGTTATGGGGCGTTTGGGCTATGTTTTTGGAGGGGAGTCAGAAGTGTATGGTTATATTTTTTGGCTTGTCTAATTGTTGGTGGTCTGGTTCAAGAGGTGAATGGTCCCCGCAGCAGAAAAGGCGACGTTAATCCTAACCTCCAGGTCTTGATTATTTTATTTATAGTTTTGTTGTTATCAAATGTTTAGATATGTGTGTTTATTTTAAAGTGTGTTTATATAAGAGTGTGTATTTATTTACAGAGGTATTTCCAGTTGGAACGACACCTCCGTGACCAGACTGTAATCCTCGTAAAAAATGAAAAAAGGACGGTCGGGGGCTTAGTGAGAGTTGGGCTCCAGAAGGGTTTTGCTAAGTCCTACAAAGATAATAAAAATAAGTTCAAGAAGAGATGGTTTGATTCAGCGAATTCAGTCGAAGAAGCAAGAAACCGAAAGCCGCCAAAGTGGAAAGCAGGAGATGATGAGTGGCAGAAGCTCGTTAACTTCTGGGCTAGTCTGGAACGAATGAAACAGTCAGAGAGGAATTCGAGGAATAGATCCAAGAACAAAGTGACAACACATCAAGGATCAATGTCTTTCGCGCAAGGAAGACACCAATTTGTATGACCCAAACACCCCTTAAACTGCTGCAACAACCATTGTTTTAAGGTGTTTATGTTGTTTATATATAGTTTGTTAATAATCTGTTTTATATTGTTTATTTATAGTTCTAAAAAAAAAGGTATCGCGAGGACTTGGTCGAAACTTGGAGGCGCTGTCATAGTGACAAAAAGGGCCGGTTCACGACTAAGGAAAACGAAAGGATATACGTAAGTAATGACTTTAACGTTATTATTTGGTATTATTTAAATTTGGAAAATCTCATAAGCCCATTTTTTATTTTATTTTTATTTATTTCGTGTTTGTGATCTAGTGAACAAAACTAGCAGTTAAGTGACATTAAGAGATAAATCTTGCACAAAACTCATTCGAATATGTACCAAAATAATATAAATAAAACATAGGTGATGAAAATGTTAGGAATTAACAACTTATAGTTTGCCGGTGATAGAGATGAGCAATTAATGATGAATCTGATAACAAAATTAAGACATAATAATCGAAATTAGTTAGTTATGGTAATAATAATAGCTCGATCAAAATGTAGGTAGTGAATTGACAAATGAAACTTAGTTATTTGGTATTAATTATTTGTTAATTGACAGGAAGAATCTGGCCGTATCCGTCATTTGTTATATTAACTTTCTTATTATTTTTGAACTACATAGGGAGAAATGAAGGCTCTTCAAGATGCGGTCAAAGAAAAACAGCTTGATCCCAAGACAGACCTCGAGATCATTGATGAAGTTCTGGATTCTCAAAATCGGGGACATATTGCGGGTGTTGGCAGGGTGGTACCGGGCACGGGTTCGAGTTCTAGGAGCACACAGGTGGACACAGGTTTATGTACCAGGGAGGAGATGGAAGAGATCAAGAAGCAGCATGCTATGGAGCTACAGGAGCAAAGAAACTTGTTTAAGCAATTTCTGGATTTTTACAACCGTCAACAAGGTACACCCGCTTCACAGTTTCAAATTCCAGATTCATCCACTACTATGTTTCCTGGAACTACATATACTCGTGGCGAACCTAGTACTACTCATTCCGACCCTAGTTTTAATCTCAACCTTGATAATTGTTACAAGCCGGTAAGTGTTGACGAAGATGATGATGGTGTTGATGATAGTGGGCAGGATGTTGGTGATGGTGGTAGTAGTAGTGAGTTTGATGATGACGAGTAAAGAGTTTGGTGATGATGGTAGTATTAATAAGAATGATGTATGGATCTTGTTTTGTTATCTGAATTATGTAAGAATCTTACCAAAATTATTAGTATTTGTATGGATCATATTTTGTAATTGGACGGTTTTGAATGAATGAATGAATTGAAGCATTTGTATTATTGATTATTGATTATTGATTAGGGTGATTTACGGCATTGGTTTTGGTAGGTTTTTTTCGGAAAAAATCTGGAATTGCTTAATGCTGCTGCATTTTTTTTCCTCCACAGCAGTTATTAGCGACAGCCTTAATCTGTCTCCAAAAGTCATCCACACAAAAATGACCCGGTTTATTTTATTTATTTAAAAAAAAAGTAAATCTGGTGTGGTAGCTAAAATGAAGGGCCCACTTCGGTCAAGTGAGTTTGAATGGAAAATTGTGGGTCCCACAGTCTGTCGCAAAAAGTTGAAAGATATTGACGCAAAAACTTTTAGCGACTGACTATAGGCGTCAACCCTTTGGGCGACAACCCTCTGTCGCAAAAAGCATTAGCGACCAAAAACTTCTACTTTTTGCGTCCAAGCTTTCTGTCTCTAAAGGTGGTTGCTGTTGTAGTGTACCTTTATAGAAAATGTTGACCATCCTTGTGCATCTGATTTAAAGCATTTTTTGGGTAAAAGAGTTACCTCCAGTAAAAGAGGTTTAAAAGTATTTTTTATTTTATTTAAAAGTATCCACTATGGTAGTTTATCAATGGGTCTAATACTTTTTAAAGAGGTTTAAAAATTTGTAAATCATAATGGACGACCATTTAATCATATGTGAAATGAAAAAGTCTATAATCTTGAAGAAGTTTAAACTATTTTTTTTAATAAATATTGATTGTGTTTTATTATATAAAAAGATTTATGAATAGGTTCATCCATAGTAGTAATAGGTTTATGATATCAAAACTTATACTCCTATAACTTGATGATGTATTAATTGTATAAATATTTCTAATTGTTTATCATAATGGATACCCTAAGAGCATCTATGCATTTAATACAAACTCATTTAAGGACTTGTAGTTTTTAGCAATAGCTTGGAGTTGGTCAAGTCTTTTTTAAAAATTCTTGCAAAGCTATTGTAAAACTTTATATCACAATGCAAAAAAAACTCTTATAAAGACTTGGTAGAACACTAAAAAGCTTTTGGTTGTTTTATCCATTGTTGATGCTCTAATTACAATGTGGTCAATACATCTAATATGTATAGGTATATTGGTATAAAAGAATTAATTATAGAAAACCATCTGATGTAGCAATCCAAAAAAATAGAACAATCTATTGACCAATCACATTCTTTAGTTTAGCCTTCCTGACTCGTGAGCAATAGATGAAAAATAAGAAATTTTATGGCCAACAACTTTTAATGCTAAATTCAAAATGGGTAATTTTTTTTTAAAAGATAAAGGGTAAGCAAGTACTAAAAGGTTTTAGCTTTCTCATTTTAACCTTAAATGTAAAAACAAGCAATAAGTTGCTAGTGGCCGAGTGGCAAATCACGACACCTGCGTTTTTTGTGCTTTGAGCGAGTTGCTAAGCCGTTGTTTTTATATAATTCATTGTTAGTTTAGAAAAATTAATTACGTTAATAACCCACAAAAATATGTAAACCGTTTTTATCACATACTTCATGCGTCAAAAATAATTACAAAACTTGAATATATATAAAATTCTCGCTATCATTTATTTATTGATCAGTGACTAAGTGTTGATAAAATACTAGTATAAACTTATTAACCTTATACTACATGCATGCAAGTAAAAGAAGGATATAAGAACTGAGCAAACATGGTCTCTTTGGTCACCTTGAAAAAGCTTGACTTGCTTTATATTAGCATTGGAAGATATCATATTAAGTGGCTATTAATTATCTATAATCAGGTTTATGGGGTCTAGCTAACTTGCAAACTGATGTAGTGAAGGTGTATAAATTAAAGAAGAGGTCTTACAGGCATGTTTTCACGTGCGAGTTCCAACGCTTTCAAAAGTCTTGGGACAATCTCATCTATATCTGGGCGTTGCGATCGTTCTTCTTTCAGGCAATCATACGCTATTTCAGTGAACATGTTGAATGACTGCGAGTCCATTTGTTGCCATAGACTCCATTCAATTATTTCATTGAGTTTCTTCTCCCTATAATGGGTAATGGCCACTGGAGCCAAATACTTACTATAGTCGCCGGCTATTACTGATTTCCTGCCACACAGTAGCTCAAACATTACAATCCCAAAGGAGTACATATCTGACTTGTGGTTCACACTTTTTGTCTCTATATATTCTGGGTCTGCATATCCATCCGTACTCCGTACTTCATTAGTATTGAAAGACTGGTGCCTTTCAGATGCTTTGATCTTCATGGAACATACAAAATCACCTAATTTGGGTTCCCAGTCATCATTTAAATAAATCAATGAACTGTTGATGTTGCAGTGTATTACGCTAAAATCACGTGACTCATCATAATGAATGTAGCTCAATGCTTGCGCAACACCGACAGATATCTCCAATCTTCGCACCCATGTCAACAACATCGGGTCACTTAGATGTAACTCAAGACTTCCTCTGGTCTCACGCTTGATAATGGTGACCTTCTCACCATTCTCATCACAAAACATAACAAAAGAAACCAGATTCTTGTGCTTGAGACTAGAAAGTATGAAAACCTCAGTCCAAAACTGTTGTTCTCCATCAAACGATTCTTTATTTAACCTCCCAGCGTAGATATTAATTAACTCACCGGACCACAAGAGCTGTACTTTGTAATATGTTTCAAATGCATCTTCTCCGCAGATATATTCGTCAGAAAAGTTGTCGGTGGCTGATAGTATGTTTTCAAGGGGGATTTTTAAGTGCGCAAAGTCATCTGGTGAAAACATCATGTCTTTGTATTCATGAGAAGTCATGACTAAAAAGGGCGTTTGATTTGGGTTACAAAATGATGTGAATTGAAGGAGTGAGGTAGGTGGTGACAATAAATGTGTTTAGTACGCGTTTTGTATATTTGGTTGTGGAATGTGGTTGTGGATGAGCCTCTATGTCAGTCAAGTGTTATCTATATATATAAAAGACTAGGACTATTGACTATATTAACATCACACAAATAAAAGTAGGGCTGTGGTTGTGGATGAGCCTCTGTGTCCCGTCAAGTGTTATCTAGAGAAAAGTTCATTATAGAACCCATATTTGCCATAGAACCAATCAACCAATCATAGTCACTCATTTCTTTTATTAAAAATATATTCACCCTTTTTTTGAAAATTAAATATCTCACAAACCGTTAATCGTTACGTCAAAAAAATTATACCATCTCGACGAGAATTAAATTATCTTTCTATAGATATGCATTGTTATATACTTTCGACGAACTTTTTTTTAAAAAAATTTCGTCCAGAAAAATCACATGTGATTTGTAAAAATCACATGTGATTTGTAAGAATCACATGTGATTTCTTAAAATCATATGTGATTTGATTTTTACGAATCACATGTGATTTTTAAAAATCACATGTGATTTTTACAAATCACATGTGATTTTTACAAATCACATGTGATTTTTTTGGACGAACTTTTTTAAAAAAAAAGTTCGTCGAAAGTATATAACAATGCATATCTATAGAAAGATAATTTAATTCTCGTCACGATGGTGTATTTTTTGTAGCTTGAAGATTTACCGTTTGCAAGAAGATATGTTGTTTTAAAAAAAATGTGAAAATAAAAAAATGGATGAATGTGATTGGTTAATTGGTTCTATGACAAATTTGAGTTCTACATAGATCTCAACTCGTGTTATCTATATATACAATATGTCTTTGCATTATTACTATTATTATATTAATATAAAAAGACTATTGACTACATTAACATCACACAAATAAAAGTAAGGACGTGGTTGTTTTGCATTATTGTACTATAACGACTAAGTTGTATCATGTAGATGTGCTTTTTGCATAATTAGAATGGTAGGTGTGGAGCAATTATTCACCCATCAAAGAGCCAACGAATGTCACGTTGTGTGTTGTGTTGTACTGTGTCTTTTGCCGTTCGACTTTTAGCCATTGCAACTAGTGCCGTTGTTTTTTTTTTTTTTTTTTTTTTTTTTTTTTTTTTTTAAGTGAGTGGGTGTTTTTGATAGGGTATTTTGTAAGACCTACATGCACCAATAACATGATATCGGCTTCTTTTTGTTAAAATGGTGTTAATAACTGCTCGTATTATTTTTATAATAATAATTAGTAAATCTCAATCTAACAAGTGTTATTAAATTAAAAACCATAGTTAAATAACATTATATCATCCACACTTATCATGTTCGTTACTCAATCTCTAGATCCCAAATTAGTTATTTGCACTAAATTATCATTTCGTTAATATATTTGTATTTCATTTAATATGTAGAAAATGCATCCATAAAGTAAGAATAATAGTTTGAGTAAATTGCAAAAATCATCATTGTGGTTAGTCCAATTTGGCACTAGTCATTGATTGCCGATACTATCGGCAAGTATTATCCCTTGGTTCATATTAATCTTGTAGTCACCACTTTACCCCTTTTTGAACTTACAAGGCATTTTTTTCCTAATAATGTCACTCCCAAACGTATTAACTCAAAGCTGCAAGAGCAGGAAGTGGTTGACCAGCAATAACATCATAGCAATGTTTGCAAAGTGTGGGGTGATCAAAAATGAACCGACTTGAGGCGAGAAGTTCCAGCATCGTTCACATTTTGAACCTTCTGCACGTGAAACGCCAATCCATATTTTCTTTTCTCCTTGAATCAAATAATCTCCAGAATATGGTATATTTTCGCTTGGTGCATCCTCCAAGGTAAAAAGAATCTCAACCTGCGGTATGAATAATGGAATTTAGATACCAATATCATCAAACTTCTGAAACATGAAATTTGTGCAATGATGTAAGAATATCTAAGTCAACACTACTCTTGTCCCAAATTATAAGTCCATGTTGCTATTTTTGGTTGTCCCAAAATACTTATCTACTTTGATATTTCAACCAATCAAAATAGACTTTAGTGTAAAAATATGATATTTGATTGGTGAGTAAAGTAGTAGTGGAATTTCACAAGCATTGTACAAATTAAAAGTGGAATTTCTCAACCAATCGGCAATTTGAACTCATTTAGTTATGAATCAGTCAATTGAGGCTGCTGCTGAATTCCACATTGAATGGACCACTAATTTCTGCTATGTCTATTTCAGTAGAATCTTCAAAGATTCCCATCGGCATGATAATGGAAAATACATTGAAAGATAGTTAAGGTGATTCATAACTATTTTAAATAAAAGTGTCAATTAATTTTAATATTTAGAACTATTTTCAAGTGCAAGTTTGGGAGCCCCTTTGATAGGTTTATTAAAAATAAATCAAACTCACAGCAGCAAAAACACGTCCAACAGTTTTGACGAGTAAGAACAACAAATGATAGAACTTATATGTTAGTAAGTAGCAGGTCAAGCACGTACAAATTTGACAAAAGTCTAAATTTAATGCAAGCTTCCTAACTCGTTATACAAAAATATAGATTAATACTGTAACAAATTTTTTGTTTTTTTGTGTCAATATTAACAAATTAATTGCTTTTAAAAATAATGGACCAAAAGATTCCATTGGAACCTGTTGTGTTGGGACCGGTGACCCAACCCGTCCGACCCAGCCATCTTGCTAGTCCTACCAAATAATGATTGGAAATACCTGAGATGTTATGAATATGCGATTCAGAGAGTCGGCATCAAGTCTAGCTTCACACATATTTCTTAATCTCTCTGCAAGGCTATCGTCAGAGCTATGGTGGTACACCTTTGCTTCCAGGCTGGAACCAATGAGTTTGCCAGTGCGAGCAGACTCCAAAGCTTTATTTACCTCAGTTCTCAACTACCAAATTCATACAATAGATGATTATTAAAAAAAATCAAAATTTACAGATATGTTATCAGCAAGACATAACTGTAGTTACCTCAAGTAAATTTCCCCAAAAATCAATATCTTTATCTGGAAAGGCAAGCCATCTTTCATTGACTTCGGGCCATTTTGACTCGAAAACAAATTTGGCTACATCATTGTTGTCAATGCTATATTCGAAAGGAAGATTTTGCCACACATCTTCAGCTAGATGAGGTAGAATTGGAGCAATTACTCTCACTATGGAGAGCAAATGAGCTGCAAGCACTGTTTGACAGCTTCTCCTTGTAAAACTTGAAGCACCACTGAAACAGAACCAACGTATCAAAGTCAACTAATTTGACTATAAAACCAATCAAATTTCATTATGTTATAAAAGAAAAAAGTTACCCGACATAAAGGCGATCTTTGGCCACATCAAAGTAGAAATTTGAGAGATCAACAATAGCAAAACGTTGAATCATCTGAAACAAAATGAATTCAGTTAGTATGAAAAAAAAAATGAGAACCATGTATTAAGTAAATACAACACTTTACCTGGTATATTTTGAAGAATTCATATGTTTCATAGCTTTCTTTAATGTTTTTCACAACGTTTTCAAGCTGAAACAGGACATGCTGATCGATTTCTGGAAGATCATGATACCCAATAGAATTTTCTGCCTACAAAATAAAAGCACAATATAAGGTAATGTAGTAACTGTATTTAAACCAAAAGCATTTCAATATTTGGAAACAAAAAAAAAAAAAAAAAAAAAAAAAAAAACATACTTTCCAGTCATGAAGATTTCCCAAGAGAAACCGCAAAGCCCCTCTTAGTTTTCGATAGATGTCCGACAGTTGACGGAGGACTTGAGGTCCAATCTGAACGTCTCCTGTGAAATCTACACGTGAGACCCAAAGCCGAAGCGCATCTGCTCCATACGAAGGTTCTTGCTGGAGAAACAAATTGAAAACATTTGATTTACTATTAAGCAATATTATGATTTTTAATCATTGCTAAATGATCACTAACCTTTTGATTCTTCCCTCCTTCAATCACAGTCCGTGGATCAACAACATTACCCACATATTTACTCATTTTTTTACCCCTCTCATCGAGCACAAATCCGTGCGTTATAACTCCAGAATACGGAGCATGTCCTGCCACATATAATTAAATTTAATAACAATAATGAAATCAGTTAGATTAAGAATATACTGATGGTCACGATACCTTTAGTTGCAACACTGGTCAATAAAGAGCTTTGAAACCACCCCCGATGCTGATCAGTACCTTCAACATACAAATCAGCAGGATAACTGAGGCCAACTGTACTTTCTAAAACAGCAGCGCATGAAGATCCTGCAGTTTATGTATGTTTAATAGGTTAATATACAGATCTAGTCGCATATAACTGAAACAAGAACTGTTTGTGTTTAACATGTAACTAATAAATTAGACCTGAATTAAACCAAACATCCATAGTATCAGTTCCTTTAATATAATCTGATGCTTTATCACGATATTTTTCAGGAAGCAACTCTTCTACTGACATGTACCACCAAGCATCGCTGCCCTTTTGGGAAATGATTGCTGCCAAACACAAAGATTCAAATGCATTCCTTAAATGTAAGTTCAAATTAACTCAAAACTTCCAGCAACTTAGTTTGGGGCTTACACTTGATATGATCAACAGTCTCTTCATTTAGCAGAGGTTCCTTTGTCTCTGTATGATAGAAAACTGGAATTGGGACACCCCACGTCCTCTGACGAGATATACACCAATCTGAACGGCTAGAAGTCATTGTTGAAATTCTGTTTTCTGCCTGAATGACAATGATCACGATAATTTAGAGGAATACTACCAACAAAATGCATAAAATAGTTGGCAGCTAAGGAAAGTCATAATTTCTTAACTATTCTGTATCATTTATAAATTAGTGGTAAGGCACATTACCCACCAACAAGAGGTTGGAAACGGCGAGTACATCTGATTCAAAGACTCCCCCTAGCTCCCCGTGTAACCTAAAGAGGGAAAACCTCATCTGTTTACCCATTTTGCAACATGTACAGATACAAACCTGTGCTGTCATTAAAATGTTTTACTTATCTATGGTCCTATCCTATTTTGGTCTTTATAGTGTTCCTAAATCATTCCTACTGTTGCTTATGAAAAGGGGTTCGCTAATTGCTCCACACTCAGGTTCTGTGTTACATGAACATTAAACCAGCCCAGAAACTAAAAATGATAATTCTTATGCACTTAAATCAATCAAATCCTGGAAGTGAGCAATTTCGAGTTTTGAAGATCAAAACAATATTTTGTACCGGTTATATGTATTTGTACCTGAGACGGAGTCCATACTACTTGATTAATCGCATCCATAGCAGCCTCTTTGAATCCTTCAACAGAGGCAAACCATTGTGCTGTTGCCCTAAAAATTGTAGGCTTTTTTGTTCGCCAATCATATGGATACTTGTGCTCTGAAAAATGAAATAAATGGCAATTTAATTATATTATTCATAAGGCTGGCTCTCATTGGGAAAATGTTGATATTTATGGATGAACGATGCTACTTACTGTAAGGTTCTACCATGACTATCGATGAACGTTCATCCAAGTGATCTATCACAACAGCATTGCCATCACCTAATACATCAAGCCCGCAAAAGATTCCAGCTTCTTCAGTGAACTTTCCTTCATCGTCCACTGGGGATACTAAAGGCAAACCGTATTTTAATCCGGTTATATAATCATCTTGGCCATGACCGGGGGCTGTGTGGACAAGCCCAGTTCCTGATTCTGTCGTGATATAATCTCCACCAATGACAACAGGACATTCTTGACCATTTATCGGGTGTGCATATCTATCCCAAATATATAAAAGATGTGCATAAGTTAATTTATCACAAGAATATTTTATTTTAAATCAAGTTACCTGCAATTTTCAAGATCTGAGCCCAAAACTGTTTTTTTGACAAGCAGCTTCACACCCCATTTGGCTTCTAGTGTTGGCACAAGGTCCAGTGCAACAATGAAAAATTGTTTTTCGTCATCATTCAAAACACTATCAAATCTTTTCTTTTTGTTTTCAGAAGATGAAGCAACATCATGTGAGCATGACTGCACTTCAACAATAGCATACTGGAGCTTGGAATTCACGGCAACAGCTGACATAAAATAGAGAATGAAAGGAAGTACAGATAAGCATGTGAATATATTATATATGTAGATAACTTCACAAGAATACACACACACACACAAAATAAAAAAATACCAGCGTTAGCAGGAATCGTCCAGGGAGTTGTGGTCCAAATTGCTAGGGATAATTTGGGGAGAAATTCATCGAGTAATCCACCTTTAGTTGGAGTACTTAGTATTTTGAAAATTGCATTACATGCTCTTTGAAATATGGCCTTCCTCATACTGCATGAAAAATTCTATTTGTTACTAGTATATATGAAGAGCTAAAACTAGAACCTATGAAAGAGTTGCCAATTTTGATTAATCAAAAAAACCTATTATTCACCAAAGAAGCTGTTAATCCCTTTACCTCTAACTCAGCCTCAGCAAGTGCAGTGCGCGATGAGGGACTCCAGTGCACTGGCTTTCTGCCCCGATATATGTACCCTTTGAAAACCATCTGCCCAAACACTTCAATCTGGAAGGCCAAATGGATTCATATGATAACGATAACAACAGCAATATAACAATAATATGCTATAGCCTCATTTTACCTGGGCAGCTTCATATTCTGGATCAAGGGTGAGATACGGATGCATCCCAATCAGCCCATACTCCAAATCTCTGTAGACAAACAGTAAAATTTTTGATGTCCAATTAATCTTAATAGTTTGAATATGTAACCAAAAACATCGATACTACATGTAATAAGTAAAAGTACATGACCTTATGTAGGATCTTTAGTTATATAAATTTGCTGTTTAAAATGACCTTGAATGACGCCATTTGAGCCTTACAGTTTATAACAACTCGTAAATTTCCCTACTGATTTTTCGAGGCTAGATTTTTTTTTTCTTTTCAATCTATAATCGCGACCAGTTACAGTTAAAATATAAAAATAAACTAGCAAAGCCGACGACAATATTTTTAAAACAGTATTTCGAAGACGCTTCCAAAAATATAATTTTTATATTTTTCAGGACACCCGGATGAGTACGTTTACGCGGAGACCCGACAACACACGGGGTACAAATTATACTATGTCTAATAATAAAACAAAATAATAACCTTTACCCTCACAACCCAACCGACCATCTTTTTCATCTTTTCAGTCTCTGTCTCCCGCTCTCCTTCGCTACCTCCCACAAAAACACCAAAATAGCAAACTCTTCTTCTTCTTAATCGAAAGCACTTCAACACCACCCTTCAAGAGTAAACCTACCTTCGTAGTTATCACGTGAAGGATTGAGGCGTGGTTGTGGAGAAAAGACTTATGCCAAGGATGGTTACTACCTACAAGCAAGGTCAAGAAGGGCTAGGTTCCTCTTTCCACAATCCCATCTATAAAAGGGGAGCAATTAACCACATATTCATTCATCTCACAAACCAATTCGAAAATTAGGGTTTTATGAATCAAAGGGCTTTTTAGAATTAACTTAGGGGTTTGGTTATTGGGTACATAAGGAAGGTTTCCCAGGTGTTTAATTGTCTCAATTCATCCCGAGCTCTTCCAAATTGCAGCCCCTTGGTGTTTGGTTTTTCCCCATCGACCCGCTGTCCAATTGTTGTAAGAACTATATCTTGTTATTTTTTTTATCTAATGAATCTGTAAATGGTTTGATTCGAATTTACATTTTTTTTTATATATATGTCGAATTGAAATAAATGTAGATTATTGGTATTAAACATGTTGTTGTCGTGAAACAAGAAAGGAAAGCAGAAAAAGTAAATGTTAAAAACTTGGCTTAAAATATTACGACCTATGAACAAGTACCCAGGTCGCGGTCCGTTATCGGGTGGCAACAATGGGCAAAATAAAAGGTATACTAAAACTTTTGTCGGGGTCAGAATTGGCTAAAGTCTTATTAGGTTTCGGTCTAAGAAATCTTGAGTACTTTTGATTCACAACTTCTGGGTTATGCTCATGGCTAGGCCTCGACTGGAATAAGCACACTCCAAAGGGGGTAAGTTCCAGGCTCTAATGTAGAGTCGTGGTTATGTCGGGTTGTGAATTGGAACCAATTTCGGAAATACTTATTATTCGCCTTTGGGATCGAGTCTTTGACCCAAGAACTACTCAACTTGATGTCGAAACAATGGAAAAACTAGGCGCCTTATCACTTGCCCTTGAGTTTTAAAATGATACAAACAAACCCCGTGTCCCTTGTCCCATTCTTAGCGTCAAAGACTTTGTTACTACCATCTTGTGTCCATTAGGATGCATGTCCCTTATCCTCCGAATGTCAAGTCGTTATAAGTGTATTTTTACCTCCATTCTACATTCAAAATGTCATTTGGTTCCTTGAGTATCAGAAGTTTGGTAATATGTCTGCTTTAGTTTTCCTATGATGCGTTTAGTATAATTGAACCATGCTCATAAATTGTCAAATGGTGCATAATATCCTTGTTGTCAATCTGTAATGTATTATATTGGGCCACAGCCCCTTCCCATATATTGATGGTCCGGTTGGTTTGTGTTTTGGGCCACCGCCCACTACTCTTAATATATCGGCCCAGTAGTAACCACTAAGGGTCCACCCGGTTTGTGTTTTGGGCCACAGCTCGAACATGACATCCGATCTCGTCCTACTTTTCAAAACTATTTTTCGACTCTTCTATCCGTCATCCTTGACTCGTCATAAAATCTACAATACACTTACATATTGACGCACTTTATACATTTGTTACATTTAAGAAATAAATGGGCAAATTTTATACTAGGAACATTTTTTTTGATAAATAAAAATCTATAATATAATTTTTGATACGATGTTAACTATATTATACATATATATACATGACATATCCAAAAACCGACGAAAAATTATTTTATAAATACATATATATACATCGTCGCAACATCACCTATATATAAAACTTTCAAGTAAATATTACATCGACATCTTTTATAAAAACATGACATACATTTTTATGAAAGTCTTCGTTAAAAACTTATATACATGTACATATACGTACTTTTATCAACTAAAATAAATCGACTATATTATGACGTTATTTCATCAAAATTTTCCAAATCAATCCATATCACTATCTATTTATAGCCGAAATATACTCTTTTAACGTCATTCGTAAACCAGTTTTTACTAGCCAAATTATACTATTTTGAAATTAATACCTTCAAAACTTAATGACAACACGACAATGACAACAACAACAAAACTTGTAAATTAAATGAAGTAGATAGACTTTATTTAGCTTGGAATCTGAAACCGAGATTTATCGCACTAATTTAGGTTCCGTGTTGGAGCCACTTGTTACTTGAATTCTTTGTGCTTTATTCACCAAGCTGCTAAGGTGAGTTTATAGCCCCACTTTTACTCTTATTTACTTGCTTTATAAAACTTTGGGGTGAGAAACATGCAAAACTATTTTCGGACCTCAAACTGAAAACACTATTACGTGAAACAACCTTGAATCCCAACTGTGCTACTGTTAGTTCCCTTTGGGGAGGTGCGATTGTTATGGATAGATCTATTGGGGATGACACCCCCGTTCGAGTTTGACCGGATAGGCAAACGTCGGACGTATATCTTATCGTTTTGATTGAGTGTACTGGAAATACACTTGCTGGGCTTTTATTTATCATGCTTCTAGATGCATGCACACTGTCATAGTTTCGGTCGCATGAACTTGGTATTAGCGTAATAGCCTTTTTGCATATAGTGTTATTCACGGAGATGCTATATGTGCAACTGTGGTCCAACTTGATTTCTTAAACTTAAACCTATGAACTCACCAACCTTTGTGTTGATATTTTAGCATGTTTTTCTCAGGTTTATTTCTTGGCGTGGGCAATGGCAATGCAATTCTTTGAGGACTGGCATCCGAAGTGTTTCCAAACATATTTAACACAATTTTAATGGGACAACATATATTTTTATGGGCTTTACTTCCGCACTTTGAAACAATGACGTAAAACTACTTCTTAAATTAATTTATATTTTGAAAATGGAATAGAATTTCCATTCTTTATTACCTTGTGTTATGACTATTGATTTAGTAGCACTCCATGACCCGAACGCTTCCGCTGTGAAATTTTGGGGGTGTTACAGATTGGTATCAGAGCCAAGGTTATAGAGAATTAGGTATTTTTCAAAACCTAAACTATAACCACATTTCCTTAAAAACACTTCAACGCAACCACAGCTGCCAATGTCTGCCATGCCTTGCCTACTGTTACACGATGTAGTCATGCTATGTGTTACTATTGCATTTTAGGTTCGTATAAACTCTTATTTGAATTAAATTAATTATTTCTCAAAGTCATTAAGTTTATTAATTAACTCACATTTAAACTTTAAGACTGTTCTTGTTTGATTGGATTGCGAAGTTTAAATGTGTATAAACTCATTCTCATTTAAACTTTAAGGTTGTTCTTGTTTGATTGGGTCGCGAAGTTTAAATGAGAATAATATTGATATAACAAACTGAATGAGATTAAGGAATAATTAATTTAAGGAGAGTGTAGAGTAGACTACGAATGCTTATGCCTGATATCTCTTTACGTTAAACCGTGTAACATGCCCACTATTACTATATCACACTATGCTATGCTGCCATAATTGCTTCTATGTTATTTCATTATGTAACATACAACTACTTGACTATATTATTTTCACACATATATTTAAACCACCTCTATCACTAGTCACATCCTCTTATTTCACTCATAAGTCCTATCCTTCGTAACCTCATGCGACGTTAATCCTTCTATTCTAAAACTCAAGTATAGTCTTTTCCTATATCATAGAAGATGGCTAGGAGAAAGTCAACCAGAACCACCAATGGCCGACCCGCCGCTACTCCTTTTCCTGCTCCTGCTCCTGCCGGGACTGCTGCAAATCCACCTGCTATGGATCAAGCTATGATTGATCAATTGGTCAATGAGCGTGTGGCAGCAGCGCTAGCTGCGATAAATTCAAACAACTCAACCACCGATGCCGGAACTTCTAGGCTTACTGGTAGCAAACGCGGCTGCACGTACAAGGAATTTCACAACTGTATGACTGGTGGTTATAATGGAATGGAAGGAGTTGTTGTTTTGACCCGATGGCTTGAAAAACTGGAAATTGTGTTCAGGATCTGCAACTGTGAAGATGAAGATAGAGTGAAGTTTGCTTCGTTCACTTTTCAAGAGGTTGCCTTAACTTGGTGGAATAATTACCTGAAGTATGCAAGCATTGATGCTGCTTATGCCATGCCTTGGGAAGAATTCAAGGACATGGTGCTTAAGAAGTATTACCCTTGCAATGAGGTCAAGAAACTGGAGAATGAGTTCTGGAATCTCAAGGTAAAGGGCACTGATATGGCATCCTAAAACCAACGTTTCCAAGAGTTAGCCTTGCTATGTCCGGAAATGGTACCAACTGAGGCTCGCTTGATAGAGCGATACATCGGAGGGCTACCTCCATCTATCAAGGGAAATGTGACTACCTCCAAGGCTGCTGACCTTCACGAGACTATTGAAGTGTCAAACAAACTGATGGATCAAGTGATCGAGGATGCCGCTGAAGCAGCAGATAACAACAAGTGGAAGTGGAGTGATAACTCCAAAGACAACAACAACAAATCAAAACAAGAGGCAAGAGGTAGCTAAGGTCCGCTCTACTGGAACGAAAGAGAAGAATGGCTATGAAGGGAAGCACCCTTTGTGTGACCGCTGTAAACTCCACCACAGTGGACAGTGTACTGTGAAATGTCGCAACTGCCAGAAGATTGGGCACATGACCAAGGACTGCAAGTCAAAAACTCTTGCTGACATAACCTGCTTCGGGTGTGGAGAACGAGGACACTACAAGAATGAGTGTCCCAATCCGAAGGAGCAAAAAGAAAACAACCAGATTGAAGCAGCCCGAGGAAGAGCTTATTTCCTTGGAGAAAAGGAAGAGCGCCAAGACCAACTTCATTACTATCTGGAGTGACGACAACAAAGGAATTCTCTACTCTCTTATTTTAATCCTTTAAGTTTCCTATCTATTGTACGCAGTTGTGTAATCGCGATGTACTCTGAATATTCCGCTAAATAAATCCTTTATCTTTTATTTACTTATTGTCTCTTGTCACTAAATCTTTTATTTTGAACAACTAGCCCTTTTCCACGTCACATTTTAAGAGTATAAATGCTCACATATATATACATGACATATCCAAAAACCGACGAAAAATTATTTTATAAATACATATATATACATCGTCGCAACATCACCTATATATAAAACTTTCAAGAAAATATTACATCGACATCTTTTATAAAAACATGACATGCGATTTTATGAAAGTCTTCGTTAAAAACTTATATACATGTACATATACGTACTTTTATCAACTAAAATAAATCGACTATACTATGACGTTATTTCATCAAAATTTTCCAAATCAATCCGTATCACTATCTATTTATAGCCGAAATATACTCTTTTAACGTCATTCGTAAACCAGTTTTTACTAGCCAAATTATACTATTTTGAAATTAATACCTTCAAAACTTAACGACAACACGACAATGACAACAACAACACAACGTGTAAATTAAATGAAGTAGATAGACTTTATTTAGCTTGGAATATGAAACCGAGATTTATCGCACTAATTTAGGTTCCGTGTTGGAGCCACTTGTTACTTGAATTCTTTGTGCTTTATTCACCAAGCTGCTAAGGTGAGTTTATAGCCCCACTTTTACTTTTATTTACTTGCTTTATAAAACTTTGGGGTGAGAAACATGCAAAACTCTTTTCGGACCTGAAACTGAAAACACTATTACGTGAAACAACCTTGAATCCCAACTATGCTACTGTTAGTTCCCTTTGGGGAGGCGCGATTGTTATGGATAGATCTATTGGGGATGACACCCGCGTTCGAGTTTGACCGGATAGGCAAACGTCGGGCGTATATCATATCATATTGATTGAGTGTACTGGAAATACACTTGCTGGCCTTTTATTTATCATGCTTCTAGATGCATGCACACTGTCGTAGTTTCGTTCGGATGAACTTGGTATTAGCGTAATAGCCTTTTTGCATATAGCGTCATTCACGGAGATGCTATATGTGCAACTGTGGTCCAACTTGATTTCTTAAACTTAAACCTATGAACTCACCAACCTTTGTGTTGACATTTTAGCATGTTTTTCTCAGGTTTATTTCTTGGCGTGGGCAATGGCAATGGCATTCGTTGAGGACTGGCATCCGAAGTGTTTCCAAACATATTTAACACAATTTTAATGAGACAACATATATTTTTATGGGCTTTACTTCCGCACTTTGAAACAATGATGTAAAACTATTTCTTAAATTAATTTATATTTTGAAAATGGAATAGAATTTCCATTCTTTATTACCTTGTGTTATGACTATTGATTTAGTAGCACCCCATGACCCGAACGCTTCCGCTGTGAAATTTTAGGGGTGTTACGCAGTTGCTTTGGCAAGTTTAGGTGCTTTGGCTCTCAATTTTATTGGTGTTAGCCCCTTTCGGGCATCTTGGTCCAAAGACTGCAATACTAAGATTATTCAACAGAAAATTACCCATGATTGAATCTAAAAGTTACAAGAAGAAAATAAAACACAGCAACAAACTATCACTTGCCTTTCAACTAGATAGGTAGACCATGGCAATCCCAACCAGGAACGTATTGAACTTTACAGTTTTGGAGAAGCTGTCATATTCAATTGTATATGTAATTCCACACGACAGTAATTAAATGAAGTGCATCATTCTATTGCACACATTTCAAATATCGTAGTGCAAAGTGAATGCTACAACCATACCTTATACAGGTTAATGATATCTTTTATAATCTTGTTTAATGCATGTCTGATTTGTAAATCACCATTAGCGTTCGAAGGTCCATCATGAAGAATAAAATTTCCCTATCAAATGAGCAGAGATAGGAAGTTTGTAGCAGACAAGTTGAATCGATTGAGCTTCTAAACTAACCCAGTTATTCTTTTCAGCAACTTTCATAAAGACCTAATTTTCATCCCATAAGTTGTCTTAGGAAGGTCAACGGTATACTTGTACTTTCCATCTCCTTGCTTTGTTCCTAAACCACAAAATAAAATCATTTTAAAATAAAAAAGACTCTGTAAGAACTTCAGATGATATAATTTTCCCTGACTAAAAAAAGTTGTAATCCAGTATGTACCTTTAGATTCTTTCTTGGCAACCATCACAGGTCCACGAGACCTTCACTTTGACTGAGTACAAAAGGAACTTATGAGATTCATATAGAAATATTTAAGATGGAAGAGTGACGAGAGCTCAATGAAAGAGCGACGAGAGCTCAATGGAAGAGCACGGTAGAAAATCAGTGATGCTAAAATAAGACGATTTTGTAAATAACGAGCAATTTCTCAGTGACAGAACCTGAACAGCTTTTTGTAGGATAAGATTAGTGAATAGTAAATACTATAAACATAATTACACAACAACCAAATGATATATAAAACTTCACTTTCAAAATTTCGAACAGATATATGATTAGATTAACCAATAAAGAAGTTTTCGTGATTGTGGTTTCAAATATGCAAACATAATACAGAGATATTAAGAATATTAATATAATCAAAACGCATAAGTGGCTGTTTCACATCCTAACGTCAAGCACAAATATAATCAAAAAGTAGCCATAAAGCCCAACTCCCATAGACCTAGAAAACACAATTAAGCCTTAAAATTATACCACCATTACAGAATTACCAACTTTTTAAACACTACTAATATCTAGACCTACAAATTGTCTAAAACAAAGTCCCCAATATCATAATTTCTAATCCTACTAGTTTGTCCGACTTCTCTTCAAAAAATCATTTCTATGTTTCTAACCAACTAGAAGTTAAATGGGCCAGACATTTCATTTTGGGCTTAAGTCATACTTACTTCCAAATCTGTATCGAAGTGAAATTCTTGCTTTTTTTATTACTGTTATAAACAACCAACTTTCAATTTCGTGCATACATAATACATTTTGTTGTCGTCTAAGCACATTAACAATTACCAACAAACAGTGGCCATAAAACCCAACTCTCGTAAGCAAATAAACACATTAAAAACTTAAACTATATCACCATTCAACAATTACCACCTTCTTAATCGCTACTAATATCCTAAACCGCAAACTAACTAAAAAAAATTCCACTATCGTAACATCATCTAATGCTACAAATTTATCCGAATTCGCTGGAAATATTACCAACTTCTTGATCACTACAAATATCTTAAACCATAAACTGTCTAGAAAAGTCACATCATCATAACATCTACCGCTACTAATTTATCCAAGGGTAGAGAGACTAATTCAAGAAAGACAAAGACCGCCGGCTTAAACCATAAACAGTCTAAAAAAGTCACATTATCAAGACATCTAATACTGCTAATTTATCTGCTTTCGCTACATAAAAACTCAAATGGGTCACTCCAACATAACAAATTCACTCAAATATTTCTTCAAACACTTGGTGTGCAACTAACAAAAAACCACTAAACCCATTTACAAAAACCGAAAAAGAACTCCACATAATAATTGCAAACAAAAAGAGTTCAAATGGGTGCACTTACATCATATAGTTGGTTTTTCAAATGGGAGTGTTTTGATGTACTTACCAAAAATTGTATAAGTGATGAGCCTTGAATCTCTTGAAATAAGTTAATTCAAATTTGAAAGAAAATTACGAGACAGAGGATATACACACCATTTGACTTTCACCATCACATTTATAATTATTATGCTTTTTCTTTTCTCAATCTCATAACAAATTTACACCAATAAAATGAAAAAGGTAACAAATTATTGTATAACCTCTCATTTCTTTTCTTTTCCCCAATTATATTTGACTTAGTTTATCATAGTTAATAAGTTAAAATGACGGAAAAGTTATAAGAGAAAAATAAATTTTATCTCCACCATCCATTTTAATTTGATCTAATAGATGAAATTAATCACAATAATTTAAAAAACCCACTTTCATCATTTTTTTTTTCAAATATTAATATCTTTTAAACCGTTAATCGTTAAGCGAAAAAAAAAATATCATTGCGACAAACATTTAATTATTCTTTTATAGATAGGCACGTTGATATACTTTCGACAAAAAACCATATATGATATGTAATATCACATGTGATATTAGTGTAAAATCACATATGATATACATATCATATTACATATAATATTACATATCATATATGATTTAACACTAATATTATATTTGATATTCAATTTAGTGTTTAATCATATATGATTTTTTTCATGCAAATTTCAGTAGCGTAAAAAAACGAAAAAAAGAAGAAAAAACGTGAAAAGAATGATTTTTTTTCTTTTACGAAAGTATATCAAAGTGTCTGTCTATAGAAAGATGATTAAATGCTCGTTGCGACGGTGTAAATATTTTCGCTTAACGATTAACGGTTTATTAGATATTTAAATTATAAAAAATATGTAACATAATAAAATGCATGTAATCTCAGCCATTGATTTCTTTTTATATGGATGGTAGAGATGAGTCCCTTGGTGAGTCCCTTGATATGTGAAAAAAGTTTGGTATGTAAAATAACTCTCCTCAAGTTATAAACATTAAAAAGTTGTAATTATTAAATGAGGGGATAAAAGTCATTTTATATAAGGCTACCCCCAACGCAGCCTCAGTGAGCAAATGGCAAGGGAGTTCACGCAGCAACCATGGTTGGGAGAGTGGCGTGAGCAGTTGGCAAGGAAGAAAGAGGTGCAGCCAAAGGTAAAGTTTTCATATTTCAACCATCGTGCATAGTGGATATTTTTATTATTTGTTTTTTAGTTTGTGAGTGCGTGTGATCTAACTAGTGGGTATTTTAATAAACATGTGTTGAAAGATAAAGTGGTGTGACATGATTGAAAGTGAAAAGTGAGATGGTCGTGAAAAAGAAAGAAAGCTGATGTAAAAGATAAAGTGGTTTGAGGGTTGGGGGTAACCTAATATCTTGAGTAAATTGCATTGATCATTGTTTTGAACGTTAATTGTTGCCTTTAATGGTCCTCATGTGCCTTGCACATAAGGCTAAAATTGTCATTCCGTGTTACACTTATGGTATGTTTGATAGAGAGAATTTCAAAGAAAAAAAATGAGTTAGAAAATAGAAGTCAGTAGAGAATTTTGTTCAATTATAATATTTGAAAAATTTTTTTTTTTAAATAACATTTTGTCATATGAGAGACACTTACATGTATTTATTTGTTGATTTTTTTTTTAAAAAATGTATATTTTTTTTTCTAAATAACTATTCTAAAAAAATATAATTTTTTTTTCTAAATATTTAAAAATATATATATATAAGTTTTTATTTTTTTAATTAATTTATTTTTTTTAAATTAATTTTTTTTAAAATTATTTTAAAAAAATAATTTTTGGCAAAAATTATTTTTTTAAAAAAATTATTTTTTAATTTTTTTTTAAATTAGTTTTTTGAAAAATTTATTTTTTATAAAAATTATATAATTTTTTTTAAATGTATTTTTCTTCTAAAAAAGAGTTAACAAATTATTTTTTAAAATAATCAATATGATACTAAAATACACATGTAAGTTTAAAATGGAAAAATACGTACTGTAAAAAATTTTACAAAAACTAACCATTTTTATTTCTCTAATTTCCCAACTAAAAGTGATAGAAATGAAACTTTAAAAATTACACTACCAATTATCCATCAATTCTCTCAAATTCTTCACTTTTGAATTTCTCTCATCTACCAAACAATGAAATTCAATTCATTTCTATTTCTCTTGTCTCATTTCTCTCTACCAAACACACCGTTAGGGTGTGTTTGGTAGCAAGAAATGAAGCAAGAGAAATGGAAATGGTTAAATTTCCCATGTTTGGTAGTTTAGAGAAATTGTAAAGCGGAGAATTTCCATTTCTCGAGAAATAACTTCACGTTTAAATTGATTTCCATCATTTCCATCCCAGTTAGTAGAAGAAATTCAATTTCTCCGTGTTTTTTTAGCTTTGGTCAATAGTCAAAGGCTGAAAAAGAGGAGGTATAAAGTCATGAAGTCACGTGACCTCCACATGCTACACCAGTTTTGAAAATATCCATAGAAACTTAACCCCAAAATTTATTATTGATCTATTATTGAGGGTTAAATGATTAAAATTCTAAACACACTTATAAACTAACCAAGTGTGGCAATCGATCTATTATTGAGGTTTAAATGATTAAAATTCCATCTTACTCCAACCAAATGTTTCAATCGCCATTTTGATTGTGAATTGTTTAAAGATTCCTCCATTTTGTGGGTCATATGAGGTGGCTTTTCAAAGGGTAATTTGAGAATAATTGCTTTTAGTGTTCCTTTCTTAATAATAATATTGCTTTTGATTGTATGTAAATTTTTAACTTGCATATTGTGATAACCGGGGTGGTAGTGTTCTTGTGATTTGATTTTACATTGTACAATCTAGATCTGTTGTGTCTTTTGTTTAAAAAGAAGATATCAAATAAAATAACTTATTGCTTATTTCTCGGGTGGTGTCTTTGTGGTTATCAAATAATGAAATTCATCAAAATTCTCAACTGATTTTTATTCTCTGAATTTCTAATCTCTAATTCATTTCATTTCTCTTAATTTCTCTCAACCAAACATGCCGGTGTGTTTGGTAGAGAGAAATGAGACAAGAGAAATGGAAATGAATTGAATTCCAGTGTTTGGTTGATGGGAGAAATTCAAAAGTGAAGATTTGGAGAGAATTGATGGATAATTGGTAGTGTAATTTTTAATGTTTCATTTCCATCACTTTTAGTTGGGAAATTAGAGAAATAAAAATGGTTAGCTTTTGTAAAATTTTTTACAGTACGTATTTTTCCTTTTTAAACTTACATGTGTATTTTAGTATCATATAGATTATTTTAAAAAATAATTTGTTAACTCTTTTTTAGAAGAAAAATACATTTAAAAAAATTAAATAATTTTTATAAAAAATAAATTTTTCAAAAAACTAATTTAAAAAAAATTAAATAATTTAATTATTTTTTCTAAAATAATTTTTTTTAAAGTAATTTAAAAAAAATAAAAATAAAAACTTATATATATATTTTTAAATATTTAGAAAAAAAAAATATTTTTTTAGAATTGTTATTTAGAAAAAAATATACATTGTATAAAAAAAATAATAATAAAAAAATCAACAATTAAGTACATGTAAGTCTCTCTCATATGACAAAATGTTATTTAAAAATATATGTTTTTTTTTTCAAATATTAGAATTGAACAAAATTCTCTACTGACTTATATTCTCTAACTCATATTTTACTTTGAAATTCCCTCTATCAAACGTACCCTAAGTGTAACACGGAATGACACTTTTAGCCTTATGTGCAAGGCACATGAGGACCTTTAAAGGCAACAATTAACGTGCAAAACAATGATCTATGCAATTTACTCAAGATATTATGTCACACCAATTTATCTTTCAACACATGTTTATTAAAATACCCACTAGTTAGATCACACGCACTCACAAACTAAAAAACAAATAATAAAAATATCCACTATGCACGATGGTTGAAAGATGAAAACTTTACCTTTGGCTGCACCTCTTTCTTCCTTGCCAACTGCTCACGCCACTCTCCCAACCATGGTTGCTGCGTGAACTCCCGTGCCATTTGCTCACTGAGGCTGCGGTATATTAAATGACTTTTATCCCCTGATTTAATAATTACAACTTTTTAATGTTTATAACTTGAGGAACGTTATTTTACATACCAAACTTTTCTCACTTACCAAGAGACTCATCTCTACCATCCATCTAAAAAGAGATCAATGGCTGAGATTACATGCATTTTATTAGGTCACATATTTTTTATAAGATAAATATCTATTAAACCGTTAATCGTTAAGCGAAAATATTTACACCGTCGCGACGAGCATTTAATCATCTTTATATAGACGGGCACTTTAATATATTTTCATAAAAAGAAAAAAATCGATTTTTTCACGTTTTTTCGTCTTTTTTTCGTTAATAAAACTTGCAATGAAAAAAATCATATATGGTTAAACACTAAACTGAATATCACATGTAATATTAGTGTTAAATCATATATGATATGTAATATCACATGTGATATGATATGTATATCATATGTGATTTTACACTAATATCACATGTGATATTACATATCATATATGATTTAACACTAATATCACATGTGATATTCAAATTATTGTTTAATCATATATGATTTTTTAATGCAAATTTCAGTAACGTAAAAAACGAAAAAACTTTAAAAAAAGGTGAAAAATACGAATTTTTTTTTTCTCGAAAGTATATCAAGTGCCTATCTATAAAAGAATAATTAAATACTTGTCGCAATGATATAATTTTTTTTTCGCTTAACGATTAATGGTTTAAAATATATTAATATTTGAAAAAAAATGATGAAAGTGAGTTTTTTAAATTATTGTGATTAATTTCATCTATTAGATCAAATTAAAATAAATAGTAGAGATTAATCATTTGATATGTAAAATTTTGTTTCTCTTATAACTTTTCCGTCATCTATACTACTTATAATGCACGAAGGTACCTCACTCTTAATTTTAAGATGTACGCGAAATTAAGCATGGTTTACAACACTTTAATGCACCCAATTTTCAGAATTACAACAAAGTAAGCATATTGTACAACAAAATAAAGCGTGGTGTCATTTTAAGACCAAAATTCTATCAAACAACATTAATGCTATTAAAAACACCCCTTCACCAAAAATTACAACCATTTAAGCATAATGTACAATAGCTGCAACCAATTTTCAGATTTACAACAGAATAAGCATAATGTACAACAAAATAAGCATGATGTAATTTTCAGACTTACAACATTAATGCTATTAAAGTGGTCAATGTTATTAATGACTATAATGACTACTACTTACAAAAAAAAAACATAGTGTACAACACTTAAATGCACATAATTTTCAGACGTACAAGACAAGAAGCATAGTGTACAACAAACATCACATTAATGCTATTTAATGTAGTCAATTATTTAACTGGTCAATAAATACAATTAATACAGTTATTAAAACACCTCTTACATAAGAAATACAAATTATCAAGTATATTGTACAAGCAAATTAAACACAATTCCTGCATTAAATTTCACTACTACAAATAATAAAGCACGTTATACAAATATTCAAGCCCGAACAGGCAATAGGCCAAATGGGCTTGAGCCCGAACAGGCGCGGACCAAACGGGCTCGAGCCCGAGCAGACACGGGCCAACGAGTTCGAGCCCGAACGTGCACGGGCTATACGAAATTCTTGATATCCGTAAATTTATTGTTAAAAAGAACATAATAAACTAAAATACATTATTCATCAAAAAAATTTATTTCGAGATAACCGTCATTGCAACGCGCGGATACCCTGCTAGTAAAATAACGTTGAAATGGAGTATTAGAAGTTGTTTAGCGTTTTAAGTAAAGGAGTTCAAACGATATTCAAAAATCAAACATTTATTGTCAAAAACATCATGTTCTAAACATAAAAAAATAAATGCTACAGAATTAAAAAAATTAAAAGATGGTTTTCAAATACTTGCTTAGTCGGTGTTTGTCTAACCTTATTTAATAGGTTTATAAGCTTATTAAAATTTTAATACGCCAAGGAGCAAATATTTTTAGCTTATGACCATATATAAGATATACATTCAAGTTAATAATCTCATAAGTCCTAAATATGAGCTGATAAACTGACCATTTCAAGTTAATAATCTTATAAATCCTAAATATGAGCTGATAAACTAATCAAATTTTCAATATCTTACTAAATCAAAACAAACGTCTCTTTTTCCATATAAAGGAAAAAGTAAAATTTAATGTTTTAAACAAACTGTCTGGAGGAAATCTATATTTGATGTTAACCTTTAGGAGGCACTTTATTTTGCTTATCCATAAATTCATGCTTACGAAGGAACCAATTCTCACCATCCTTTTAGTTTGATCTAATGGTGGGGATTAACCTAAAATTTAGTAGATAAACCTAAGTCCATGTTTTTTTTATTGTCTTTTTGTCTTTCTTTTTTATTCACTTTTTTTTTTGTTTTTTTTTTTCTTATTCACGTTTTTTCTTAATAAACGTTTTTTTTTTTTTTTTTTTTTTTTTTTTTTTTTTTTTTTTTTTAATTTCGCTTTTTTTTATTCGTGTTTTTTTCTTCGATTTCATACGTTTTCATCTGTTTTCATACGTTCTTATCCGTTTTCTTACGTTTTCGCCCGTTTTCATCATTTTCGTCCATTTTTCATACGTTTTCGTCCGTTTTCATACGTGTTTTTACTCTTTCATACATTTTCGCCTGTTTTCATACGAATTCGTCCGCATTCTTACTTTTTCGTCCATTTTCTTAAGTTTTCGTTCGTTTTCATACGTTTCTGACTATCACAAGTGATTTCTGTGATATTCAGAATATCACTTGTGATTATCTGAATATCACTTTGTGATATTCTGAAAAACACAAGTGATATTTTGTTAATATCACTTTGTGATTTTGTGAATATCACTCATTCTGAATATCACTCTGTGATATTCTGAATATCACTCTGTGATATTATGTATATCATTTTGTGATATTCTGAATATGAGTTTGCGATATTCTGAATATCACTTTGCGATATTCTGAATATCACTTTGCGATATTATCAATATCACTTGTGATTTTCTTGATATTACTGTGTGATATTGTATGATTTTCATGTTACAAAACATTAGTTGAAAATCACTTGTTATATTCAAAAAATCACTTGTGGTATTCAGAATATCATATAACATCACTTGCGATATTCACAGTATCATTTGTGATATTCAGAATATCACTTGTGCTATTCAGAATATCACTTGTACTATTCAGAATATCACTTGTAATATTCAGAAACGTATAAAAACGTTTAAAAACGGCCGAAAACATTTAATAACGGACGAAAACGTAAAAACACATATGAAAACGGACGAAAAGTATGAATAATGGAAGAAAACGTAAGAAAACGGGCGAAAACGTATGAAAACGGACAAAAATGTATGAAAACGGACAAAAACGTATGAAATCGGGCGAAAACGTATGAAAACGGACGAAAAATAGATGAAAATGTATTGAAACGGACGAAAACGTATGAAAGGGAAGAAAAAAAACGCGAATTAAAAAAACGTAAATAACGTGAATTAAAAAAATAAACAAACAAAAGAAAACGTGAATATTAAAAAATGCGAATTTTGAAAAAATTAAACGTGAATATTAACAAAAAACGTTAAAAAAATGATTATAACAAAAAACGTGAATAATAAAAAAAAAAAAAAAAAGAAAAAAGAAAAATGATTATAACAAAAAACGTGAATAAAAAAAAATAAAAAATATAAAATAAAATAAAAAAGACAAGAAAAAAAACATGGACTTAGGTTTAGAAATATTAAATCTTAGGTTAATCCCCACCATTAGATCAAACTAAATAGATGGTGAGGATTTGTCCCTTGGTAAACATCAAAATAAAAGTAAGCATTTGAAAATTCCTCTAACGGTTTATGCGTTAGAAATGCTTTTAAATATTTATTATTGTATTACTTTAATGATTCATGTCTTTATGTACATGCATAGTGTGCGTGTCCTTGTACAAACATGTAAAAGAATCGAGTTTGAATTATTTATCAAGCGTAAGTTGGCATTAACATGCATATTTGCTTAGTCTTCTATACTACTTATAAAATATTTAGCACTTTTTCTCTTAATTTTTTTTTTAAAATGTCATTAATTTGTTTTTTAAATATTACAATTTTTAATACATAATATACACAATACATAATTTTTACTAATTTATATTCCACAACATTTTTTTTTTCTGTGTAAAGGAGAAATATTATTAATCACAAAAAGAGTATTAGACACTCATTTACACTCATGGACATCCCCCATAAAGCATTAATGAGGCTCAAACAAATAAGCATTTATACAAACAACAACATACACTGAGATTAAGCTAATCTATACTCTATATCAAAACATACATAGATATAACTATCTATTTTCATAACCAGCAACCAGACATTATACTAACGCTCTTTTAAACTTCACATTCCATTTAGCTTCCACTTTTCTCATTGCATCTGATTCCTTGACAGTGAAGCTCATAATCCTCCATTTAATACTATTCATAATATTCTGCACAAGAGTATCAATACTTCTTTCATTGTTCATGAAAATCCTGGAGTTTCTTTCTTGCAACACAAAATAAACTATTGCACCTAGGACCAGTCTTCTAATAGTACTCCAAATGTTTCTGTTAGCCTTCAACTTAGAAACTCATCAATTATTCCTTTCCAGTTAAAAGAAAAACCTTTATCAGTGAGATTCTGCATTATGCTCCAAACTTTGTAACTGTACTGACATTGGAAGAATAGGTGATCATGGGAATCCTGGCATTGTTTACAAAATACACATTCATCTCATCATCTTGTTTCCGGAAATCAATCCTATCCTGTGTTAATAGTCTCTTTTGTATTGCCAACCAAATAACAAATGAGTGTCTAGGTATGTTCTGAGGGAACCATACCAAGTCTTTCCACACAACTGTGCTCCCATTACTTCTCATATCCATCCAGACCACTCTTGTAGCATACTCAGTTCTCTTATCTAAATTTGTCACCCACACAGCTTTATCCTTACAACCATTATTCAATAAAGGAATTTGAACATTATGAAGTCTGGAAAATTTAACACTCCAATCCATTGGCCATCTCCAATTATTATTAACCACCAACTCCCCAACTGTGCATTCTAAACTCAATCTTGCATTATAAATTTCCCTTGCTGAAATAAGATCACACAAAGGCCCCTCACTACACCACTTATCAAACCAAGCAGATACATTTTTTCCATCTCCAAGCTTATAGAACACATGCTTTTTGATTTTTTTCTCTAAGTTTCAATATATTCCACAAAATTTTAGTGCTTCATTTATTATTTGTTTTTTGAATTAGTATAGTTTTAATGTAAAAATGCACATATAAATGAACATGATTTTAAAATGCATGCAAAACTACAAAGTTTCAAAACTATTATTATATCGTAAAAGTGTTTCGAGAACCAATCTAAATAAATTTTGAATTATTTTAAATAAAATTAACCTCAAAAGTAAAAATCGGTTTTTTGTAAAAATCGAGACAATTTTTTGAAGACAAATGATGCAAAGATCTAAATCCACAAGTGATAGTTTATTTGATTTTATACATATTACACATATTTATACTAATTATAAAGCATTTAGCACCATCTCTCATAATTTTTTTAAGATGTCATTAAAGTGTTTTTTAAACATTACAATTTTTAATGCATAATGTACACAATACATAACTTTTACTAATTTATCTTACAAAACATTTTAATGCTTCATTTTTTTATTTCTTTTTGAATTAGTATAGTTTTAATGCAAAAATGCACTTATAAATGAATATGATGTTAAAATGCATGCAAAACTACAAAGTTCCAAAACTATTATTATATCGTAAGATTGGTTCGAGAATCAATCTAAATAATTTTGAATTATTTTAAATAAAATTAACCATAAAAGTAAAAAACGGTTTTTTGTAAAAATCGAGACAATTTTTTGAAGACAAATGATGCAAATGTGCAAAGTGCTAAGTGATAATTCAATGATTAATATATTAGTATGTTAATTATTATACTTTTCATGAATAACTCTAAATGATTGCTTAAACATGTAAGTTTTCTTTACATTATAAGCATTCTTTTATTTATATCTTTTATCTATGTGGACAAGTGTTATAAACAATATTAATGATACAAACATCTATAATACTATAAACTTGAGTCCTTTAATTTAATGTGCAAGAGTGAATGTGCACAACAATTTGTACGGTACAATCCGTGTAAAGCCATATGATTGAATATTGAGTATTGAAATATGTAAGATGGAATATCAAGTGATGCGCAATATGAATTGTTGCTAGGGTTTCGAGTATGTGAACCATCTTTGCACTTACTACACATAATGATCTCAATACTATAAATAAGAAATGTATTATGTGTGCTTTTGTAATATGGCAAACATGCTTGCATATGGGTATTTGTTTGTGATTGTATTGTTAATGATTGATTATTACTAGTCTAATATGTGTTGCTGTTGTTGAAGGATAGGTTTTGGCAATAAGATGGTGTAGAGCTAGATAGAAAGAGGTACGTACTATATATACATTTGATCCCTAATCTTGATCACATTAGCAACACCAGGTAGTAAATGGTATATATGTGGCCTAGGAAAGCATTGTGCGATGGGACTGAAGTTGTTCATACCTAAAGATTCAATACACTATTCAATAGAATTGATTATTTACATTTACAATAGTAAATATAGAAGGATTATAATATTAGGAGTAGTATTTAATAGTACTGTAACACTTGCGCCTCTTTTATTGTTTTGTTATCTCTCATTTGTTTTCACATGGCAAAATTTTGTATTGCCCAAATAATTATGTTAGATATCACTAATTTAACATGTAAGTTGTATAATTTTTAATACGGAGTATAATTTAGAACAAATAACAAAATGTAAAGTTTACTAATTAGTATTACAGCATGAGAAGAAAACTTTTGTTGCCTTTAACAAACCCGACTCGATTCGTTCAAGTTAATAGCAACAACTCTTATTAATATCTTTAAGTATTGTGTGAGCGTTTGTGAATTAATGTCGTTATTGAAGATGAATACGAACTTTTGATGCAGAGGAAGATGAAGACATAAAGAGTTGGATGACTAAACTTCTCAGTTTCTCAAACTGTCCATCTTCTATTCAGTTACTTGAAGTTAATTAAGGATGTATTATGATATAATTTCAAATTTCTTAATGATTTATCTCTATAGCTCATATATAAATGATTTATTCACGTGCCAATTCATCAATTCCATAGTTCTTGAAAAGATCCGATAGTCCTGTCCTCATGCATGGATCCCACGAGAGAAGTCCACTAATCAGATTCAACAAATCTGGGCTTTCAGATGGTAATATATTAGACAATTTGACATCATGAAAATCAGGAAACCCATATTTGATATTACTAGCCCTCGAACCATGTAATTTCGGTTGGGGTGCCTAATATTCTGCAAATGTTACTTCTGCTCCAGATTCATCAGGGAACAGTGTTTCGAAGGTTAATAATTAGCCATAATTCCACCCATAGGCCACATATCAACCGCATAATCATAGAACGATGAGCAAAGAATAACCTCAGGTGCACGATAGCAACGTGTGGTAATATAATCAGTGTATAGAGGTCGGCCATTCACCTCATGAGCTGAGCCAAGATCAACAGTCTTTATTACATCATTGTTCACAAGTAAGTTTCCCGGTTTAACATCACACGGTTCATCAAATGTAGAGGTAAACCTTAGTTCATTTATTTTACATGTATATAAACAATTTAATGAAGCGTTGTATTAATGCTAAACTGCTGGAAATGAATGTATTTTTTATGCGTTTTGCAGGTTTAGTTATTTGTGTGTAAATGGCATTCTTGGATGGTTTAATGTATGCCTACTCAATGCAAGTGCATTCTTGGATGGTTTCTTCATCGTTAGATTGATTAACAGTCATGTTGTCTTAAAACTATGTTCCAGTTTGTATGTTGGATTTCTGTTAGACATTGAAGCTTTATTTTATGTGTTTGTGTGGATCAGATCTTAATTGGGTCGAAACCAGATTAAAAAGATGATCCATGAGATATTGAAATCAAAATATCAAGTTTTCCTATTTTTATACTTTTACAAGGTTTTAACCAGAAAGTTCATGTATTGCAATTTAGCTAGATATTGCCATCACAGTTTATTGTATGCCTCTGAAAATCCAAAATAATAACAACCATAAATGTGAAATGCATATTCAGCGAACATAAGCTTATGTAACAGATCACAAAAGTTTGTCCTATCATGATTAATAAGAAAAACAACATCCTATACCTATAGTTTTATGAGCATTGAGTAGGAATGTTAATATATGATCGTTAAGTGTTTAGTATGAGTTTCCATGCTTTGTTGATAATTCTAATTAAATGATTAATTGTTTAACAATTAGTTTGCACTTCATCTTGGTAATATGTGTAAATATTTTCGGTGCACATGATATCGATGAAAGATTCAAAGGTTCTTATGTATAATATATAATATAATTCATCATCGTTCCCAAGTGCATTCTATTTACCTATTTTACTCACTATATATTGATATGATTTTTCAGTTTATTAAGAGAGATCCTTCGGCTACCTTAGCAAGTGCCAGAGTTGATGATGACATTGAAGTGAAGACATTGGAGTGCATGAAACCTTGCTTTAAAGATCCATGATTATATATGTCTTGATAGTTACATATGACTTTTGTTTTGATGGATTTTAGTCATTTATATTCAATGGATCTTTATCATTTATGTTACTTTGATCTAACTATTATACTATTAACAATGTTTTAAAATGTGTAGTTTCTAGCAATCGAGTTTTTGCACCAAACATTAATCGGAAATATCATATCTTTGTAATATCATATCTTTGTAATTGAAATTTATATAATTTGCCATCATCGCTACCGAATAGTTTAATTTATTTACTTATTCTATTTAATTTCGTATTTTTCGTTTTGTAATTCTTTTATGTCGTTTTTTTTTTCTTTTTTTTTTAATGTTTAATTTATTAATGAAGTATTAGATTGTTTAATGAATGTAATTGTTGAGGGCAAAATTTGTAAATTATAATTATAAAAAAAGTGAGTCCCAAAAAGTGGTGTTATTTGGTGTTAAATAACTATCTTAAATAGTTTATGTAAATAGGAAAAAAATAATTTATGTATCTAAAATAATAGGAACCTAATGACCAAACATTTAGTTATGAAAAATTAGTTAATTATTCGACTAATAGCACGTGTATCGCACGGGTTGTAGGAAAAATAATAATTTGTAACTAAAATAATAGGAACCTAATGAACAAACATTTAATTATGAAAAATAGTTAATTATTCGACCAATACCACGTGTATCGCACGGGTTGTATAAAATACCATGAAAAATAACACAAAAAAAAAAACAAACAAAAAACAAAAAACAAAAAAAAAAAAAAAAAAAAAAAAAAGAAAAAAAAAAGAAAAAGAAAAAGCAATCTTGAGAATACATCTTCTTCACGTGCCTATTGCACAAATCATAAACGCATAAAATCGTGCAATTTATAAGAGCAAAAAACATAACAAAAGTGACAAATAAATATGGAAAATAACAAACATATACATAATTTATATTAAAATATTAAATAAACTACTTTAAATACAAAACTTATGATAACATCAATTGCAATACGTTACATGTAACTACTTTACGTAAAAAAAACACGTATATATTCAACCCTTAATCAATCGGTGCAACGCACGAGTTTTTGTAGTCATCTACAGTAGAACTGAAGAAGCAACTTTGGCAGATAATGAATGCGGTGGTTATTAATTTGCGAACCATGCAAATTTGCATAACGAAACCCACGTTAACATTACCCGACAAGGTTACAACAACATTACGCAACAAGAATTTACCTCCGACCTACGATTACAAATCTTATGATAACATCAATTGCAATATCTTATATGTAACTACTTGCATACAATATTACGTAAAAAAAACGTATAAATTCAACCCTTACCCAATCGGTGCAACGCACGGGTTTATGTAGCCTCGATATTATCTAGAGTAGAACTGAAGAAGCAACTTTGGCATATAATGAATGTGGTAGTTATTAATTTGCGAACCATGCAAATTTGCATAACGAAACCCAGGTAAACATTACCCAACAAAGTTACAACTACATTACCCAACAAGAATTTACCTCCGCACTACGATAAAAAATCTTATGATACCATCAATTGCAATATCTTATATGTAACTATCTGCATACAATAGTACATAAAAAAAACGTATACATTCGACCCTTACCAACTCAGTGCAACGCACGGGCTTATAATGCCTCGTTTTCATAAATATATACTTTACAAGATATATGTATTATAAGCACTATATTAACGATACACACATGTTCAAAAATATATGTTTTTACTTATTACGAGGTGCTGATTATTACATATATATTTCATAAAAAAATGTTTCTACTTACTTGTGACTACGGACCACTATCAACTAATTTGGCCATAACCCCATAACATTATTGACCACCGCGACGCAAATCACGCCACTTTTAATTGTTTTTATATGAATTAGTTTGATATTGTTCATCATTTTTTTAAAGTTACTCAAACTCATTATGTTTTTGCTATTGGTAAAGTTATTGGAAGAGAAAACATAAAATTGAAAACATTTTTTGCCGAAAATTTTATTACTTGATACCCGCCGCCACAACGCGCAGGTACCTTACTATAATATTTTAAAGAGTTAAAATATGCGACATAAAACTTTTGGCATCCGCAAATTTATCGTCACATAAAACGTTTCAAATTATAAAGCATGATTTATTGAAAATTTTTATTTCAAAATACTCGGTGCCACATCGTGCGGGTACCCTGCTAGTTTTAACTTATTAACTATGATAAACTAAGTCAAATATAATAGGGAAAAAAAGAAAAGAAAAGAAATGAGAGGTTATACAATAATTTGTTACCTTTTTCATTTTATTGGTGTAAATTTGTTTATGAGATTGAGAAAAGAAAAAGCATAATTATAAATGTGATGGTGAAAGTCAAATGGTATTTATATCCTCTCTCTCGTATTTTTCTTTCAAATTTGAATTAACTTATTTCAAGAGATTCAAGGCTTACCACTTTATACAATTTTTGGTAAGTACATCAAAGCACTCCCATTTGAAAAACCAACTATTTGATGTAAGTGCGACCCATTTGAACTCTTGTTGTTTGCAATTATTCTGTGGAGTTCCTTTAGGGGTTTTTGTTAGTTGCACACCAAGTGTTTGAAGAAATTTCTGAGTGAATAGTGGTGTGAATTTGTTATGTTGGAGTGATCCATTTGAGTTTTTGTTGGTTAGATTGTTTTTATGTAGCGAAATCAGATAATTTAGGCAGTATTAGATGTCTTGATAATGTGACTTTTTTAGACTGTTTATGTTTTAAGCCGGCGGCCTGTATTTCCTTTCTCTCTGTATTTTATTTCAGCTGTTGCCGTGAATTCCAAGCTCCAGTATGCTATTGCAGAAGTGCAGTCATGCTCACCTGATGTTGCTTCATCTTCTGACGACAAAAAGAAAAGATTTGGTAGTGTTTTGAATGATGACGAAGAACAATTTTTCATTGTTGCACTGGACCTTGTGCCAACACTGGAAGCCAAATGGGGTGTGAAGCTGCTTGTCAAAAAAACAGTTTTGGGCTCAGATCTTGAAAATTGCAGGTAACTTGATTTAAAATAAAATATTCTTGTGATAAATTAACTTATGCACATCTTTTATATATTTGTGATAGATATGCACACCCGATAAATGGTCAAGAATGTCCTGTTGTCATTGGTGGAGATTATATCACGACAGAATCAGGAACGGGGCTTGTCCACACAGCCCCCGGTCATGGCCAAGATGATTATATAACCGGATTAAAATACGGTTTTCCTTTAGTATCCCCAGTGGACGATGAAGGAAAGTTCACTGAAGAAGCTGGAATCATTTGCGGGCTTGATATATTAGGTGATGGCAATGCTGCTGTGATAGATCACTTGGATGAACGTTCTTCAATAGTCATGGTAGAACCTTATAGTAAGTAGCATCGTTCATCCATAAATATCAACATTTTCCCAATGAGAGCCAGCCTTATGAATAGTATACTTAAATTGCCATTAATTTCATTTTTCAGAGCACAAGTATCCATATGATTGACGAACAAAAAAGCCTACAATTTTTAGGGCAACAGCACAATGGTTTGCCTCTGTTGAAGGATTCAAAGAGGCTGCTATGGATGCGATTAATCGAGTAGTATGGACTCCGTCTTAGGTACAAATACATATAACTGGTACAAAATATTGTTTTGATCTTCAAAACTCGAAATTGCTCACTTCCAGGATTTGATTGATTTAAGTGCATAAGAATTATCATTTTTAGTTTCTGGGCTGGTTTAATGTTCATTTAACACAGAACCTGAGTTTGGAGCAATTAGTAACTTGTCATAAGCAACAGTAGGAATGATTTAGGAACACTATAAAGACCAAAATAGGATAGGACCATAGATAAGTAAAGCATTTTAATGACAGCTACAGGTTTGTATCTATACATGTTTGCAAAACGGGTAAACGGATGAGGTTTTCCCTCTTTAGGGGGAGTCTTTGAATCAGATGGACACCGTTTCCAACCCTTCCATGGCTATTCTCAAATGTGTACCTAGTGAGGTTTGAACCCTTGACCTCTTGTTGGTAGGTAATGTGCCTTACCACTAGTTTATAAATGATACAGAATAGTTAAGAAATTATGACTTTCCTTAGCTGCCAACTAGTTTATGCATCTTGTTGGTAGTATTCCTCTAAATTATCATGATCATTGTCATTCAGGCAGAAAACAGAATTTCTACAATGACTTCTAGCCGTTCAGATTGGTGTATATCTCGTCAGAGGACGTGGGGTGTCCCCATTCCAGTTTTCTATCATACAGAGACAAAGGAACCTCTGCTAATTGAAGAGGCTGTTGATCATATCAAGTGTAAGCCCCAAACTAAGTTGCTGGGAAGTTTCGAGTTAATTTGAACTTACATTTAAGGAATGTGCATGTGAATCTTTGTGTTTGGCAGCAATCATTTCCCAAAAGGGCAGCGATGCATGGTGGTACATGTCAGTAGAAGAGTTGCTTCCTGAAAAATATCGTGATAAAGCATCAGATTATATTAAGGGAACTGATACGATGGATGTTTGGTTTGATTCAGGTCTATTTATTAGTTACATGCTAAACATAAACAGTTCTTGTATCAGTTATATGCGACTGGATCTGTATATTAACCTTTTAAACATACATAAACTGCAGGATCTTCATGGGCTGCTGTTTTAGAAAGTAGAGATGGCCTCAGTTATCCTGCTGATTTGTATGTTGAAGGTACTGATCAGCATCGTGGGTGGTTTTAAAGCTCTTTATTGACCAGTGTTGCAACTAAAGGTATCGTGACCATCAGTATATATTCTTAATTTAACTGATTTCATTATTGTTATCATATTTTCATTATATGTGGCAGGAAAAGCTCCATATTCTGGAGTTATAACGCATGGATTTGTGCTCGATGAGAGGGGTAAAAAAATGAGTAAATCTGTGGGTAATGTTGTTGATCCACGGACTGTGATTGAAGGAGGGAAGAATCAAGAGGTTAGTGGTTATTTAGCTATGATTAAAAATCATAATATTGCTTAATAGTAAATCAAATGTTTTCAATTGTTTCTCCAGCAAGAACCTTCGTATGGAGCAGATGTGCTTCGGCTTTGGGTCTCAAGTGTAGATTTCACAGGAGACGTTCAGATTGGACCTCAAGTCCTCCGTCAACTGTCGGACATCTACCGAAAACTAAAAGGGACCTTGCGGTTTCTCTTGGGAAATCTTCATGATTGGAAAGTATGTTTTTTTTTGTTTTTTGTTTTCCAAATATTCCTGTGATATGCTTTTGGTTTAAATACAGTTAATACATTACCTTATATTGTGCTTTTATTTTGAAGGCAGAAAATTCTATTGCGTATCATGATCTTCCAGAAATCGATCAGCATGCTCTGTTTCAGCTTGAAAACGTTGTGAAAAACATCAAAGAAAGCTATGAAACGTATGAATTCTTCAAAATATACCAGGTAAAGTGTTGTTTTTACTTAATACATCGTTTCTCATTTTTTTTTCATACTAACTGAATTCATTTTGTTTCAGATGATTCAACGTTTTGCTATTGTTGATCTTTCAAATTTCTACTTTGATGTTGCCAAAGATCGCCTTTATGTCGGGTAAATTTTTTCTTTTATAATATAATGAAATTTGATTGGTTTTATATTCAAATTAGTTGACTTTGATACGTTAATTTTTTTCAGTGGTGCTTCAAGTTTTACAAGGAGAAGTTGTCAGACGGTGCTTGCAGCTCATCTGCTCTCGATAGTGAGAGTAATTGCTCCAATTCTACCTCATTTAGCTGAAGATGTGTGGCAAAATCTTCCTTTCGAATATAGCATTGACAACAATGATGTAGCCAAATTTGTTTTCGAGTCAAAATGGCCCGAAGTCAATGAAAGATGGCTTGCCTTTCCAGAAAAAGATATTGATTTTTGGGGAAATATACTTGAGGTCACTACAATTATGTCTTGCTGATAACATATCAGTAAATTTTGATTTTTTTTTTTTTTTTTGTTAATAATCATCTATTGTATGAATTTGGTAGTTGAGAACTGAGGTAAATAAAGCTTTGGAGACTGCTCGCACTGGCAAACTCATTGGTTCCAGCCTGGAAGCAAAGGTGTACCTCCATAGCTCTGACGATAGCCTTGCACAGAGATTAAGAAATATGTGTGAAGCTAGACTTGAATCTAAGGTATTTCCAATCATTATTTGGTAGGACTAGCAAGTTGGTTGGGTCACGGGTCACAACACAACAGGTTCCAATGGAATCTTTTGGTCCATTATTTTTAAAAGCAATTAATTTGTTAATATTGACACAAAAAAACAAAAAATTTGTTACAGAATTAATCTATATTTTTGTATAACGAGTTAGGAAGCTTGCATTAAATTTAGACTTTTGTCAAATTTGTACGTGCTTGACCTGCTACTTACTAACATATAAGTTCTATCATTTGTTGTTCTTACATGTCAAAACTGTTGGACGTGTTTTTGCCGCTGTGAGTTTGATTTATTTTTAAGAAAAAAGTACACGTTTGGTCCCTGTGGTTTGCTCAGATTTCATGTTTACTCTCTAAGTCGTTTTAATTACAGAGATACCTATTTTTGAAACCTTACACTCATTTAGTGCCTATTTTGGAGGGGCCGTTAGTTTATCCGTTAAGTGTTTGCACCGTTGGTCCTCCGTTAAGATTTTTTGCACCGTTAGTCCTCATTTTTTAAAATGAATTAAAAACTCGTTTTTATTCGTCTTCGTCCGTATTTTTACGGTTTCGTCCGTTTTTATTACGTTTTTGCCCGCTTTTTTACATTTCCGTCCGTTTTTAAACGTTTTCATCAGTTTTTACGCTTTTGTCCTTTTTTTTTACGTTTTCGTTTGTTTTTTACATTTTCATGCATTTTTACGTTTTCTTCTGTTTTTTTACGTTTTTGTTCTTTTTTATATGTTTTCGTCATTTTTTTACGTTTTCGTCCGTTTTTTTACGTCTTTGTCCGTTTTTAAGGTTTCCGTCCGTTTTTTAACGTTTTCATCGGTTTTTTTTCAATGTTTTCGTCCTTTTTTTTACGTTTTCGTTCGTTTTTTACGTTTTCATCATTTTTTTTATGTTAGTCCCTTTTTTTACGTTTTAATCCGACTTTAAACGTTTTCATCTATTTTTTACGTTTTCGTTTGTTTTTATACGTTTTAGTCTGTTTTCTACGTTTTGGTCCGATTTTTTACGTTTTTGTCCGTTGTAGTCATTTTTTACGTTTTCTTTCGTTTTTAAACATTTTCATCCTTTTACGTTTTCGTCAGTTTTTTTACGTGTTCGTCTATTTTCTACGTTTTCGTCCATTTTTTACGTTGTTTTTTTTTTTTTACGTTTTCGTCCATTTTTATTCGTTTTCGTCTATTTTTTATGTTTTCGTCTGTTTTTTTACGTTTTTGTCCATTTTCATCCATTTTTAAACGGACGGAAATGTAAAAATGGACAAAAACATAAAAAAACAAACGAAAACGTAAAAAAAATAGACAAAAACGTAAAAAAAAATGGACGAACACGTAAAAAACGGACTAAAACGTATAAACACAAATGAAAACGTAAAAAAACAGCTAAAACGTTTAAAAATAGACAAAAACGTAAAAAAAAAAAAAACGGACGAAAACGTTAAAAATGGACATAAACGTATAAACAGAAGAAACGGTAAAAAAAAGATGAAAACCGGACAAAAACGTAAAAAGACGGACGAAAACGTGAAAAAGGGGGAAGAAAACGTAAAAAAAGGAAAAAAAAGGCAAAAAAAGGGATAAAAACACATAAAATCAAACGAAAACGTAAAAATACAGATGAAAACGTTTAAAAATGAACGAAAATGTATAAAACGTAAAAAACGGACGAAAACGTGAAAAAAATGGAAGAAAACATTAAAAAACAGATAAAAACATATATATTAAAACAAACAAAAACGTAAAAGAACAGATGAGAACATTTAAAAACGGACGAAAACGTAAAAAAGGACAAAAACGTAAAAAAACGGATGAAAACGTGAAAAAACGGACGAAAATATAGAAAAAGATGGACGAAAACGAATAAAAACGAGTTTTTAATTCATTTTAAAACATGAGGACTAACAGTGCAAAAAATCTTAACTGAGGGACTAACGGTGCAAACACTTAATGGATAAACTAACGGCCCATCCAAAATAGGGACTAAATGAGTGTAAGGTTTTAAAAATAGGTATTTCTGGTGTAATTAAAACGAATTAAGGACTAAACATAAAATCTGAGCAAACCACAAAGAGCAAACGTGTAATTTTTTCTTAAAATAAACCTATTAAAGGGGCTCCCAAACTTGCAATTGAAAATAGTTCTAAATACTAAAATTAATTGACACTTTTATTTAAAATAGTTATGAATCACCTTAACTAACTTTCAATGTATTTTCCATTATCATTTTCGATGGGCATCTTTGGGGATTCTTACTAAAATAGACATATAAGAAATTAGTGGTCCATTTAATGTGGAATTCAGCAGCAGCCTGAATTGACTGATTCATAACTAAATGTAATGTGTTGAAATTGTCGATTGGTTGAGAAATTCCACTACTACTCTACTCACCAATCAAATATCATATTTTTACACTAAAGTCTATTTTGATTGGTTGAAATTTCAAAGTAGACAAGTATTGAGGACAATATGGACTTATAATTTGGGACAGATGAAATAGTGTTGACTTAGATATTTATAAATCATTGCACGTATTTCATTTGTTAGAAGTTTGATGATATTGGTATCTAAATTCCATTGTTTATATTGTAGGTTGAGATTCTTTCTACCTTGGAGGATGCACCAAGCGAAAACATACCATATTCCGGAGATTATTTGATTCAAGGAGAAAAGAAAATATGGATTGGCATTTCACGTGCAGAAGGTTCAAAATGTGAACGATGCTGGAACTTCTCAGCCCAAGTTGGTTCATTTCTCGATCACCCCACACTTTGCAAACGTTGCTATGATGTTATTGCTGGTCAACGACTTCCTGCTCTTGCAGCCGTTAGTTGATATGTTTTGTAGTAAAATGGTCATTCAAAGGTTAATATGAACCTACGGATAATACTTGCTACTAGCATCCCAATGAATGATTAGTGCCAAATTGGACAAACCACAATGATAACTTTTGCAATTTACTCAAACTATTATTCTCACTTTATGAATGCATTTTCTACATATTAAATGAAATACAAATATATTAACGAAATGATAATTTAGTACAAATAACTAATTTGGGATCTAGAGATTGAGTAACGAACATGATGAGTGTGGATGATATAATGTTATATAACTATGGTTTTTAATTTAATAGCACTTGTTAGATTGAGATTTATTAATTATTCTTGTAAAAATAATACGAGCAATTATTAACACCATTTAACAAAAAGAAGCCAATACCATGTTATTGGTGCATGTAGATTTTACAAAATACCCCATCAAAAGTACCTACTCACTTACAAAAAGAAAAATAAATAAAACCCAATGACACTAGTTGCAATGGCTAAAATCCGAACGACGAAAGACACGGTACAGCACAACGTGCCATTCGTTGGTTGTTAGCTCTTTGATGGTTGTTAACTCTAAGAGCATTAGGTACCCTTCAAGCCGTCTCGTTCGTGTTATTGAAAAGGTGATGCCACATCAGCACATTTTCTTATAACACCACAATTCACCATAACACCAAAAATACCACTCCCTCCTATAACATCATATTATGATATCGTCGTGTACCCCTGGACCCAACATATTTAACTAAAATTAAAATTTCATTATAATATATATAATTTGACGGCAAAAAGGAGGCTTCTCATTGGCTCACGTTTTCCCGCCTTTTTTACCACCCAACATGGACCAGGAGGCAGCCCAAATATTTTTTCTTATAATTGCAGGCCCATATTTACTTTGCTCATATTTACTTAAAACATGACCCAAATATGACCCAAATTTACCCAGCTGACACGAATACCTTGTACTAAAAATTGGACAGTTTTTTTGCTTTGCTCATATTTACTTAAAGCATGACCCAAATAAGGGGGCAAAAAAAAAAGGTGGAAAACATTTAATGGCAACAACGCATACATATTCTTAAGAAAAACCTTCTAAAACCTCCGCCGCAACGCGGCGGGGTAATCACCTCGTTTATTAAAAAAGTACATCAAATAAAACAAAAAAAATATAAAAAACGTAAGCTGTAAGAGGCCCAAAATTAATATTTTGTCCAACTTGAATATAAGAGGCCCAAAATTAAGTACCACAAGTAGCCTAACCTAATTTTACCTTCACCAAACTCTATCTTGCACAGCCACCATCACCTAATTTTACTCACGTTTCTTTCTTCTTCCTTTCTTCAAGAAAAAAAAAGAAAACCTTTCTTCTTCTTTTAGTAACTCCAACTCCAAGACCTGCAACAACATTAAACGAAAACATAAAAACACACGGAAACACAAAAAATGCAAAACGCGTACTAAACACTTGACACTGAACCAAATATACAAAACGCGTACTAAACACAATTATTGACACCACCACCTACCTCACTTCTTCTCTCAGTGTATTTATTCTTCCAGATCTTGTGAGAAGTACTCCTTCAATTCGCATCATTTTGTAACCCAAATTAAACCCCCTTTTTAGTCATGACTTCTCATGATTACACAAACATGATGTTTTCACCCGATGACTTTGCTCACCTAAGAACCCCCCTTGAAAATATACTATCAGCCACCGACAACTTTTCCTACCGATATATCTGCGGAAAAGATGCATTTGAAACATATTACAAAGTACAGCTCTTGTGGTCCGGCGAGTTAATTAATATCTCAAGACCACAACACCAGAACTTGTATCGACCAAACACTGGAACAAAACAGTAAACTAGCACACGAGTTATAATAGAATATGCTCTCTATTAATCAGAAAATACTTGCTACAAAAACTGATATTGAATGCGTACACAAACCACATGCTAGGCTGTGTTTATATAGGGAATAGAAACATGCTTTCCTAATCCTACTACAAGTCTAATAAGATAAAGATAATGATAAACCGACATTCCCATGGGCTTGGTCTATGTCTGCTGCTGTGGGTCGATGTCTTCTGATGTCCCATGGGCTCGGGTCAGACATTAGCCCAACAATCACCCCCCTAATTTCTGACTCGAGATAAGGAGGTCTTCAACTCCGAGTAACTCTTGCATTTCCTTGAACTTAATCCTTGCGAGAGCTTTCGTCAGAATATCAGCACGCTGCAAATCACCTCTTACAAACTCAACTTGTACTTGGTCTCTTTCAACACATTCTCGGATAAAATGATAACGTGTATTTATATGCTTGCTTCTCCCGTGAAAGACTGGATTTTTGATAAGTGCAATAGCCGATTTGTTGTCAACAAATAAGACCACCACTCTTTCTTCCATTCCGGTTATTTCACTCAACAATCCACGTAACCATATCCCTTGACACGCGGCTGAGGTTGCAGCCATGAACTCGGCTTCACAAGACGATAGAGCCACCGTGTTTTGCTTTTGTGAGCACCAAGTGATAGGTGATTTACCTAGATAAAATACGTGCCCAGTTGTGCTTCGACCATCATCTTGATCCATAGCATAACTACTATCACTAAACCCCACTAACTCCTTGGTTTTCTCTTGGTTGTATCGTATTCCAAAATTCAAACTACCTTGGATATACCTTAGTATTTGTTTCACAGCTGCCATATGTGATTCTTTTGGTTCTTGCATGTAACGACTAACCAAACCAACCGAATAAGATAAATCAGGTCGAGTGTGTAGTAAATACCTTAGACAACCAACTCGTCTTCTATACAAAGTTGCATCAACTGGTTTTCCTTCTTTATCCAAGCTTAACTTCATTCCAGGTTCTAATGGACATTGAGTAGGATTCGCTTCATGCATCCCAGCATCTTTCAAGATCTTCTTTGCGTAGCTTTCTTGACTTATTGAGATACTCGAATCCTCTTGCTTTACTTTAATGCCAAGATAATAGCTCAATTTTCCCAAATCACTCATATCGAACCTTTCTTGCATTTGTCTCTTAAATTCACCAATATCGCTAAGCTTCGAACCGGTTACTAAGAGATCATCTACATAGACCGCAATAATCAAGATTGACTTGTTTGTCTTCTTCACATACACCGCTTGTTCGTGTTGGCATCGTTTGAAAGACATTTGCTTGAGTTCTCTATCAAGTTTTGTATTCCACGCCCTTGGTGCTTGTTTAAGTCCATAAAGCGCCTTTTTCAACTTGTAGATCTTCCTTTCTTCTCCTTTCTTCACGAACCCCTCCGGTTGTGAAACAAACACTTGCTCTTTTAGATCTCCATGTAAAAAAGCCGACTTTACATCCAAATGATGTAGCTCCCATGCTTCTTTCGCGGCCAATGAGATCAATAAACGTATCGTTTCAATCCGTGCTACAGGCGCAAATACCTCGTCATAGTCAATTCCTTCTTTTTGAGCATAACCCTTTACTACTAAACGAGCTTTAAACTTATTAATTGAACCATCCGGATTTCTCTTAATTTTGAACACCCACTTTAGTCCAATAGGATTAACATTACCCGGAGCTTCAACTAATTCCCATGAATTATTCTTCTCGATAGACTCAATCTCTTGTTTCATAGCAACCATCCACTTGCTTGAGATTTTTGCTTCTTGGAACGTTCTTGGTTCATCATCTTCAATCAAAAGTAGATTTTGATCTTCATTAGCAACTGAGGTCCTTGAACTAGACCCCATAATAAAGTCATTAAATCTAGTTGGCTTAGTTGAAACCCTTGAAGAACGCCTCATAATTGGTTGAGTTTCCGTCACAAGATTAGGGTCATTCCCCGCCTCGAATTGAACTTCTTGTTCGGTATTGACCGGTTGATTTTCATCAATATCATGATTATTTTCATCCTCTTGATCTTCAGCCTCAACTTCATCGGTCACACCTGGGTTAACAAATCCACAACCCGTATCAATAGAACCGTGCCATTCTATAATAAACATACCTGGGTTTAGCTCGTGTGTTTCGCTTCCAGCAACATACTTCCAGCCAAGTTCCTCATTAAACTCCGCATCACGACATACCACTATCTTCTTTAGTTTTGGATTGAACAGTCGAAAACCTTTTGTACCTGGCTCGTTTCCGATGTAAATGAGTCGTGTTGACCTGTCGTCTAACTTATGTAAATATGGCCTTGTTCCCGTTGCATAAGCCACACATCCAAATACCCTTAAACCCTCCAAGTTAGGCTTTTTTCTTTTGAAAGCCTCGTATGGAGTTTGATTAACTAGAGCTCGAGTTGAAACTCTATTAATCAAGAATGTAGCGTGTCTAACTCCTTCAGCCCACATGTAGTTTGGTACGTCTCATGCTTTCAAGATACTTCTAGTCATTCCCATAAGAGTACGGTTTCGCCTTTCCACGACTCCATTTTGTTGCGGTGTGTAGGGAGTGGTTAGATGTCTTGTTATACCCTCGTTTTCACAAAAGTTGGTAAATTCTTTTGAAGTGAACTCACCTCCTCTATCGGTCCTTAGGGTTATAATCTTCTTTCCCGACTTCTTCTCAACTAAAGCTTTGAACTTTTTGAAGTATTCAAATGCCTCACCTTTTTCCTTCAAGGTAAAAGTCCACATAAACCGTGAGAAGTCATCAATAAGAACAAATATGTACCTGTTTCGTGCTATGGATGGTGGAGAAATTGGTCCACATAGGTCGGCATGTATAAGTTGAAGAGGATGTGTTGCCTTAAATTTTGCAGCTTTAGGAAACGCCTTCTTGGTTTGTTTTCCTACCAAGCAAGATTCACACAACTTGTTCTCTTGATGAATTATTGGCAACTTTTCAACCATGCCCTTCCTTGCCATTAATTCCATCGTCTCGAAATTAATGTGACCCATCCTAGCATGCCATAACCAAGCATCATCTTCCATCTTTGCTTTGAGACACACCGGACTTCCAACTTGAAGCTTAATCTTGTAAAGTCTATTACTTGTTCTAGGAACCTTCATCAAAAGCTTGCCATCTGAGTCACGCATAGTAAGAAGGTTACCTTTCATACGAATGTCACATCCGCCTTCGGTAGCTTGCCCAAGACTAATTATGTTGCTCTTTAGCTCGGGTAGGTAATAGACTCCAGTGATTAACCGTTGCTCACCCGTTTTCCCTTCAATGATTATCGAACCCTTCCCTTTTATCTCGATGTAGGAGTTATCACCAAACTTCACTCTGCCGGAGATATTCTCATTCAACTCCGAAAAGTATTCTCGGATCCCCGTCATGTGATTACTTGCTCCATTATCCAAATACCAAGTGTCTTCCTCGTTTGGCTTAGTATTCAATTGGTTTGGGATAATCTTTTCTTCATTCAAGAAAACTACTTCTTGAATGCTTTTCATCATGAAAAGTGTTGGGTCATCATCATCCTCCGTTTTCAAAAGGTTTGATTCATGCTTTTGCTTTTGTTCACGTCGTTCAGGGCAGTTAGAAGCAAAGTGACCATATTCATCACATCTAAAGCATTGAATCTTTGAAAGGTCTCGACTTTTGTTCTTCTTTTGATCCGTCTTGCTCCCGGAGTTGTTTTGGTTTCCACGGTTGTGGTTATTAGCTTGACCACTACCACGAGATTTGTTTTGAGAAGAAAAGTTTTGACCTTTACCGTTGCCACCAGAAGAATTCCTTCCTCGACCTTTCTTATCATACTTTTCAGCCCTTCCGAACATCAACTTGCCTTGATCTTCAGAAGTGGTGTCAACACCCTTCATTCTTCCTTCAAAAGCTTTCAACCTTCCAATTGCTTCTTGAAAAGACATAGTATTCAAGTCAGCAAATTGTTCTATTGAGGCAACAATTGCAACATACCTATCCGGAACGGATGCAAGTAGCTTCTTAACAAGTTTCTTGTCTTCATAAATTGTTCCCAAGCTATTTACTTCAGTTACAATTTTGCCCAACCTAGCCGCAAAGTCATCGATTGATTCATTGACTTTCATCTTTAAAGATTCGAATTCCGTCTCCAAGGTTTGCAACCTTGCATCTCGAACCCGATCAACACCCACATACCTGGTCTTCAAAGCTCCCCAGATTTCTTTGGCTGTGTTGAATTGTGAAACTTGAAAAACAAGTTCTTCTGGAATCGCCTGGAAGAGTAACGCCACTGCCATGTGATCTTGCTTAGCAACAACTTGTGTTCCTTCCCCTGGTTCCAGTGCATCGAGTATTCCATGGACTCGGAATACCGCTTTAACTCTTATTGCCCATATGTTATAATTCGTGCTTGTTAACATTGGACATTGAAGAGCCGTTTTAGAATGTTCAATTGGTGGTTGACTCGACTCGCCTTGCACCATCCTTCTTGAACGCCTTTTGTAGGTTACACTTATAGGTGATGATTGTTCTTTTTCCAGCGAACCTGTTATAAGCTTTACTTTCGAAGAACCCTTTGAATCTTTTCTTGTCGCAAGCTTGGACAAAACAAGTTCCAAAGTAAACCCAAACCTGGTCGATTTACTTCCTTGGGTCAATCAGCCTCCTGGTTTAAAACCCTTGGTCGATCAGCCTCCTGGTATAAAACCCTTGGTCGATCAGCAGGAGGTGGATTACAAGTTGACTTACTTGTTAATCCCTAGGTCAATCAGCAGCTTGCTAAACCTTGCTCTTGATACCAATTCAAGACCACAACACCAGAACTTGTATCGACCAAACACTGGAACAAAACAGTAAACTAGCACACGAGTTATAATAGAATATGCTCTCTATTAATCAGAAAATACTTGCTACAAAAACTGATATTGAATGCGTACACAAACCACATGCTAGGCTGTGTTTATATAGGGAATAGAAACATGCTTTCCTAATCCTACTACAAGTCTAATAAGATAAAGATAATGATAAACCGACATTCCCATGGGCTTGGTCTATGTCTGCTGCTGTGGGTCGATGTCTTCTGATGTCCCATGGGCTCGGGTCAGACATTAGCCCAACAATATCTACGCTGGGAGGCTAAATAAAGAATGGTTTGATGGAGACCAACAGTTTTGGAACGGGGTTTCCTTGCTTTCTAGTCTCAAGCACAAGAATCTGGTTTCATTTGTTGGGTTTTGTGATGATAATGACGAGAAGGTCACCATTATCAAGCATGAGACCAGAGAAAGTCTTCGATGGCATCTAAGTGACCCGATGTTGTTGACATGGGTGCGAAGATTGGAGATATCTGTAGGTATTGCGCAAGCATTGAGCTATATTTATTATGACGAGTCACGCGATTTTAGCGTAATACACCGCAGCATCGAAAGTTCATTGATTTATTTAAATGATGACTGGGAACCCAAGTTAGGTGATTTTATACATTCCATGAAGATCAGAGCATCTGAAAGGCACAATTCTTTCAGTATTGATAAAGTATGGAGTACGGATGGGTATACGGACCCAACATATATTGAGACTAAAAGTGCACACCACAAGTCTGATATGTACTCCTTTGGAATAGTAATGTTTGAGCTTCTGTGTGGCAGGAAATCAGTAATATCCAACGACTATAATAAGTATTTGGCTCCGCTAGCCATTACCCATTATAGGGAGAAAAAGCTCGATGAAATAATTGATTGGGGTCTACGGCAACAAATGGACTCGCAGTCATTCAACGTGTTCGCTGAAATAGCGTATGACTGCTTGAAAGAAGAACGATCGCAACGCCCAGATATAGATGAGATTGTTCCAAGACTTGTGAAAGCGTTGGAACTCGCACGTGAAAACATGCCTGTAAGACCTCTTCTTTATACACCTTCACTACATCTGTTTGCACGTTAGCTAGACCCCATAAACCTGATTATAGATAATTAATAGCCTCTTGATATCATGTCTTAGCTTCCATTGTTGGACCTCACTGTATATGACTTCCCAATATATGCAATGCTAATATAAAGCAAGTTAAGATTTTTCAAGGTGACCAAAGTGACCATATCTGCTCAGCTCATATATATATATATATATATATATATATATATATATATATATATATATATATATATATATATATATCCCTCTTTTACTTACATGCTTGTAGTATAAGGTTAATAAGTTTATATTTTATCAACACTTATTCACTGATGAATATAAATGATAGCGAAAATTTTATATATATCCAAGTTTTGTAATCATTTTTGACACATGAAGTATGTGATCGATAAGAACGGTTTAAATATTCTTGTGGATTATTAAGGTAATTAAAATTCACGTTGTTTGATCTGCCACCCGTACCCAAGCTTTATATTTAATTAAATTAACAATGAATTATATAAAAACGACAGGTTAGCAACTAGCTTAAAGCACAAAAAACGCAGGTGTTGTGATTTGAACTTGGGTACTAGCACCTTATTGTTTTTTTTAACACTTAATTAACGGCAAAACGATAAAGGTAAAACCTTTTAGTACTTGCTTACCTGTATCTTTATTAAAAAAATACATGTTTTGTACAAATTTTGAATTTAACATTAAAAGTTGCTGACCATAAAATTTCTTATTTTTCATCTATTGCTCACGAAGGCTAAACTAAAGAATCTGATTGGTCCATAGATTTTACCATTATTTTCGATTGCTACATCAAATGGTTTTCTACTATCAATTCTTTTAGGCCAATATACCTGTACATATTTGCACTGTCCACTATGATAAACTTTTACAAAAGTTCATACTATTAATACATCATCAAGTTATATAAGTTTTGATATCATAAACCTATTACTACTATGAATGAACCTATTCATAAAGCTTTTTATATCATAAAACACAATCAATATTTAAAAAAAAATAATATAAAAATAGTTTAGACTTTTTCGAGATTATAGACTTTTCATTCCACATAGGATTGAAATGTCGTCCACTATGGTTCACAAATTTTTAAACATCTTTAAAAAGTTTTAGACCTATTGATAAACTACTATAGTGGATACTTTTAAATAAATAAAAAATATTTTTAAACCTATTTTACCAGAGGAATCTTTTTACCCAAAAAGAATACTTTTAAATCAGATGCGCGAGGACGATCAACATTTTCTATAAAGGCAGGAGCGAATTTAAGATAATGTTGTCTTACTTTTGACAAAACTGTAGTGAGGTGTTGATGTGAGACTATTTTCACTTCAAAAATTCCTTTTAATAATAATGATGAATAAAAATTGCACGTTTGAGATGTCATTTTTTTTGGATAAATGGATATTTACCATGGTAAATTTTTATAAACATATACTTGGGAGTTTTGAATGAGCTATAGTGGATTTCTCAATAAAAAAGAATAACTAAATTAACCTCATATAATAATACCATACCGAATAGACTTGCAGGTAGACCAATAGATACCCAAAATAAATTAATACGGAGTAAAAAATAGCCATAGAGTAAAACTATCATGACCCAAGAGCCCAAGTAGCACTTCGGTATGCCAAAAATGTCTTTTGCCATACAAAATGCAATGTAACAACAACACGAACAACCAATCTTGTAAGCATAGTATAGGGAAGACAAAATACAATGTAGCACAAACGAAATAATTAAGAAATTATAAATTCATTATGAACAATAAGATAGTAAAACTTATACAAGTGTCGCATAGTGACCAACCATTTACATTTTAGCTTAAATTTGACTTTTGGGCCATTCAACCCCTAAATTTGAATTTTCCAATTAATTGATTATATATATCGAAGGAAATAGTGTTCATCTGAAACTATTAACAAAAAGGAGAAACTTAAATACAAATCAATTTGATATTACAATTTAGTTACAGATAATAAATGTAAATAAAATAACTTAATAAGCAAATGTTGAAGCTTAATTTTATTATCAATCAAGAGTTAAGGATATCGAATTCTGAGGGAAAAAAATTGAAATATTGATAAGCGTATAAAAACTTGTAGATCTAGTTAGGGTTTTAGAAAAGAGGACGGTTGGCGGAAGTTGCCTATATTTTTACCTAGGATGAAAATTATTAAATAGTAACCTAGTCTTTGTAACTAATACCTTGTAGTGCAAAATACTTTCCAACATACTCATGTGTCTTAGTGCCCTCCAGTTTCATTCACAAGTTGGACAATCATATTCAACCCTTGCATACATCTCAAACTTCAGAATACTATCAGAATCTCTACTTGTTTTTCTTTACACTAGTATCAACCATGAGCTCATACAACGTATTTCTGAAACTTTTACCACAGAAGGAGAGCTCCTCATTTTTAAAGTCAACATGAGTTTGGCTTTTAAACTATCCAATACAAAATCAAACATTGTCTCTCCATTCCTTTCAACAATCTCAAAAATCCTCCATTTCCTGTTTCGCCAAATAAAGTATCCTGCAGTAGCTACCAAAACATGTCTTAGGAAACAACTTCAAACTTTAGATGACCAAATATCAACATTTTTTTTTGGGTAAAAATTAAAATATATTAGCAACAAAAATATAAGCAAGTCTAACTATGGCATACCATGGACAATTCCCATGGCCACATAGAGAGACCAGATACAATAAACTAGTACCTCAGGTACAAAACTCCTATAAACACACCCCACTTGTTGACAGATAAAAATACACAACACCTTTTATACTCAATCTTAAGGACCATGAACCAAACTATACACCACTCCGAACTCCGAACTCCTCATTATGAGCAGCAAATCAGCCAACCAATAGTCCTTCAAAACATATCTCAGTGTCAGGAAACCATGCACTTCCTAAACTATAAAAGGATCTTATTTTAATATTCATCCACAAATATAATATGATAATAGCTATAAAGTAGAAAATGAATACAGATTTAGAATCAAATTCAAAATCAGTATAACATACAAGGCAAGTATATACCCCAACATGTGTTTGAAAAGGTTCAGGAATTTCATCAAACACTTTGTAGGCACTTCCTTAACTCTCTTCTTGTGTATTAATTCACGTTTTTACTTGATAAACAGATAATGTCTTCACTTCAAGACGATTAGTAAAATATAAAAACTTAGACTTATGCATTTAGAAAATGCAATCTTCTATATATTTTGTGTCATTCTTATTTAGCAAAAATCATATTGTTAGTTAAGTGTGCTACAATGATAGGAAGCACTTGCGAGGAATTTTTGGCGATAACAAGATGCTCTCGCCAAAAGCCCGTAAACAACAATAAGAATGAGTTTTAGACTTTGACTTTATACTAAACCAAAAAAATTGAACAAAAAAACTTTGATCAGTTGACTTTTTTTTTTTCACCACTTCATCTACTTTATTGATACTTTGTAATAATGAAATACGAAACCTGTTTTGCATTTGAGTATTGAGTTTTTTTATTAGCGTGAAGCGTTTCTTAACCAGAATTAAAGCTTAAATAGTAGCAAATGCTAAAATGTCGCATAACTAATCAGCTAAGAGGAAAAAAAAAAGTTCGGAATATTAGTTTCATTATTTATGTAAGCGTAAGTGAACATAGTTTAATATAAACGTTAATACCATTAATGATACAAGTTAATAAAGTTAAAATACTTCAAAAAGTTGTAGCGCATGGTTTAATACAAATAGCTACGCAACGGCTTAAAACGTGGTGTGAGATGAGGCATAGAAAGGTGCGATAAGTCATGCTAATGCGTGAGCCGTGATTCCTTTTTTGAATTCAACTACGATGAAAAGGTAAGGATACTTTAATAACTTAGCTTTTTTATGTATAACAGTTTCTATATAACTCGATATATATGAAAGATGATATATAACATAGTATAAATTTATAAAATATTTTAATATTTTTTGCCGCTTTAATTCACGCCTTACAAACACTAAAGCTTCGTCATAGCTCTTAAAGCGCGAGGCTTGCTCATGCCGCCACACTACGCCTCATGCCATATAAAACCTTGTTTCTCACAATAGAAGCACATCTGAACTACCTATAATGGTGGAAGGTTGTTCCATCTATCATTACATATTTTCTCAAAGCATTACAACCAATTAAACATATATCACAATCATTACACCTATATAGATTTTAAGCAATTACATCTACATAAGCAAAGTGTGCAACTAAATTATGCACTAAGACATAAATATATTGACCGGTCAACACCTACATTTAATAAATTCATAAAACACTTTTTCAATTAAAAATACAACTAATAAAGTCATTATACAAACCAAATAAAGTACTAAAAAGTAAAAACAATATGTGTAAAATACAATAATCACATAGACATTGATTTTCACAAAGTCACTTATTAAAAAAAAATGGTTATGAAAAATAGATATAGGCAAATAGTATGAGAAATTGGTAGAAGATTGATGTTCATGAAGGGAGTGGCCAACAGATGAAGGACTTGATCGATGGTATCAACTGCGGTATAATCAGTGGTGCAGTGAACCGACAGTCAGTGGTGGAGGATTTACTTTTGAATCAAATAGACAAAATTATGTCAAATAACTGTAATGATATTATGAGTCTTCGATTTAAACAAACAGATAAAAACTACTTTTATTAGAAGTCAGAAAAGCAAACATTCTCTTCTACCTTTGACTTAGATAAAGTTTATTTTCAGTCCTATTTATTATAGTATGTATCAATTATACTGCGCAATCTATGAATATGAAAGTAAATTATGCAGTATTGATATAATCTTAGTTAACAATACTAAATATACAATATGTTTAGTTAACAATACTAAACATACAATATGTTTGCTATGTTTTAAAAAAAAAAAAAAAAAAAAAAAACTATTAATATCTGGTAGCAAGCATTTAGAAAAATTTTGTTGCATTTACAAGCCTCAAGCGTTTTAACTTACTCATTATGAATATACAGCTATGTTGCCAAACACTTTTTTAAAACAAACAACTACTACTACTTATGAAAACTGCTACTCTTTAGTGCTTTATGCTACTGCTTTGCTACTCTTTATGTTACAGCTTTTTGCTACCGCTATCTTCGCCAAACATACTCTTAGTGATTATAATGTGAACTTTTTTTATACCATAAAATATGTAACCAGTTTAACACACCGTCTCTTAAAGTTGTTCTAAAATAAGTTTACCGTCTTACAGAAAGTTATAATCACAGAAAATGTAATATCAAAAAATGTTACTTGCTGCAAATTATAATCATAGGGTATCTGTCGTCACAAAGCCCGGTCACCATGCTAGTAATTTTAATATACACGTTAACATTTTTGAAATTTAAGCTATCATTATCGATAGAACTTATTTCAAATTCGAAACAATTCAAAAACTCTAGAAAACAGAATGTTTAGATTAGAGGGGATGACAAACATTCGGTAACAGATGTATAAAATGCCCTACTGAACTTAAGATTGATATGTTTAAATAAGTGGGGATGACTATATTCATTTGATTAAAATATTTTGAAGGTATATATTAAAAGTAGAGAAACGTAAATCTTATTATTATATAGGGCAAATAACAAAAAAATGCATCGAACTTGACACATTTTATGATTGTGTGTAGCCAACTATTTTTTTTCTTATTGTGTGTACTGAACTTTCAAAATTCGATTATTGTGTGTACTTTGTGACCATTTTACCCCTAATTTTTTCAAATTTTGAATGGTAAAATGGTCATTTTACATGGCCGGATTATCACAAAATACACATAATGATCGAAATTTGAAAGTTCATTACATACAATAAGAAAAAAAATAGTTGGCTACACACAATCACATAAAGTGTCAAGTTTGATGCATTTTTTTGTCATTTGCCCTATTATATAATAATAGATTTTTAAAAAGTGAAAAAAAAAAAGTTTAAAAATTGTAACTGGATCAATGGTTGTACATCATTTTATGTAAATAGCAAAATTGAGCATTATTATTGGTTAATAAAAATCAATTTTTTTTTTCAATTTGGCCAAACTCAAATAAATTCCATCTAGCAAAATAAATATGTATAAGAATACAAGTGGCAATTTTATAAAAACAATAATAAAAACTAAGAGAATTATTAATAAAACTTTGGTTGTTAAATTTTAAATAAATTATATAAACTCAATTATTTATCATTTAACAACCTTTTAAATTCAATACCTACCTCAACTTTCTACCCCTATACTTTATATATTACAAATAAAACAAAAATAAAACTACACCACATGTTTTTATTTATAAATATTGTTATCAGTGATATTAAATTAATATGTTTGCATAAAATCTTTTATATAATAAAGGAATTATATCATTTCGGAGTGATTTTGTCAATTCATTCTTATTGAAAAACAATTTGGCCAATAGGAGCTCGATTTCGCCATGTAAGCAAAATCGTGTGATGTGATTGGTTAATAAAAGTCAAAATTATATTGATTTTGGTCAAACTTTAATAAATTTGTTGAAGAAATTTGGTTGATAAAAAAACAAATAAAAATATAGGTGTCAAATTTGTGAAAACATAAACTTAAAAAGAGATGAGGTAATTAATAAAGCTTTAGTGGTTGTATTTTTAAAAAGTATATAGAGCTAAGTGTAATATTATAAGCCTCCATGTTTTTTAATAAGTTGAATTATAAACAAATACCCCCTGAAACTTTATACCCTTTATACTTTATATTTAAAAAGGTAAAATGTATATGTTGTTTTAAAATAACAACATATAAATTTGCATAAGCTTATAAGTATCAATTTTTTTGACTATATACGTTCAATAAAGACTCATTTATTTCATTTTAAAAAGTTTAACCTATGTGACACGAATTTACATTTTAAATACGGCTAAATTACTGAAAGCGGGAATATAATTATCAAATTGTAAGCACGAGTTACTTTAATATAAAAATAAATATACACGATTGTACTTATAACAATGACTCATGTAATTCTTATTTATTTATATAAGGATACCTAGAAAAATATTTTTAAAAAACTTTAAGGAGTATACTTTAACTTTATCAACCCTCATTATGTGCTATTAAACTTGCATCATGTGTACAACATAATATCAGTAGTGAAATTTAAATAACAACATCAACATCTTTGTCAGCTAAATAAAATTAAATCTTAAGTTATCTAACATAAATTTTTATATTTTACCAAATTCTAATGGATATTAATGCATAATGAAAAACTCTTACATAAGTATTAGTTGTACTTATATCACAATTTTCATAGGTAAATTCTTATATATGTATATACTGAACTAAAATGTTAAAATAAATTTGATTTATGTGAACTTCGTGCGTGCACGAAACTTATAACTATATAATTATATGAAATTGCCTTTAAAGACGCAATATTCAATATTAATACAGAATAATATTTTTTGTCAAAACCCCGTGCGTGCACGGGTATTATAACTAGTTATGAATATAAAAAGAAAAGAATGAGTTACCATGACATGTAATGAACACACAAGATTATGCATATATGAACGACTTATATCATTTATCTTTATAAGATTAAATTAATATATCCGGAAAAGTATTTTTTTAACTATTCATATTCTATAACGACTCATGTTGTTCTAGTGTAAACCGCGCACGGGTTTAGTAAATTGAAACGGCTTAAATGAAGGAATGGCCTGAAATGAATATAAAAATCAAATGAAGGAATGACCTCATAGGTATTATGAGTTAAAAATAAATAAATGAGATTGTACATATAATAACGACACATATTTTTTCAAGGGTCATTCATTATGTGTTACTAAACACATATGATATTTAGAACATGATATCAATAGTTAAGATCAACCTAAGCACCATGCCAATTAAACAAAGTCAAATCGTTCTTGCAAAAAAAAAAAAATCTATACAAAATATTAATCGATATTAACATATAATAAAAAAAATATGTAACAATCGTGCGTGCATATGTATTGTAACTATATAAAAGTTATTAAACTATTATTACATGCTATCCTATTCCCCCAAACCTCGTACACAAGTTCTAAAACTACTATAAGCAAAATAAGACAAAGAACAGGTAATGGCCCAAATTGGAGGAACTCTAGTCACCACTATGCGAAGTATCGCCCATGTAGTCATACTTACACCATCAGATTCTAGACCAAATGCTTTAAAAACAACTTAGGAGCGATATTAACTACATTCTTATCCAGGACAATATCTCAACAAGAAGTCACTAACCATAGTATTTAAGCATATCTTTATTTTACTATATATAAAGCACAAATAATATTTATTAAAGCTTGAAAAAATTAAAAATGATTAATGCGCTATACTCAAAGTACCATTTTAAACTTAAAAATTATTAAAATCGATATTTACATTCACCACTAAATTAATAGTTTATATGTTGTTTAATCCTCAAACTTTTATCATTTTTCGTGTATAACTCATGAACTTTTTTCTCGCAATAACTACAAATTAAATACGCGAGTGCTGAATATAGGTCACACTAAAACCACAAATTTGTATGTATAACTATTTGCCGTTACACACCGTCGTTTTGCATAGGTGTTCGTATTGTATATGAAAATAGGTAAATGCACTTCTGTGTAGAACAATAAATTTTAGGAACCAAAACATTTCAAGTTAATAAGACCATTCACCTTCCTAAGCACGAGGATATTATTTTAATCATTATCCACAAACAAGACAATATAGCTTAACAATAAGTCCTGGAAATGGTTCACAAATTTTATCGAACGATATGCATTATACACTTTGTCTATTAAACTATTAATTGAACATCCTTACGTAATCCAAACTGCCTTTTTGTGGCTCACGTTTTGCCTTTTTGCTTGAAAACAGATTATGTCTTTCCCCGACGACTTTGCTCACTTAAAAATCCCCCTTGAAGATATACTATCTGCCACCAACAACTTTGATGATGAAAATCACATCTGCACATGGGAAAATGCAGAGGAATACAAAGGACAGCTCTTGTTGTCCGGTGAGTTGATTGATATCGCTGCTCGGAGGATAGATAAAGTAAGGGTTGATGAAATGGAACAACATTTTTGGATGGAGATTTCATTGTTTTCTACTCTCAAGCATAAAAATCTGGTTTCATTTGTTGGATTTTGTAATGAGAATGATGAGAAGATCATCATTACCAGGGATGAGACCAGGTGGCTCACCAGCTATCTAGAAAATTCGGTGGCGTTGACATGGGTCCGAAGGTTGGAGATATGTGTCGGACTTGCGCACGCATTGAGCTACATTCATCATGACGAGCTACGCAATTTCAGCGTAATACACCGGAACATCTGGAGTGGCACAGTTCGATTGAATGATGACTGGGAACCCAAGTTATCTAGTTTTGAATGTTCCATCAAGATTAAAGCTTCTCAAAGGCACCATTCATTTCTTACTCATAAACTTGAGTATGTGGAAGGGTATGGAGACCCAACATATATCGAGACGTATAGTGTGAACCACAAGTCAGACATATATTCCTTTGGGATAGTATTGTTTGAACTATTGTGTGGTAGAAAATCAATAATCAAAAGCGACTATAATAAGTATTTGGCTCCGGTGGCCATTACTCATTATAGAGAGAAAACACTCAAAGAAATAGTTGATTGGGGTCTATTGAAACAGATGGACTCGCAGTCACTCAACATTTTCGCGGAAATAGCATATGATTGCTTGAATGAAGAACGATCACAACGCCCAAATATAGATGAGATTGTCCCAAGACTTCAGAAAGTGTTGGAACTCGCACGTGAAAATAGGCCTGTAAGACCTCTCTTTTTTCCCCCTCTCTTCCAGCTTCCTATCTTATAAACTAATCCGTATTTGTTTGATTATACACACCTTCACTGCATCTGTTGGCATTTTAGTTAGACCCGGCCATACATAATTAATAGCCATTTGACATCGTGTCTTCAATTGCTGGACCTCACTCTGTATGATTTCCCCATATATGCAATGCTAACAAAACTCAAGTTGACCAATTAAAGAGACCATATTTGCTCAGGACTTTTATCCCTCTTTCACTTACATGCATGTAGTAGAACGTAAATATGTTTATTTTTTATCAACCCGCACTGACCAGTACATATGTGATATAAGTTTTGTGATCATATCTAGCATATGAAGTATCTAATAAAAAGGTTTTACATATTTTTGTGAGTTATTAAAAGAATATAGGCGTCCTACATGAAAAGTTGAGGGTAACTTGAACAAAAAAGGTTCAATTAAATGTTCACTTTTTTTTCACAAAGCATAGGATTTTAATGAAAAGAACCTATGAAAAAAGGTTCAATTAAATATAGTTCTATCCACTGTATCTATATACAACAAGAAACTCAAATACAAAACTAACCACGCACCACTTGCAGACAGATAGAATTACACAGCACCTTTTATACTCGATCTGAAGGAGCATGAACCAAACTATACACCACTCTGAACTCCTCATTATGAACAGCAAATCAGCCAACCAATAGCCCTTCAAAACATATCTCAGGATCAGGAAACTTACCTTATGTGACCATGCACTTCTAAACTATAAAAGGATCTTATTTTAATTTTTATCCACAAACATAACATGATAATAGCTATAAAGTAGAAAATAAATACAGATTTAGACTCAAATTCATGATCATTATAACATACAAGGCAAGTACATACCACAACATGTGCTTGAAAAGGTTCAGGAATTTCATCAAACACGTTGTAGGCACTTCATTAACTCTCTTATTTTGTTATCTTATCTTGTGTATTAATTCGCATTTTACTTGATAAACAGATAATGTCTTCACAAAAGGACGATCTTGCTCACCTCAAAATCCCCCTTGAAAGCATACTATCCGCCACCAACAAGTTTGATGACAAAAATGTCATCATCAAAGGTGATTTTGGAAAGAGTTACAAGGGACAGCTCTTGTGGTCCGGTGAGTTGTTTAATATCAATGCTAGGAGGTTTAATAAAGAAAGGAATCAAGCAGAACAAGAGTTTCGGACGGAGATATCCATGCTTTCTAGTCTCAAGCACAAGAATTTGGTTTCTCTTGTGATCTTGTTGGGTTTTGTGATGAAAACGATGAGAAGATCATCATTACCAAGTATGATGAAACCAGGGGAATGCTCTTTCAATATCTAAGTAACTCAATGTCATTGACATGGGTCAGAAGATTGGAGATATCAGTCGGTCTTGCGCACGCATTGAGCTATATTCATTATGATGAGCCACGCAATTTCAGCGTAATACACCGGAACATCGCGAGTAGCACAGTTCAATTGAATGATGGCTGGGAACCCAAGTTATCTAAATTTGAACGTTCCATGATGATTGAAGCGTCTCTAAGGCACCATTCATTTCATACTAATATACCTCATTATTTGAAAGGGTATGGAGACCCAACATATATTGAGACGAACAGTGTGAACCACAAGTCAGACATGTATTCCTTTGGGATAGCTTTGTTTGAACTACTCTGTGGTAGGAGATCAATAATTGATGATCAAGATAACAAGTATTTGGCTCCAACAGTGATTTTCCACTATAAGAAGAAACTACTCCATGATTTAATTGATCCGGTTCTTTTGAAACAAATGGATCCGGAATCATTCAATGTTTTCGTGGAAATAGCGTATGACTGTTTAAACGAAGAACGGTTACAACGCCCAAATATAGATGAGATAGTCACAAGACTTAAGAAAGCTTTGGAACTTCAGTTGGAACGTGAAAATACTGTAAGATTTTTTTTTAATCTTTCATCTCTACATCTTAATGACTACTCTATATATCATTATTAATAAATAATTTACTTATTACTGTATTTCTTTACGATTTTCAAGGAACACTCAATAGCTGCGGCCGAAGTTCATGGGAAGGTAATTAATTTCTTTTAACTCTTGTAGTAAGTCAATGAAATTTTGAAAAGGGATTTAGATTCTCTATGTCTCCGAAGTTGATGAAAATCACATTTGCCAACTACTGTTCCACAAAGAAGTCCACAAATCCCCTCTTACTTTCTATAACTAATGTTATTAACTTATTATTGAGTAATTAACCTGTGAATCTGCGCACTTGCTAATGTTTTTCTGGTACATACAGGGATCAGTGACCATCGTATCAACAAGTGTGGAATCCCATGTCAGCCAAAAGAAAATGTCTTCCCTCAAAGACCTTTCTCACTCAAAACTCAGCTTTGAAGATATAAAGTCAGCAACCAACAGTTTTTGCCAAGAAAATGCCATCAGTTCATTTAGCTTTGGAAGGATTTACAAAGGCTGTCTCTTGCTTTCCGGACATTCCATCGATATTATCGCAAAGTGGTACTATACTAATTGTATAAAAGTTGAGAGCAAAAAGATTTGGACGGAGATTTCGATGCTTTCTAGTCTTGAACATAAGAATCTAGTGTCTCTTATTGGGTTCTGTGATACTAAGACCAGCAAGATTATCGTATACAAGAAGGAGGCCAACGAAAGTCTCGAAAAATATCTAAGTAACGAGAACCTCACCTGGATGCAAAGGTTGAAGATTTGTGTTGGTGTTGCAAATGCACTGAGCTACATCCACTATGATGCTGGACGGGATTTTAGTGTCATACATTGCAACATCAGGAGCTCGAAAATTTTACTAGATGACAAATGGGAACCCAAGTTATCAGGTTTTAAATTTTCATTGAATAACACAGTAGCTCGAAGGCACCGTCTTTTTCTTACTCGTGATATTGTTAAGAATGCTTACCTAGACCCAAAATATAGAACGACCGGAGGTGTGACCCACAAGTCAGATGTGTATTCATTCGGGGTTGTATTATTTGAAGTCTTACGCGGAAGGAGTGCAGTTCTTCCAGATGAAGAGTTGGAAGAGGGGTTAAGTCACCTGAAAAAATCTGATTTGGATGATATGATCGATCCACATTTACGAAAACAGATGGACCCAGAAGCATTCAAAATCTTCTCAGAGACAGCATTTTACTGTATACAAGAGGAACGGGTGAAGCGTCCGCATATAGATCAGGTTGTCAAAAGACTTGAGAATGCTTTGGAACGTCAGTGGAGACATGAAAATCCAGTTGACCGTACATCATTCAATCGCTTGAAGGTACGTAATTGATTTACTTAAACTTTTAACTTAATTAAGGCCGATTATCCTAATTAATAAACAAGAGTTATTCTATGTTACTAACTCTTATGTCTGGTTTAACCATATAAATCCACTCTCTATCTTCACTAAAAGTACCAGTACGTTTATTGTCAAGTATCGAAATATTATTACCTTATAAGGTAATCATTATTTCCGTCTTTTTTAGTCGACTAATTCACGTGGTTTAAACCCACCGTCACACAGACTCAAACAAGATAAAGCTCTCATTTTTTAGAAGTTTGGCGTGACCACTTAAAATTGTTTGCACCAAACACTAAAAAGTATTATATAATGTCATAGAACTAAAAATATTATACAAAACTAAGATTTGTATGATGAATGTGGTGAACGAAGTGTTACATGGCCGCCCTTGGCTGTGGAACATGATTGCATAATAATTCTATCAGAAAAATATAATATATTATTATGGTGCATAACTTTATAAATTTGGTTTAAAAATAATTCAAAACTAATTTGTTTTTTTTTTTAATAAATTTGAGCTAAGCCTGTTAAAAAAAAATATGTAGCACGTTCATTTTCAATATATACCCAAAAATAATTGATTATCTCATCAAATGTTAACAACGATGTCACAATCTTCGTTTTATAAAACTAAGAGTTAGTTTAAATAGTTATTGATATGAATTAATAGCTTAATATTTATAAATATTTGTTTTATATAAGTTAGTAATACGAGAAAAGAAGTTAATATGATAAATCCTTTTATAGAGGCTAATTTCTCTAAGATTTACTTGTAAATATTTTATAAGTGAGTTAATATTAATATTTTCAAAGAAGTAATTGTCAAAATCTTATCTATACTACTATATAAAACATTCGAGACTTTCTAAATAAAGAAGTCTTAAAAAAATAAGACCAAAAACATTTCTTTAATAAGAAAGAATTGTATATGTACATATACATTACATTAAACATCAAAATTAAATGTCCTTCATTTCATAGACTTTAATAATCCATTGTTTTTTAATGGCCTATTTAATATATGTAGTCCTTATTTTGTAAGAGCCATTTAATACAAATTCTTGTAACATGTCATTTAAGACATTTAAACCATACTTCTAACAGCCCATTATACATCATAATTAAAACACGGGATATAAAATCCCCAAAACAAATAAACATACAAAGACCATCTATACTTTTTTTTTAGAAAGGCAACATATATAAAAAGGGAACGAACCCAAACAAACAAAAAACAAAGAAAAGGCGGCTCACCTTCTTAACAAGACAATTAAAAAGGATGAGCCCCAACACACCGGATACAAAATTACACTTACCAAATGACATACAACAAAAACTAAGACTTAAAATTACTAAATCCTAAATAAAACCAAAGACCAGAAGGCATATTCCATCACAACACAACATTTGACAAAGCAAGTCATGAACTATCACAACTTGCCAGTAAGGAGTGAACAACAAAAGACAATAAAGGAGCAAAGCCCACTGTTGGACACACCTGCAACCAGAGACTATGCACTTTCCAGCTAAAACTGAACACCTCAGATTATCGAATAAAGCAGCCAAACACATACTGATCTCGAACTGACGATGACTTAAACATATCAATCATTCACTGCTATCACAATAAAATTACCTGTTGTATGAAAGTATCAGCAACAAGAGATTCTCAACAATACTTTATTCAAACCTAAGCCTCAATAGTCGGCTTAGATTAAACCAACAACAGTATCCAAAGTGTTACAAGGTTAGGTTAATGTCAATGAGACAATAACCAAACTATTACAAGAAAGAAACAAGATCAGTGTAATGATCAGAAAGAAGAGAAATGTGAGACAATGACTGCACACACAGTTGTATATAACCCTAGATTAAGGGACTTATTAAATAGGAGATAAAGATACATAGAGACCCCTCTAACGGCTATAAATGACTCATCAGCAGGAATGAGAAGGCTTCAGTAGAAATGAACTCCTTGGAACTTTAAACCATTTATGCTTTGTCCATGATTAACCCCTGTAATAAGCCTGCACTGAACATAACTTGAAGGCAATTAGCATTTGATAGAATGACATGTTTGCTACAGATTAATACCCCAAAATTTAACATTCCCCCTTAATTTGATGGGCAAACATATCAAACAATATCAATTTTTCACACAAGAATTTATGCTGATAAACAGGGAGGTTTTTAGTAAGTATGTCTGCACTTTGGTTTGAAGAGCCAATCTTTTTGGCACTTGTAACACCTCTTGCAATTTTTTCTCTGATGAAGTGAACATCAATTTCAAAGTGTTTTGATCTTTCATGGAAAACAGGATTGACAGCAAGTTGTAAAGCAGATTTGTTATCACAAAAAAGATTAACAGGTAGATTGATATCAACTTTTAGATCTTTTAAGATTTTTTGAATCCAAATAATTTCACAAGCAGCAGTAGACATAGATCTATATTGTGCTTCTGTGGAAGATTTTGAAAGAGTGTTTTGTTTTTTACTTTTCCATGAGATCAAACAATCATTAAAGAAAACACAATAACCTGTGACAGATTTCCTGGTTTTCTTGCATTTAGCCTAGTCTGCATCACTATATCCTTCCAGATGATTTTTAGAGTTGCTGAAATTGTACCTTAGACCTTTTCCTGGAGCTCCTTTAAGATATCTCCGAACATTGAGGGCACATTCTAGATGAGATTTCAAGGGAGAATGCATATATTGTGCCGGACAATGAACTGAGTATGAGATGTCAGGTCTTGTATGGGTGAGATATATAAGTTTCCCAAGTAACTTCTGCTAGCCAGTGATGTTGACAAGTAATGGATCATCAGCAGTGGGAATATATGGAAGGACAAAGTTGGGTTCCATAGGAGTGGACACAGGTTTGCACCCAAGAAGACCAAATTCTTTGAGGAGTTTCAGACAGTATTTTCTTTGGGTGAGACATATGTCATTTCCAGTTTTTAAACCCTCAATTCCAAGAAAATATTTTAAGTTTCCCAAGTCTTTGATATGAAATTTTGATTTTAGAAACTCTTTGAATAGGTTTATCTCATCAATACAGTTTCCAGTAAGGACAATATCATCCACATAAACAAGCAGAGCAATAAACTTGTTATTCTCTGTTTTGGTGAACAAAGAATGATCATTGATAGATTAAACAAAGTTATTTTCTTTTAAGACACTGACAAGTTTTTCATTCCATTTCCTAGGAGCTTGTTTTAGGCCATATAGAGACTTGACAAGTTTACAAACTTTATTCTTATTGTTCTCATTACAGAACCTCTTAGGGATGGTCATATAGATATCCTCATCAAGATCTCCATACAAGAAAGCATTGTTAACATCAAGTTAGAAAAGAGGCCATTTGTTTTTCACAGCTAAGGCAATAAGACATCTAACAGTAGACATTTTCACAACAAGAGAAAAAGTTTCATCATAGTCTATTCCTTCCCTTTGGTTATAACCTTTAACAACTAATCTATCCTTGTACCTATCAATTTCACCATTGGCTTTATATTTAATTTTAAAGATCCATTTGTAACCAATGGGAGTTCTATTAGGAGGCAGATCAGTTATATCCCAAGCATGATTTTCATTTAAGGCCTCAATTTCAGAGTTCATAGCATCAACCCAATTACTATCAAGGATAGCTTCTTCATAACAGGTAGGTTCAATACTTTTATTAAGACTAGAAGCAAAGCAGTAATTTTCTTTGTTAAGATTAGAGTAATTAACAACCTTTTCAACACCATATTTGACTTTTCCTTCTACAATAAAGTCATTAAGATTACTGGCAACTTAGAAACTCTGGTTGACCTTCTAGCAGTAGTGGCTGGCAAGCCTCTTTCTTGTTCAGAGTTCTGATTTGAATCAGATGATGTATCAGCAGAATCAGAAGATGCATCAGCAGGATGTGATTCATGTGATATGGTGCCCTCAGGGTATGTATTATCATCTATAGATGTTGCAACAGGTTCATCATCCCTAGTAGGATGACTTAACACTGTGCCATCATCATAGGATGTCACTCTCCCTTCATCATTGGGACTTATTTGTGAGTCAAAGAAATTTTTGTGATTTAAATCTTTAGGCACATAAGTTTCAACAAAAGGTTTTGACAAAGTATTTTTCATTTTGAAGGGAAAAACAGTTTCATAAAATTTGACATCTCTGGAATAAAAGATATTTTTTGTTTCTAAGCTCAAAAGTTTATAACCTTTTTTCTCATTTGAATAGCTAATAAAGACACTTTTCTCAGACCTACTACCAAATTTATCAGAAATGTTGAGAATGGTGGCATAGCATAAGCAGCCAAAGACTCTAAGGAGAGAGAGTGAAGGGTCATGCCCATACACAAGAGAGAAGGGAGACTTTCCAGACAACACTGAAGAGGGTAACATGTTTATGACATAAGCAGCAGTTAGAACACATTCAGGCCAAAGATATAGAGGTAATTCCCCCTGAAACATAAGGGATCTAGCCACATTAAGGAGATGCCTATGTTTCCTTTCTGCAATACCATTTTGTTGTGGTGTATAAACACAAGAGGTTTGATGTAAAATTCCCTTTTCATGAAAGAAGTGTTGAAGTTTGTTATTGACAAATTCTGTCCCATTATCACTTCTGAATATCTTAACATTGTGTTCAAATTGATTTGATAGCATATGAATAAAGTTAACAATGGAAACATAAACATCATCCTTTCCCTTAAGCATATAAACCCAGACTATCAACAATGGTCAAAAAATATTTGTAACCATCTATGCTAGTGACTTTATATGGTCCCCATACATCTAGATGAACAAGTTGACCAATTTTAGTTGATTTATGTTCACTTAAAGGAAATGGTTCCCTGGTTTGTTTAGCTTTATTGCAAGTGTCACAAAGATGGTCAGGTTCAGAAGTACCATCAAGTTTAAGTGTGGGTTTGAGTATATGTAGGACTTGGTCAGAGGGATGACCAAGTCTTCGATGCCAGAGATTTCTAGAAACATGACAAACAGAAATGCAGTTATTAGAAGTAATCTTACATGTAGAATCAATATCAAACATATATAACCCATTGCATTGTTTACCAATCCCCACAATCCTTTTTTGATGTAAATCCTGTAAATAGCAATTAGATTCATTAAACCCAACAAACATCTTATTGTCTCTAGCAATCTTGTGAACAGACAACAGACTGACATTGTACTCAGGAACAACCAGAACATCAAAAAGAGTTAGGTCATTATTGACCTTTAAATCACCAATTTTAGTAATTAAGGCCTGAGTACCATTGGGATGGCCAACGGTTAGACCAAGATTTGAAATATCAACAACATTAATTAAAATTTTTGCAGAAACAGTCATGTGCTGATTTGCACCAGAGTCAACAATCCAACCAAGACTTATGTTTCCAGATAAGGTTTTTGTGTTGTTGTTAAAGAATTTGTCAAAGTTTATGTTAAACTTGAAACTGCCATTAAAGAAGGTTCCTGAAAAGTTTTTACCTGCCATGTTGGCATTAGCAGAAGACACATTGTTGTCATTAAGAAGATTCATAAGTCTGGAGAGCTGTTCATTAGACAAAGAGACAGGAGAGTTGCTAGCTCCATGATTAGCATCAGTGGAAACATTGTTGCTGCTGACAGGTTTAGCATTAAAATTCCTTTTGACATATCCAGCAGGATAACCAACAAGATCATAACATCTATCAACAGTGTGACCAGGTTTTTTGCAGTTAGTGCATTTGAGGTTCATGTTTGGTCCTCTGTTATTAGAGCTGTTGCCAGCATTAAAACCAGAACCTTTATTGAAATTGTTGTTGTTAGATCCTTTTTTGTTATCAAAAAATTTTCCACTATCAAAAATTTTTTGCAGCAAAAGCAGTGGCATTGGGTTTAGCAGAGCTATTCCCAGATGACACATTTCTGTGAGATTCTTCTCCAGAGAGAACAGAGAAAGCAGTTTTGACATTAGGCAAAGGGTCTCTGGTTAAAATATTACTTCTGATAGGAACATAAGTGTCATCAAGACCCATAAGAAATTGCATTAGTTTGATTAGCTGATTGTGTTTTTCAAAATGTTTTGCAGCCTCACAAGTGCAGGGAGGCAAGCTAATCATACAATCAAATTGTTTCCATAAAGAGTTAAGGTTGTTGTAATAATCAGCAAGAGAAGACCCACTTTGACTAAGAGAGTTTATATTTTTATGCAAATTAAAAATAGCTGAACCATCAACCTTGTCAAAAGTATCTTTAAGATCATTCCACATTTCATAAGCAGTTTTAGCATAGATAACACCAGCAAATAATTCAGGACTGAGAGAGTTAAGGATCCAAGTAACCACAACAGAGTTACAGGTATCCCATTGATTAGCAAGACTAGGATTTGAGTCATCTCTTATGCAAGTACCATCAATAAACCCAAGTTTATTATAATTCCTTAAGGCAAAGGTCATGGCCATATTCCATATTTTATAATTTTCAGTTCCAGTGAGTTTGATAGAAATAATAGGAGTACCATTTGTATTATTAGGGTGTAGATACAAAGCATCACCAAAGGATAAGCTTTTCTCAGTGGAAGGATCACCACCAGTATTATCATCACCAACAGCCATAAGGCAAATAATAAGACAAGAAAATAACACAGACAAAGATAGCAGCAAGAGCAGATAAACATATAAGAAAAAATGTAAGACTTGTAATTAAGAAACAACAAGCACCAAGCCTGTGGACTGGGGTAAACCAGAGCAGGTATTCATACCACTCAGAGGTGGCAGATCAAGGTGTTAGTTTACCCGTTTGCACCCACAAAGACTTAAGTACTGTATGTTTGAATAAGAGAGTAGACTTAGACTTACAGAGCAATATGCAGCGGAAAGAACAAATCAAAATTAATTGTGAATAGAAAATAACCAGTGATTACGTCAATAGCAATAACCCCAAACCACCAATAGTTGCTGAAGAGATGTCCCTAAGTTTCTATGAAGAAAACCCTTGGATGGTGAATCAACAATGATTATGAGCCTGAAGCTCTGAAACCATGTACGAAAGTATCAGCAACAAGAGATTCTCAACAATACTTTATTCAAACCTAAGCCTCAATAGTCGACTTAGATTAAACCAACAACAGTATCCAAAGTGTTACAAGGTTAGGTTAATGTCAATGAGACAATAACCAAACTATTACAAGAAAGAAACAAGATCAGTGTAATGATCAGAAAGAAGAGAAATGTGAGACAATGACTGCACACACAGTTGTGTCTAACCCTAGATTAAGGGACTTATTAAATAGGAGATAAAGATACATAGAGACCCCTCTAACGGCTATAAATGACTCATCAGCAGGAATGAGAAGGCTTCAGCAGAAATGAACTCCTTGGAACTTTAAACCATTTATGCTTTGTCCATGATTAACCCCTGTAATAAGCCTGCACTGAACATAACTTGAAAGCAATTAGCAATTGATAGAATGACATGTTTGCCACAGATTAATACCCCAAAATTTAACACCTGCATACCAATCATACTGAGCTCAAAAAACACAAAGCCACTTGCAGTATCCAGAAACCATTTGCAGATAAATTCTCGAAAATCACTGCAGCATATTTATCTACACCAAATACTTACTGAAGCCGTATTTTTTGAGGGTCCCATAACCAATGTTGCCAATCTATCGCTCTATATTTCTTTGATCTTCTTACGATCCACTCGAAGCTTTTGAGTTGAATGTCATGGACAATCTTATTAGTACTAGATATTTTTTTACCGAACACACGAGCATTTCTTTCTTTCCAAATGAAGTAGCCGGAAGTCCAAATAACCGCTTTCCAAACACGAGCTAAGAAAGCTGGAACATTAACATCTCCACTATGAGAAAAAACTTCCTCAATAGTAAAAGCATTAACACACCCAACCTTCCACCAATTGAAAATTTTAACCCACACACTCATTGCTAAGTCACACGTGACCAAACTATGAGCGTAAGTTTCCACAATATCATTGCAACAAGGACATAGAACCGTATCCAAATCAATTTCTCTTATATCTAATTCCACACGAACCGGAAGTCTTCCTCTTAGCGCCCTCCACACGAAGATGTTTACTTTTTTAGGAACCGTTTTATTCCAAAGTGTCTCATGAACACCACTTTCCACGTGCAACACCTTCATCTCGATCAATCTAGAAAGCTCTTTGACCGAAAACTCACCGTTTTCGCCAAGCGCCCATCTCCATTTGTCCCTACAATTCAAATCGACAACAATATTTTGCACTACCCCTAAGAGCTCCTCATACACCCTACTTACTCTACCCCTAATGCTTCTAACCCAATCCCATTCCCAACACCAAACATCATTGACCCACGACCCCTTATCCCATACACTACCCTCCTTCCTCCTATCTAGATGAAATAACCTAGAAAATCTATCACATAACCTTCGATTGTCTACCTATCTATCTACCCAAAACCTAATATCTCTCCTGTTACCCAATACCCCGATACATGATGACGTGAACTCAAACCCAACTCCATCAATTTCTTCCCCGATCTTCACAATATCCCTCCAAACCCCCCATCCCCTCGCCCCCCCCCCCCCCCCCCCCCCCACCCACCACCCTCCCACCATCCAAACCCCCACCATTCCCATGTATGCTTTTGATCACCCTAACCCACAAGCTCCCACCTTCCTTCCTAAACCTCCACCACCACTTAGCTAGCAAAGCCATATTTTTCGCCCTTAAGGACCCAATATTAAGCCCCCCATCCCCGAAAGAAGTAATAACCGAATCCCATTTGACCCACGAAAGTTTTTTACCCTCCCCAACCCCTCCCCAAAAGAAATTTTTTCTTATACTCTCGAATCTATACTACCTTATATTGTATTTAGAACTTTCTATATAAAATGAAGTCTTAAAAAAAATAAGCCTACACATTTACTATAAAAGGAAATCTCACATTTCAAAATAAGTTAGACTACAAAAACTGTATTACTTTTGCTATTAATTGTATTAATTTTGTTATTAATTCAATACATAGCTTTAATATTCAGATATCTTAATGGAAATTAAATACACAACATTGTAACAGCACAAATTCAAAACATTGTAGTAGCACACATCAATTCATTCATTTGTACAATTATTTTTAGAAAAAACATGTAACCGAATAATATTTATTCGCCGCAAAATGTAGTCACATGGTATCCGCCGCAGCATTGCGCGGGTACCCTTCTAGTATAAATATACACATACAACTTATTCACTTTATTTTGTCTAATAATTAGAAAACATAAAGTCATAAACCATTAATAGTAAAAGAGTATTAAAAAAAGACAAAATAAAGGTATATGTGAGAGTAGAACGCAAGACCTCTTGCATGAAGGGAGAAGTATTGACCAACTAAGCTACAACAACAACAACTGAAAATTCATAATTAAATTATATATCGTTAGTTTACTAGCTTAGCTTATGAATAGCAAAACTTGGTCCGATCAAAAGTCGAAAGCTAAAATTAAAGGATTTGAACTAATGACCTTAAGCATGAAATAGATAAAAGTTATGTTCGATGACCACTTTGTTCCGATGCGTGACGACGTGTCATCCTGGCTACGCTTGTTATTTTGGTATGGTTTTCTTCGCAACTTAAATACCAAAAGCTATGCTATCTGTTGATGATGATTTTTCAAAATCTGTAATTTTAGTACTGAATTGTATTCTTAAATTAAATCCCCTTTATTTCAAACTCCTATCGTTTCTTTTATTTCATTACTTAAATCGAAAAGTCTTAGGACCTATTTGGGGTGTATGGGAATGAGACTATTACTTTGAAAGTCATTAAATGTGTTTGTTTTGTGTGCCCATGAATGAAATGAGTATATCATTCATTACCCACCAATTTGATATCTACAAAATTCATGGGCCCCTCGCTTTTCCACTACAAAATTCAAATATCTATACACTTTTCATACCAAATTTTGTCATCCAAACACAAACAAATGTAATGATACACTTTTTTATATTTATTGTCATTCTATCTCATACCAAATCCGATACTCATTGTGATTCCTAGCAACAAACCAAACAACCCTTTAAATAAGGGTGGAAACGAACCGAGCCGCTCGTGAAAAGCTCGATTAGGGTAAACATCTAGTCGAATTCAAGATTCCTAAAAGATAACAATATAACTTTAAGTAAAATTTGTCCTCCCCCAGTTATAGCTAACTCAACTAACTAAAGAAAAGAATAAAAATTATAGATACAAAATCGATTCCATTTCATACATTTATACAACCTACAACGAAAGAATACCCAATAAAAATAATACTCTTTTTTAATTATAGTCTAATTTTTCATTTTGGGATATCCCAAAATAATTGTTCACTTCTCATTTGAACCAATCTGAAAATATCTTATTGGTTGAAATTTGTAATCCCCACTTTTGTTAAATTATGTATTTTTTTTCTGGTGACAATAGTTTTGGGACGAAGAGAGTGACATGAATTATTAAGTAATGATAACGAAATATAATTATATGCTTCAACTAATTCCCACTTCATTCATCACTTTAAACACTGAACATGTATTTTCTTTCTTAATCTCCATTTTCAGTCTTCTCACATGTCTTGATCTTATTGTTAGATGTACTTTTAGGTGTTAGTTTTAGAGATTGATTATCGAATAGTATGTAGTGGACTATATTGCATCAATTTATGATAACTTATAAGATCGATCTCTTTTCTTTTTTAGGCGTGTATCAATTAGCATCATTGGAAATTGTCAATTTTTTTAGATTATACTGATCACACATTGCATATCTATATTGGTTCTGCATCTATACTATGCATCCTTAAACTGGATATTCTTGCATTATCTTGAACGTGATATGCATTATCATCATCCTGCATCTAAAAAACTGGATGTTTAAACTGCATTGTGTTCATATTCTAACTATATCCTTGTGCCTCAAGCTAAAAGCCGAACTGAAAAACAGAAAACGAATTTAAAAAGCAAAAAATATTTGATGTTGATTAGAGTAAGGTTTTTAAACCATGAAAAAGGAATTAAAATCGCTCTCAATGATCGGTTATTAAAAAACTGACGAGGATCAAAAACAGAAACCTTAACCTCGAAAAGTAATTGATTGTTTTGGATGGACTATATATGAATTGTTGAAGATGGAAATCTTGTGTGATGAGGGAGAAAACACTTTGCTGACCCTCATTCCTATTATTTTACGTCATTCACGCAGCCCTTTGAAAGTCACAGAATTTACAAACATGGCATTGTGAATTACAACCACAAATTTAGATATCCGATGGTCCATAATTTGTCCTACACTTTTTACTTTATCTTGATATTTTAGTTGAACTCTTCTCTTAATATCACTCCAATCCTTACAAGCATTAATGTGATGTTGCACAACTTCATAATGTCGCAGGGGAACCACATGGAAAAATTGAAGATTGGACTAAATGATATAAATGAGGCTACCAAGAATTTTGATGACGCATATTGCATCGGGTCTGGCGGATTCGGTAAAGTATACAAAGCAGATCTTGAACATTTTGATAGCAGTAATTCCTCATCGAAAGAAGGGGTGGATAAATGCGATTTACCCAGAAAACGAAGCACGGTAGCCATAAAGCGCATTAACAATCAAAGAGGAGAACAAGGGTTCATCGCAGAAATTGAAACTCTTGCTAGTTGTAAGCATGAGAATATAATCACTCTTCTTGGTTTTTGTTATGAAGGTAGTGGTGCAATGATCTTGGTTTATGAGCATGCTTCGAAAGGAAGTCTTGAAAACTATTTGGGAAGCGGTGATCTTAATTGGTTGCAACGTCTAAATATATGTCTTGATATTGCACATGGTTTGAATTACATTCACAACAACACAGATCACGGAAAACAAAAGATGATACACCGTGACATCAAGAGCGAGAATATTCTATTGGGAGATAATTGGAAGGCAAAGATTGCGGATTTTGGGCTCTCCAAATTCCACCCAACAAATCAATCGGCCAGCATTATCTATACCAATATGATTGCAGGTACAAATATGTATTTGGATCCAGAATATCAGAACTGTGGTAAATTACATAAGAAATCAGACATTTATTCGTTTGGAATAGTGTTGCTTGAGATCTTGACTGGGAGGTTAGCCTATGATTCTGTATACACCAAGGTGGATGAGAAGGGAATTGCACCAATCGCAAGGGATCATTTTGGAAAAGGAACAATAATGGAAATAGTTGATCACAAGATAAAGGAGGAGACCGATGAACATGTCTTTTCATTAAAAAAAGGACCCAATAAAGAGTCTTTGGACATATTCTTAGAAATCGCATTTGGATGTGTGGCAGAAACTCAAGCGCAACGTCCAACAATAGAAGTTGTCATCAAAGAACTCAAAAAAGCGTTAAACTATCAGGTAAGACAATGAAATTTTAGATAGCAAGTACTAGTTTCAGTTTATTTTTTACTTATCAAATTAACTTGATTCACAGGAGAACCACAAGGATAACCTTAAACTGTCACTTGAAGACATAAAGGTAGCTACGCAAGAGTTTAGTCAAGACAACATCATTGGACATGGAGAATTTGGGAATATTTACAGAGGAGTAGTTACTCACGCTCATGTACACAATATCATTGCAGCAAAGCGGTTGGATAAGAAGTTTTTTGCAAGAGATGTTGAATTTATGACAGAGTTGGAAATCCTTATGGATTATAAACATGAAAATGTGATTGTTTTTGTAGGCTACTGTGATGAAGAGGATGAAAAGATTATTGCATATGAGTATGCATCGAGAGGTAGTCTTGATAAGTACTTGAGCGATGATAGTCTTACGTGGGTGATGCGGCTTAAAATATGCATCGATATTGCAATTGGGTTGGAGTTTCTTCATGGAAATGTTTCAAGTCCAGAAATGGTAATACATAGGGACATCAGCAGCAGCAAGATTCTACTATTTGATGACTGGAATGCAAAATTTACAGGTTTTGGGCATTCCTTAGTATGTTCAACAAATCAAAATGTAGACAATGTCATCGACAATGTTACAGGCACAATCGGCTATCGTTACCCATTACACTCAAAAACAGGCTTCTTAACAAAAGAGTCTGATATATTCTCACTGGGTGCGGTTTTATTTGACATATTGTGTGGGAAACTTTCATCCGAAAAGCTAGATGATGAGTATCTTTATTTACCCTTTTTGGCTAAACAACACTACTATGAAGGAAAACTTGATAAGTTAGTGTTCGAGGGTATCAAAGAACAAATTACGCCACAGTCATATATTATCTTTACAAGGATTGCCTTTCAATGCTTACATCACAGGAGAGAAAGATGGCCAATAGCTCATGAAGTGGTCATACAGCTTAAGAAAGCATTGGAATTCCAGGTAAGTTTCTATATTTTGACAAAACTGGCCTTTAACTATTTTATAAACTGTAAGAAAGTAGTTGTATGAAACATGAGTTTATTAATTGATTAATGTATATACAGGAGGACAATGAGAAATGGAAGCCCAAATTGCCAAAAGACTATAAAGAAATAATCCAGATGTCAAAGTACCCAGAAGTTTATTCTGCCAAAAAGAAAGAGGAACTTTACAACATTTTTTCTAAAGGAATCCTCCTTCAACAAGACAAAGTGGTAATCGGTTAATCTTGTATCTCGTTTATTTGGTGTTTTCCAGTTTTCTATATATTTTATCCTTTTTGAGCCTGAATTATGTTTTGTTATATATCAGCTGTTGTCATTCACTGGTCATGGAGAAAGAAATGAAATGGTTTCAGCGACAATGTTTTCCTACAAAAACACTTGTCCACATGAGCGGAAATCTCTTCCAGAATCAAGGTTATTCTCTCTAACTCTATCTTTCTGTTAATATTAAGTGTTAAGCGTAAGTACATTTTATTTTTGCTTTTTTTTAAAAACTAAATACGAGTATATAATTATAATCCAATCGGATCAACTTAAGAACCCATTTGACTATTTATTAGACTTACTTATCACAATGACTTCCTGCACTAAGATTACATAAAACATATTTGAATTCCTTTGAATCCCATGCACCTTCATCTATCGCTCTTTTACACTTGAGACCCAAACCATCTGTATGACTAAACTTCAGACCTCGTCTTATTAGGTTAATAACAAAAGTAGTCCTGCATACATACATATCAACAGTGAGTACTGATGTTGTACAAGACAAAATACATTTGAAAACTTACTATAATTTTGTAAACCTCCTAATCATGCGGTTGAGGTAGCCCGTGTTGTGGGTCCTTTGTTCTCATGACCGTGATTTTTAAATTTTCTAGCATCTTGATAGTGTTTATATAATGTACCTCCCTTTATTTAAAAAAATATTTGTTTGATACAATAAATTTTAATATAGAAGTGCATGGGAATAAAGGCTATGACTGATTTGGACTTGGATGTTTATAATATGTGCAGCTTTGGGACAATAGTGGAGATATTAGATATTTCCGACTTGAACATCGAAATCATGACAAGAGCTCAATTTTTATCTCCTAATGTTGTTTATGGGGTCTATTTAGTCTTCAAACTTAGTGATTCAAGGAAATTTTCAAGTAAACCGATGTGTGTTAACCTAAAGTATAGAAAGGGACTTGAAGATCTACATGCATATTTTGCAACATGGAGAGACAAGGATTGGATGATGATTGAGTTGTACCAATTCTTGAATCAGAATGAAGATGTTGTTTTTGAGTTTCTACTTGAGAGCTTTTCATCACACTATTGTGGGGAAAATGCGGTTTATGTTGAAGGAATTGAATTTCGAACAATTGACAAAGTAAGTTTGAAATTAAATCCCTTGGTTCCATTATATACTCTTTTGTTTATATTATATAAAGAAGTCGGATGCATGCCAAAAAGTTAAACTAAACCCATGTAGCCATGTTCTATGTTGCATATTTAACATGGTTTGTACATAGGCGAAACATGAAGAAATCGGAAAATTGAAGGAAGTCCAACAAGTCTTGAAATCAAACTTCAATGTGGATCAGGTGCAACAATTGCCAACTAACTTTGAAGAAATATTCAAGGTATGCAGAAACTACAACGAGTTGTTCTGGTTGGGCGAGATCAATGAAAAGAAACTTCTTGTGCTTTCGGCAAAGGCAGTTTTATACAAATTATCTAATGCGGATCATTTTACTTCAAACCCATTAGCGAAGTCCAGGTTCTTTTCTTATATTATAGCAATTTTTTTTTGCAGTTTCATTTGACTAGGGGCGGCAATTTCTGATGCTACATGAAACACGACCCGAGACCGATACGAAAATAAACGGGTTAGGGTTGGGTGTAACCAAGTTTCGTTCCATGTTCGGGCACAATTAACCTATTTAGCCAGTGGAACTCTAATCCACCAACCCAATTGGATAAGCAGATTAAATGAATCGTGTTCAGAACATATAGTTAAAGAAGTTACAAGTATGACCCAATTATTTAAACAAGTCATGTTCGGATTGGGCTATCCTAACCCACCAACCGAACCCCACACGGATTGACAGCCCTACCTTTAACCGCTAAACTTTTTTGATTGTACATCCAAATATGTAGTTTTATGGTTAACAATTAAAGATTTGTGAATAAATTGCTGACAAAAGATTAACTTCCTGGATTTAGTTTCCTGTCTATATGTATTACTTCATCCTTAATCCATCCTACATGCAGATTTCAAGAGGTGATTGAGCTTTTACCAAAACAAGTATTTCATCTCAATTGCACAATCAAAAGTCAAATGTTGTCACCAAATACAGAATACGTGTGTTACCTTGTATTCAAGCTTTCAGAAAAATGCGAGGGGTTGCATTGTCCGGTAGAAGTACGAGACATACTCCACAAAGAAAACAATGAGGCTGAATTTGTTTATTTTATAGCCCCAAGCCAATTGAACATAAATGGTATGACTCGTGTTCCAAAACAAAGAGAAGATGGATGGATGGAGATTCAAGTGTGGAAGTTTAACTCAGCTCATGAATTCAAGGATGACTCTCTTTCTATGAAAATGAAATTTACAAGCCATGAAGGAACTATGTCTGGCCTCATTGTATGTGGCCTCGAGTTTAGGCCAATATAAAAGAACCGAGTTTAGGCCACTATAAAAGAACCATCTCCCGTATTTTGTCTATTTGTTGCTCCGGATAATTATAAAATTATGTTTGAAGCTAAGGTTCACCTCATCTATGTTTAAAATAACTTTATATATGTATGTTTATGTGACTATTATTTGGGTTGGCAAAGGTATTTTAAGAGTTCAGACATCCATGATATATCAATGCCAATCCCTTTCATTTCGTACCATTGACTCGTGCCAGTTGTAGGATATTTTTTGTATAATATGGAAGTCTTGATTTATGTAATTAGAAGAAAGTTCAATTCCCTCTTCAGTGATACATGCTGACAACAGCCATGGAAATACTTTTGTTTAGAATACCTAAGATGTGTGCTTTTCCCCTTCACATACCATGCCTCGAACTTGCCACCAATTGATTACAAATCAAACTCGTAACCATTGATCGAGCCACACAAAGACAGGAAAAACAATCATGGAAATTACAATGCATATTAATAAGAAAACATGTTACATACAAAACACAAACCTTTCAGCAGGCTGTTCAATGCTCGGGTGGCAATGGCTTCGTAAACGTGTACCCAATTTGTGGAATTAGATTCTTTGGTCCCAAACAAAGAATAAGCTTTAGTTAGATTTTTGACATATTTACAGCTTGTGGTTACGTAGTAAAATATCTAACTTTTACTAGGACAAAAAATTAGCCGTAGATCTATGGAAGACCTGCCTTGATACTAGTAGCAACATCCCTGCTAACCGATCACTACCAGTCTTAACCTAGCTAGATCAGCCCTAACTGCACAATCGACATTGGCCTCAACTGATCCTGTTCTATTGACAAAATGTTATTCAGAAAGCCTTTAAATAACCCAGATAGAAACCAACTAAAAGGGGACATCATATAGTCAAGGACTTTATGGGCACGAAAGTCAACTTTCTCTTAAAGCTAAAATCGGTCAACCATGAAAACCTAATTTACATGCATTGAAATGATACACCAGAGTAAAGGATAGTCATTAAAGAACATTTCTTGGTGCCTTGTATAATTATGTTACATGATGGATCATGTTTCCAGGAAGTTTAGACAGATTGTTGTTGAAAGGTCAATGAATTTGGACACCAGAATCGTTTATCGGTAGTTGAATGAAATCCAACCCGTTTTCATCCAGAGAGGAAAGTCACATCTCATGTAATTAAATTGAGTCGCACAGCAACTATTTGATATAATGTTTGTTTTAATAGTGTTGTTAATTGGTCATGTTAGTGAGACCCTTTGAGAGTTGTTGCGGGTTAGAATTGTTCTGCGGACTTAAATCGTCATGAAGCAAATGGCCTTTTTTTTACTGGAGATTAAGTCTTTATTGAGCGAAATCAGAGAATATAGTAGCACCCCTCAAACCTATTTGTTATAAATGGAAGTATAAAATGTGCATGATAATGCAGACCTTCTTTGAACGTTTTTATTGGGAGTGATCGAGAAGATGGTAATTGTTGAATGCTCATAGAGTTTAAGGACTTGTGTGTTTATTGGGTTATGAGAGTTGGGTTTATTAGTGGATAATTAGGCCCAACCCGGTTTGTGGGTTTTGGGAATTAGGGTTTTACCATTATAAATATTGGTCACCAATTAATTCACCGCATCCTCGGTTCACACACACTATTCACACCTTAAAAAACACACGCACTCACATTATCTCTCAAAAAATACCAACAAACATCAATGTCTAGTAGCTGCCATGGTAAAGCCACCGCACCTCCACCATTGATGGTGCCGGTGACAGCTCCGGCGAGGAGTGGGAATGGGTCAGCTGGGAGAGAAATTATTATAAAAGCTAACCATTTTTTGGTTAATATTGGTAACATAGATCTTCATCAGTATGATGTGACAATTGCTCCGGAGGTAACCTCCATGACCAAGAGAAGAGATATCATGAAGTTACTCAGACATTCATATGGTGATTCCCACTTGGGTAATCTGCTGCTAGTGTATGATGGGAAGAAGAGTGCATTTGCTGCTGGGCCTCTGCCGTTTAGTTCAAACGAGTTTGTTGTCAAACTTACTCAACAGAATGGGCGGGATCGTGAGTTTAAAGTAACCATCAAGTTTGCTGCAAGAAAAGAGCTTAATCATTTGAGGCAGTTTTTAGCTGGGAGACATAAAGATAATCCCAAGGAGACTATCCAAGCTCTGGACGTGGTTCTTCGAGAGTCTGCTATTAAAGATTGTACGATAGTGAGGAGATATCAGATTAAGGTAATCCAAGGTTTTTGTCAGAGGCTTCGACCAACACAGTCGGGTCTGTCGCTAAGTATTGATATGTCGAGGAGGGCCTTTCATGTAAAGCAGTTGTTAATAAATTTTGTTTTTTGGCTGTTAGGAACAGCCATCACTAGTACAAAAACAAGATTTGGTCACGCATGGTCGAAATGGAACGGCCACACATTCGCATATTTGTGTGGCTGAAGGTACGAAAATTGACAATATTTACTAATTAGTCACACATGAAAATTTTGATTGTGTGACCATTACAACTGTATCGCCACACAATTGAACATTGTGTGGCTAAAGGTATCTGGTGATTTTTTTTCAGATCATTTAGCCACATATGAATTTGGAACGCGTGACAAATACAAGTAACCTTGATGCGTTAGTCACATGAAGTAATTTTTTGTGTGTCCAAATCATAGAGTCAAGTTTTGTCACACATTATTTAAGGGTGACCGATATGTTTTGCCAACTCTTTAGCCACATCTGAAATTGGAACGAGTGACAAATGAAAAGTGAGGTTGCAACATTAGTCACGATATACATATAAACAGTGACAAATATATGTCACACACTTGAACACTGTAAACAAAAGCCATATATGGTCACACTAAATGTTTTGTCACACATTCGTTAAGTGTAGCCAAAATCAAGTACATATGTTCACGTAAGTTAATATGTGTGTTTAAAGTTTAGTTTGTGTTAGCTTGCCAAAAGCTAATCTATAAAGTCACATTTGCTACTAACACCGTGACCAAATGCCACATATGGTCACGCTAAACGTTTTGTCACACATATTATTTAAGTGTTGCCAAAATCCAGTACATATGGTCACGTAACTTAATACGTGGCCATTGGATGATCAATAGTCACTCAAAATACACGTTTCGTCACTTTAAACACCATATGGTCACACTTATTAACACTTTTAGCCACTTTATGGTTAATTGTATGTGACTAAATACCCAAAACAAACATGTTTTGTGTGACTAAATGTTAGAAAAGGCCACACAAACATAAAATTCATGTGGCCATTGGATGATCAATAGTCACATTATTGCTAAGATATCTCTTCCTAAGATATATCTACGCGTACATATGCCTTCCCTAAACTCTAATAAACTATTATGTTTTTCATAAACAGAACTAACTACGAATACTACCAGACTTAACTGTTATACTGCCAGTATTATTGCTGTTGAGCTTTTGATTCAATTAACCTCAAAAGCTGATAGCATGCATCATCCTTTATTTCACCTAACAGCTTCTTCTCATGCATAGCCCTGCAAATACTGTTTGGAAGTGGATACTCCACTTCTGTAAGCGTATAAATAATTGCAGTTTCTAATTCCAAACAGTGCACCTGACAAGTGTGGAAATATCTCCATCTGATCACTTGTTCTTGACAGGCCAGCTTCCACATTTCATCATCAGCATCTGGTGTCTCAAACATGGTCTTCAAGTCACCCTAGAGGACTCTTTCATATTCCTCTTCAGGTCTCTCGTCACCATGCTTCTCCATCATCAGCTGGTACATGGTCTTTAAATCATCCCTGGACAAATCACTCAATAAACCAGGAAAGTTCACATATATAGTGTCTGTGTGATTTTCCCTTACTATCAGGTAAACTACCTTTTTCCCATTTTTGATGATCTGAACCTTTGCAATCTTAGCAGGAAGTGATGAACCTGTAGGAATGGAGCCCATGGTAAACTCTTCTAATGACGGTTCATCAACCTTATCCTTCATGTAATCTTCCACTTCCTTCTTAACATTTGTCTTATCCTTTTTCACTCCTTTCTTTCCAGTGGATTTCTTCCTTGTCATATTCAAAACTGGTTGCCTAACCTCAGCTTCCTCCTCTTTCTTTATAGTTCTTGGCTTATCACCAAGGTTTTCAGCTTCTGCAACCTTTTCACTCTCTGTAATCTTCTGCTTCTTAGCATCCTTTGGTTGAAGATTGTAACCCTTCCTTTTTAGCGTTGAAGCTTCCAACTCAGAATCCATTGGAATAAATTTTTTATTTTGGTACACCACTTTTTCAAATTCTGCTTTTAGTTCATCAGGCTTCAATTTCCTTAACTGGCTCAACTTCCAGGTAGGATTCCCTTGATTTTTGACGTAGTGGATCATATAATCCCTTTGCTCAGCTTTGGTCGAGGGTCTTTTCATCCTTTCTCTTTGTCTCTGCTCTCTAAGAAGCCTCTTCTTCACATTAATTATCTCAACCATTTTACTTGCATAGTCTTCTCCGCCAATTTCAGGAAGGATATCTCTGTTTACTAATATTCTGGCCTTTATAGTAACCCATTCTTCATCAGTGTAGAATTTGACAGATTCCTCAATTTCAGCTTTCCTTTTCATTTGTTCTTCAGTTAATTATGGTTCCTCCTCAAGACTTTTGGCAATCAGCTCATCATTCACTGTTTGTTCTGCACGTTTAGCTTCTTCAGTCACATCCTCTGCTAGAATCCTAGCAATCTCAGCTAAGCTAGCTTCATCTTCTGTGAGTTGCTTTTTGGTCTTCACTGGCTCAGAAGATTCTGCACGTTTAGCTTCTTCAGCCGCATCCTCTGCTTGAATCCTAGCAATCTCAGCTAAGCTAGCTTCCTCTTCTGCGAGTTGCTTTTTGGTCTTCACTGGCTCAGAAGATTCTTGCACTATTCCTTTGCCTTTCGTATGCACAAACTCCTCACCAGTACTACCTGGATCACTACCAGGATTAATATGTTCAGTACTAGTATTAACTTCAGCATCAAAGCGAGTATTAAAATCTTCATCAGAAGCAGATTTAATTTTAGCACCACCAGACTTATCTTTAGGAAAGTCACCAGACTTATCCACTCCACTAGAACTTGCAGCTTCTTTATCCAGTCTCTTCTTAAAGGATTTCTTGTGAATCAAATTCTTAACCAAGATTTCAGCTACTTCCAATCCTTGAGAACTAATTTGAGTTTCCTCAGAGGATTCGTCACCTTCTGAGTCTGTAATGTCTATCCCTGTCTGTTTGAATTCCCCCTCCAATTTCTTAACTCTTTTGCGAGTAGTCCCCAATGACTTCTTGGTCTTCTTCAATTTTTTCTCCAACTCATCAACCCTTGAAATTAGTTGTGGAACCAGTAGAAGTAGATCTTCCATAGATAAGGAACTGGGTTCTGCTGTAGTAGTGGGTGTTGGAGGTTGTGGTTGAGGAATCACTGGCGGTTCTTCCTTATGGTCTGAAGGTGAAGGTGGTGGGGGTGTTGGTGTCCTCTGTTCAAACTCTGTTTTTTCTGGTTCAGATGTAGGTTGAGCCTGAGCTTCTGATGTAGCAGTAGGAGATGGAACAGATGTAGATGTACCTTCAGGGTCAGTAGCAACAGAACGCAACATAGCAGACAAAAGTGGCTTGTGTGCCCCTTCAAAACCCCTTTTCATATTACCAAATATCTTTTTAGTGAACGGGAGAGCAATGCAAGGATGTTTGCTTGTTGTTTCAACATTTAAGATCATTTGCAAAAATCTTGGGTACATCAAAAACTTTTTCTTATTCTTGGAATTAGCAACCATGGCATCAAAAATCATTTTTGAAAAATTGAAGAGTCTGCCAGTAGAGAGACATACCAATGCAGAAGCAATATTGATTCCAAATTGATCCCATCCACCACTTTTAGAGCTCATACAATGTAAAATATGATGCACAAGGAAACGTCATTGTGGCGTAAAATGACTCTTCCAAAAAGTGAATGTTCCATCAGTTGGATATCCCATATTTTCCAATCCCTGAAAGAGGTCATCATTTAGCAACATTGAAATCCCTGAGGCATCAGCCAATTGAAGCTTGCTTCTGACTGATTCCTCAGTGATTGAATACTCTAACGTATCAATAGTTGCATTTAACTCTAGTGTCCCATCAGCAATAGTTCTAGCAGTAGCAGTATGCCAGAACTGCTTGACTAGGGAATCATAGATAGTTGGATTATGAGTAAGGGCATACCTGATATGACTACCCTTTAGAAAGTCCACTATATGCTCGAAGCCTGTGCTTTCAGCAGGCTTTTTGAGAAATCCCACTTGATTGTGCTTGTCTACAAACTTTAATTGTGCCATCTCTTATGTTAATTGAAGAACTGGTAGTGCAGGGTAATTAGGGTTTAGTGCTGGTAAGGAGACTTAATCGAAATAAAAGAAATAAAATTTTAAATATTAGGATAAAGTAATTAAAGGATAAATATGAATTCTAAAAATAAAAATTATCCATATAAATACTTCTGACCACCTAAAAGTAAATCGCTTTTTTTTTTTACTTTTTGCACTACCAGACTAAAGAATGGTCAAACAGACTTAATAATGACATCACCAGAATTAACTCTGTACTATAGCACATCAACTAGCACAGCTTCCATACATCTTCAATCTGTGAGAATTTTTGCTTTTCAACATATCATTAAACAAAAAAATATACCTAACAGATTTAACTAATATTAAGTCTTGTATTATAAACATAAATCCTTAAAAAAGTACAAAAAATCGAATGTCTATATGCTTTAAAAGAGTGTAATATGATAAAGGTAGAGTGTGACAACTTGACCATAACATGGTTCACTTGGACTTTCGTATAACAACACCTCCACAGTCGGTTCGAAAGTAGTCAGTTCGTGATTCGTTACCCAAGTCACGTCGATCCACACGTGGCAATATGTTATCATTGTGCTGGTGAATGATGGTACTAAATTCCTCATCGGCTTCGTCATACTTATCTTTGTAATTCTTGGGAGGTGTCTTAAACACAATAGACAATTTTTTATCTACCTGGTCTTTCACATAAAACACTTGTCGTGCTTGTGCGGCTAATATGAACGGATCAACCTTGTGGCCTAAACTATTCAGGTCAACCAATGTATACCCAAGATTATCGCGTTTCACACCACCAGCTTTGTGATTAACCCAGTCACATTTGAAAAGAGGAATTTGCATGTAACGGTAATCTAGTTCCCATATCTCCTGTAAAACCCCATAATAATATGCTTTTCTTGTGGTTGCAACTTCTTTAGATATGTGCATACCTAATGCCTCAACACTAACCCCACTGTTCTGGTAAACTTTGCCTTCATGATCTTTCATACGAAAAGTATACCCATTGATGTGATATGCATCGTATTTCACTACGGTGGCGCGTGGTCCATAGGATATCCACCTTACAGTTTCTGATACACTTTCTTTGTCGATTTGTAACTCTCTCTCAACCTGAATTTCATTACAAGTATATATTAGCTCAAAAGAATAAGTACACCAATTTTCAGATCAAAATGAGCTGAGAAATAAGGTTTAGAAAGGGTATGTTGAGTAACATAAGATTAATTACTTCTTTGCATAACCACTTGGCAAAAGATTTGTTGTGCTCATTCTCCAGAAATGCTATTCGTTTACCTGGGTTTTCTGCTTTCACAACTTGCTTGTGTCGCCTGAAACAATGTGTTTGATTATTAGATTTGATACATCATTTTCAGTAACGAAATAGACATGTGTTAGTAAGACTTACTCGATATACGGTACAATTTTATCTGTATTATTTATTACATACAAATGTGCTTTCTGAAAGAGTTCCGCAGAAACTTCAGTTGATTTGCTGGCCGACAATGGATTTCCTTCCTCATTTTCATCTGTTTCATGTTTCTCAGGTGGGATACCAACAGTTTTCATCGATTTATGATATTCGCTAAAAAACTCTATTGTTTCTTCCGCAATAGTCTCCTCAGCAATGCATCCTTCTGGTTTATTTCTGTTCCGCACATGTCCTTTAATAACCTTCATACATCTTTCGAATGGATACATCCACCGAAAGCATATGGGACAGCATAATTTTACCTCCCGAGTTAGGTGCATAGTCAAATGTATCATAATATCAAAGAATGATGGAGGAAAGAACTTCTCGAGTAGGCACAGTGTCACTACCAGTTCTGCTTGCATATTGTCTAGTTCTTGCAATATTATATCTTTGCAACATATTGACTTAAAGAAAAAGCAAAACTTGATAATAGCATATCGTGTGGGTGGGTGCATGATTGAACGTATTGCAATTGGCAGAAAGTCTTGCATTAGCATGTGATAGTCATGCGATTTTAGGCCAATGAGCTTCCTATCCTTTAGGCTGACCAAAGAAGAGAAATTTGAACAATAGCCTTGTGGTACCCTGATGTTGTGTAAAGTTTCACAAAAAATATCTTTTTCATCATTCGTTAATGTGTAACCTGCTGGAGGTAGTGTTGTTTTGTCTTGTTCTTGCATAGCAAACAACTCTTGTTTTACCCCCAACTCAGCCAGATCCAATCGAGCATTCAGTCCATCTTTCGTCTTTCCTGGAACATGTAGCAAAGTTCCGACGAGACTCTCAGCAACATTCTTTTCTACATGCATAAAATCAATACAATGTGGAACAGAATTATGCCTCCAATACCTATGTTTTCGATACCAAATGTTGAATTTCTTCCAATACGCACCTTTTTGTCCGTTTACATGGCTTGAAGTACCCTCTACTTCTGTTATGTTTCTTTTCTGCTTTTGAATCTTCCCACCTCTGCCTCTCGTATCTTCTTGGTTTTCTGATGCATTATTGTTTGTTCGTTTTCCTTTTCCCCACTTATTTTCAATATGTTGTACCTCGTTGTATATTTGTTCCCCGGTCATTAGGTTTAGAGCCGGGAGAAATTCTTGTTGTCCATTAAATGCCTTCCTTTGCCTTCTAAACGGATGGTCATATGGTAGATATCGTCTGTGACCAACATAACTTTGCTTGGATGAGGCAGAAAGTCTAACACAGTTTGTATCTTTCCCACATACTACACAACCTTTGAATCCACTGTACGGGCAGCCACATAATGTACCAAGTGCAGGGTAATCATTTATTGTCCATAACACAAGGGAACGTAGATTAAAGTTATCTTTTCTGGATGCATCATATGTATCAACCCCTGTATCGAATAAGGTTTGCAGATCATCAACTAACGGTTCTAAAAAAACATCGATATCATTTCGCGGGTATCCCGATATTAATACCGAAAGTATGATAAACTTTCTTTTCATACACAACCATGGAGGAAGGTTGTATATGACCGTTAAAACTGGCCATACACTGTGATGCCTATTTCCTGAGTTGACGTCAACCCCATCAGCCGATATTCCTAGCCGTAGATTTCTTGGATCTTCAGCAATTTTGGGGAAATTTTCATCTATGGTACGCCATGACTTTGAATCTGCGGGGTGACGTAACACACCATCGGTTATCCTCCGTGTCGCGTGCCATCTTAAATCCTCTGAAATACTTTCTAGCTTAAATAGTCGTTGCAGTCTTGGTATAATTGGAAAGTACCACATTACCTTTGCTGGAATGTTTTTGTATACTTTCTTAGTCTTATTATCCACCTTCCATCTTGATATCCCACAAGTTCGACACGCAGTCAAATCCTTGTCACCCTTCTAGTAAAGAAGGCAGTTGTTGATACATACATGTATCTTTTTGTATCCTGATCCCATCAATTTCAAATATTTTTTAGCTTGATAAGTTTTTCCACCATTTCGTTACCAGCAGGCAGCATTTTCTTTAACAATCCTAGTAATTCAGTAGAGAACTTATCAGAACATCCGTACTTACCCTTCAAGTTGAGTAGTTTAACTATTGCGGACATCTTTGTGAAGTCAGGACATCCTGCGTAAAGAGGCTTCTCTGCGTCTAATAATAATTGTTGAAACTTGAAAAGATCATCCTCATCAAAATTATCTTTTGTAGCATTAACCATTTCTACTGTTGCTGGGGCATCTGTTGGAATATCTGAAGCAAAATCTGTGTCGTCAACAAACTCTGTTGTAGCATTAACAGGTGTTTCGGTACTCATTGACGACTCATCCTTCTCTTCATGTTTAGTCCAGTTTAGGTAGCTTAGATCAAACCCATTGCTGAATAAATGGAACTGCACTTTCTCCACTTTATGCTCTATGTGGTTTAAACAATCTGTGCACGGACATGGCATTGAAAGATCATTTTTCTTAACTCGTGGGTCGATGTTCCCCATCTTTCGCAAGTTGTGTACTGCATAATCAATAAACGCTGCTACTCCATCAACATAAGATTTGTTGGTCCTGTTAGTTCCTATCCAAGACTTGTCCATGTTTATAAATGTGTCCCACTTATCCGAGCAGCAATGTATATAAATGTAGTCCCTGCAGGCATGTTAAAAAGACAGTCCAAGTTATTGAAGATTATACAAGACAACATCAAACTTCAATTGATGATCTTAAAAGTTAAAAAAGACATTCCAAGTAATGAGGATAGCTCAAAGATTGAATGTGGTATTGAATTATGCTAAGAATTGAACAAAGTCTAATGAAACAGTTCCTAAAGGGATGTTTGGGTCAAGGAAAAATAAGAAATTAACTAGCTAAATTATGGTTCCATGTTCATGTGGTAACAGGCTTAACAGGGTCTCTTAAATTTTTTAACCAATTAACTATCTAAATTTAACAAGAAACTGACATAATTTACAAGAGGATATCTCGAAACAACTGTTCAATTAGCTAATAGGCTTAACAGGGTTATTTTATGTGTTAGAACGATGTGTACAAAAGGAAGATAACAATACTTACCACTGGTGAGGGGACTGGTGGGTCTATGTGACAACTCGTACTTTCAGGTCATTTTTTCAAATCACAATTCATGCTTCATTATTCATCGTTTATCGTAAACTAGGTTTACAAGTATCAAATTCGCGTAACCTTAATGGTTTAGCTGCGAATTCATGAACAATCATTCAGGACATTTCATGTAGACTAAGTTTAGTCTACATTTCATTAACATCATTGTCATCATATTAGTTCATGCATGGTTTTGCATTTTACGTTAAACGTATAAATTTTCATATTAAATAAACGTTATAGCGTAATTAATTATTTTGAATAATTGATCCGTTACTTCCAAAAATTATCCCGATATATTTTTATACTCATATTAAGTTTATAAAATAATATTATGAGTTTACCCAGTGTTTTAAATTTATTTTGTATATAAATTGTTATATTTATATAATTACGACGGTTTTCTTAAATATTACCCGATTATTATTATTTCACTCAATTTTTGCAAGAAATGTATTTTTATAATTTTTATGACCTAAATATATTTTATCTTGACCCGTGAAAATTTATTTTTATCTAACGCTACCCTAAATATTCAAATGTGTACACAACTTACCACAAGTCTTCAAGTAACTCACATTTAATCATACTTATACAATTAAAAATATATATATATATGTAATCACTAAGTGTATATCACCCTTGTCGACAACAAGGGTGAGTCACTTCATTTTTTCACAAAATATCTAAAGATTACATACACATATATCATATTATACACATTAAACACATACTCATTCATTTCCACAAAGTGTAAGATCAAAAACTATCTTTCTCTCTTCTCTCAAAAACCGGCAGCCACAAGGAGCAAGAAGAAGATCATCATAAAAATTTTCAAGACAAGGTTTTTAACACACTAGTATCACTTTTGTTTAAGGTTTTGAAATATAAACCTTGGGTGATTAGGAAAAATCCTTTGTTCTCATAAACCTCATCAAGTTACTAGTAAGCATTCATATTCATCATAATATTTCATATTCATTGTTTTGGTCATTTCATTTTATTTGAGAAAACATGCAAGTCTCATGAGGTTTATACCACTTTTTCATTGATTTTAAGAGTTATGTATATATAAGTCATCCTATAATTACTCCTTGTTATATATTATTTTTGGTGATGTCTAAGAACCCATGACACCCTAAGAAGGTGTATGGTAGGATTAGAATAGCTTCGGAGTTGTTTTGAATGGGTTAGAATAGGTTTGGCGCGAGAAAAACTCATTTCGACAAGTTTACTTAAGGGTCTGTCCTTATTTTTGAAATCTGGAATTTTTGACAGTAGGTAAAAATTTTTGGACTAGATATTTAGAAAATACACTTTAAAACGAAAACGTGGCCGCTTGAACGGGTTAAAACGGAGATATAACGAAGAAGTTATGAATTTTTCAACTTAAGCGACGAAAACTATAAAATTCTGAAAATTCAGCATGTTACGTCTACTTTGTACGAGTCAAAAATGAGGCTTAGGCGTTATAAATTGTGTCGACTTATCAAAAATATATTAGTATACTTTGATACGAAGCTAAGGACATATAAAACGTAGAAAACGGACTTGTAACGATTAAATTATACACGTTTACACAAAGTTGCCGTAACTTCATTATATAAGAAAAACTATTATATTTCTATTAGACAAGTATTACGGCAACAAGTGACCATGTTGAAGGTCATTTTTAACATTGATGTAGAACTTTTTATAAAGTGATGTCTACTAGTAAAAGTAAGTTCGCCAAGCATATTTTCCAAAATGTCCGACCGTTTGTCATGCGGAGTTGTAATGAATAAAATACGGTCACATAGACTTTGCCGGAAACCACCCTTAAACGATATTTTGGACAAAAGTACCATACTTAACCTATATTTTTCTCTATGATCGAGACCTCTAGGATGAAAACTTAAACGCTAAAACCTTGAGATAATGATACATTCTCAAAACCGTTGAGTTCGTTTCCTAACACACGACGTACACCATTTTACGACTAGCTTTTCAAGGCCATTTAGTCACTTTCATGAAATTGTCAAATGACATTATTTTACGACGAAAAGTTATAATTTCATAATAAATCATTAAATGACTATCGTAGGATATCATTTCAACGTAAATACTTGTAAAGTATTTTATAACATGACGAGATGTCATAAACAATATATTTTGACGATAAACATTATTTTCAATTGTACAAGTGGTATAGATATCATACGAATTGCATACATAACATTACATCATGACTTATTATAGAACATATCATTCATAATAGGTCACGGTTAGATATTGCGCTGCATTTCAGTGTATCCACTTTTATCATCATAAACATTGCACCAGGTAAGTCATAGCCCCTACTCTTTTAATTGTTTTGAATTACTTTTGGGGGAGATACATGCTCAACTATTTTTATGACAATCATGATTATTTGCAAACTATATGTTTAATGGAACTAAATGTCTTGGTATAATCATTGAACTAAATGTCGTGGTATAATCATTGAACTAAATGTCTTGGTATAATCATTGAACTAAATGTCGTGGTATAATCATTGAACTAAATGTCTTGGTATAATCATTGAACTAAATGTCTTGGTATAATCATTGAACTAAATGTCGTGGTATAATCATTGAACTAAATGTCTTGGTATAATCATTGAACTAAATGTCGTGGTATAATCATTGAACTAAATGTCTTGGTATAATCATGGAACTATTGGTCTTGGAACAATTTGAAACAACACTCATATGTGTTATGTCAATTAACTATTGATACATAAAGTCATGCACTATTATGTGAATTCATTTGACATCATGTGTTTGAACATAAATTATACACATTTTGGCAGTGGGTTGTGAACACACAGGTTGCAAGTTTTGTATGGGCGGAACTTGGAACTGAGTGGATTTACAATGCCTTTGCTGCATAAACGATTTTGAAAGACTTTACATTCCAACTCAAACTCTATGAACTCACTCAACCTTTGTGTTGACACTTTTAGCATGTTTTATCTCAGGTATCTAAGGCATTCACTTCATGGCATGCATGTGGACATATCATAGAGTCGCGGTGACGACGCATCTCACTTGGGTTTTATGAACTTTAAAACATCGTTTGGATTGTACAAATTTAATTCCGCACATGTCTAATTTCATTTGGGACCTATACTTTGTAAACTCTGATTGTTTTATTAAATCAAACGATGTTCTTTTCAAACGACACTTTAGGTCGTTCAATATAACTGTGATTGTGATGCTATGACAGTCAATCCCCAGGAATTCCATTCCGCTGCAAAACAGGTAATTTGGGGGTGTGACAGATTGGCATCAGAGCTTCAGTTATAGAGAACTAGGTTGCATCATTGACCCTAGACTATAACTACATCATCATAGCATCTCATCATTTCATCATAAGTGCATATTCACCTTACATGCGGTTTATACATACATTTTCGAGTTATTTACTTTCATTCCAAATCGATTGTCACATGGATGCCTTTAAATACCCATTCCATTATTCTTTCCTCATACTCTAATGTGGAGAATGCCTTGTAATTCCCTATCACAATTTGTACATCAGTTGATTCATTACCGATAACATCGAATGCCGAGATAAAACCTTTAAGTAGGGCGAAGTCACTCTCACTCCTTTGTTTCACCACTAACATGTCGAATTACACGTTATTCACGCACTAAGTCACTAAACCGTCACTCATCTTGAAAAGTAACCTCAAACTTATCACCTCACATCACATCTCTTTAGAGCGCTTATTCTTAACATAAGACTTTGCTACGTCTCATTTTTCCTCTTATTTTGAAGAGTTATGGCGCCAAAGAAAGCTGCACTAGACATGACACCAGCTGCTATCCAAAGGTATATAGAGGATAGTATAGCCGAGGCACTAAGGAAAGAGCGAGCAACGGTAGCCGCTGCTGCCGAGGCCGCGGCTGCTGCTGAAGCTGCTAGACTTGCTGCTGCCACAGGAGCTGCAGGAGGATCTGGAGTTCGAAATTGTACATACAAGGACTTTAAGAACTGTGATCCCACAAAGCTCAAAGGCACAGAAGGAGCCACTGCTATGATTCGTTGGTTTGAAAAGATGGAGTCTGTATTTCTTCTATGCAATTGTCCAGATGACTGCAAGGTAAAGTTCGCCGCGGGTACACTTTTAGATGGCGCAATGTCATGGTGGAATTCGTATGCGCAACCTATTGGTATCGAAAATGCTTACAAGATCACGTGGGATCAATTCAAGAGGTTGTTGACAAAGAAGTATTGTCCACGCACGGAGGTGAAGAAATTAGAAACGGAATTTTACGAGTTAGTGACTGTTGGTTATGACATCGAGACCTACATCAGGAGGTTTCAAGAATTGGCTGCACTATGCCCATCAATGGTTTCAGACAATGAGAAACTGCTGGAAAATTTCATCGGAGGACTTCCACAATGTATTCAAGGAGATGTAACTTCTTCTGATCCACAAACAATTGAAGAAACTATCAGGATAACTCAAAAACTCATGGCTCAAGTTGTGAAAGGGGAAAATATTATCAACAATAATCACGACAACAATAACAACAATCACACCATCAACACCAACACCAACAACCAAAATAACCACAACAAAAGAAAATGGGAAAATGACCAGGGAGGTTATAATAACAACAACCAAAACCGTAACACTAACCATCATCAACAGCAGAATAAAGGACAAGGAGCCACAATGGTTTATGTTGCTGCACCAATAGAAGGCAGAGGTTATGCTGGAACCTACCCACTATGTAATCGATGTAAATATCATCACTCGGGTCTTTGCCCTGTTAAGTGCTACAAGTGTCAAAAACTATGACACCATGCCAGGGATTGTAGAGGTAAATCTGTAGTCACATGCTTCGGATGTGGGGAGCAAGGACACTATCGGAATCAATGTCCTCAAAACCAAGGTCAACAAGTTGAAGGTGCTCAGGGGAATGCATACATGTTAGAAGGAGGAGAAGCTCGTCATGGTCTCAACAACGCGGAAGACTGAAGAAGTTCGGAAACTAACAGTCTTAATTTTTCCTTATGTACTATGTCGTACTAAGTTTATGTCTTCTATCGCATTCTGATCTTATGACTTAAGATGTACTACTTCTGATAAACCACTCGTCGTAAAATATTCTCATCTATCGTACTTTATTTCCTTTTGATTCGATATCATTTACGAGAATTTTAATTCTTTTTACTTTAACTACCATTTTAACGACACGGTTTAAATCTTTGTAAACATTGAGAGTTATAACAACTAAACCGAACGTCACATTATCGTTCCTTAATTATACATAGCCTAGCTAACTATGTCTAATTCTGGAGGGATCATGTTATGTTTGGAGCAGTTATTTATAAATCTTAGTGCAAGCAAAATTTTCACGTATAAGTCAAAGTGTTACTCATCGGAGATATTCATCCAATATTTTCTCTACTACGATGTTTTGTACGCTCTCAATCATCGATAACCATAACGACACCTTTTCATGTCTTCTTTCCTCGATATTCATCACAAACTCAAAAATTCGATAGACTAACACGAACTGAACTCAGGGACTGAATTCCTTTTTGGATGGGCGAATGTGACAACTCGTACTTTCAGGTCATTTTTTCAAATCACAATTCATGCTTCATTATTCATCGTTTATCGTAAACTAGGTTTACGAGTATCAAATTCGCGTAACCTTAATGGTTTAGCTGCGAATTCATGAACAATCATTCAGGACATTTCATGTAGACTAAGTTTAGTCTACATTTCATTAACATCATTGTCATCATATTAGTTCATGCAAGGTTTTGCATTTTACGTTAAACGTATAAATTTTCATATTAAATAAACGTTATCGCGTAATTAATTATTTTGAATAATTGATCCGTTACTTCCAAAAATTATCCCGATATATTTTTATACTCATATTAAGTTTATAAAATAATATTATGAGTTTACCCAGTGTTTTAAATTTATTTTGTATATAAATTGTTATATTTATATAATTACGACGGTTTTCTTAAATATTACCCGATTATTATTATTTCACTCAATTTTTGCAAGAAATGTATTTTTATAATTTTTATGACCTAAATATATTTTATCTTGACCCGTGAAAATTTATTTTTATCTAACGCTACCCTAAATATTCAAATGTGTACACAACTTACCACAAGTCTTCAAGTAACTCACATTTAATCATACTTATACAATTAAAAAATATATATATATATATATATATATATATATATATATATATATATATATATATATATAATCACTAAGTGTATATCACCCTTGTCGACAACAAGGGTGAGTCACTTCATTTTTTCACAAAATATCTAAAGATTACATACACATATATCATATTATACACATTAAACACATACTCATTCATTTCCACAAAGTGTAAGATCAAAAACTATCTTTCTCTCTTCTCTCAAAAACTGGCAGCCACAAGGAGCAAGAAGAAGATCATCATAAAAAATTTCAAGACAAGGTTTTTAACACACTAGTATCACTTTTGTTTAAGGTTTTGCAATATAAACCTTGGGTGATTAGGAAAAATCCTTTGTTCTCATAAATCTCATCAAGTTACTAGTAAGCATTCATATTCATCATAATATTTCATATTCATTGTTTTGGTCATTTCATTTTATTTGAGAAAACATGCAAGTCTCATGAGGTTTATACCACTTTTTCATTGATTTTAAGAGTTATGTATATATAAGTCATCCTATAATTACTCCTTGTTATATATTATTTTTGGTGATGTCTAGGAACCCATGACACCCTAAGAAGGTGTATGGTAGGATTAGAATAGCTTCGGAGTTGTTTTGAATGGGTTAGAATAGGTTTGGCGCGAGAAAAACTCATTTCGACAAGTTTACTTAAGGGTCTGTCCTTATTTTTGAAATATGGAATTTTTGACAGTAGGTAAAAATTTTTGGACTAGATATTTAGAAAATACACTTTAAAACAAAAACGTGGCCGCTTGAACGGGTTAAAACGGAGATATAACGAAGAAGTTATGAATTTTTCAAGTTAAGCGACGAAAACTATAAAATTCTGAAAATTCCGCATGTTACGTCTACTTTGTACGAGTCAAAAATGAGGCTTAGGCGTTATAAATTGTGTCGACTTATCAAAAATATATTAGTATACTTTGATACGAAGCTAATTTCATATAAAACGTAGAAAACGGACTTGTAACGATTAAATTATACACGTTTACACAAAGTTGCCGTAACTTTATTATATAAGAAAAACTATTATATTTCTATTAGACAAGTATTACGGCAACAAGTGACCATGTTGAAGGTCGTTTTTAACATTGATGTAAAACTTTTTATAAAGTGATGTCTACTAGTAAAAGTAAGTTCGCCAAACATATTTTCCAAAATGTCCGACCGTTTGTCAAGCGGAGTTGTAATGAATAAAATACGGTCACATAGACTTTGCCGGAAACCACCCTTAAACGATATTTTGGACAAAAGTACCATACTTAACCTATATTTTTCTCTATGAGCGAGACCTCTAGGATGAAAACTTAAATGCTAAAACCTTGAGATAATGATACAAGCTTCTCAAAACCGTTGAGTTCGTTTCCTAACACACGACGTACACCATTTTACGACTAGCTTTTCAAGGCCATTTAGTCACTTTCATGAAATTGTCAAATGACATTATTTTACGACGAAAAGTGATAATTTTATAATAAATCATTAAATGACTATCGTAGGATATCATTTCAACGTAAATACTTGTAAAGTATTTTATAACATGACGAGATGTCATAAACAATATATTTTGACGATAAACATTATTTTCAATTGTACAAGTAGTATAGATATCATACGAATTGCATACATAACATTACATCATGACTTATTATAGAACATATCATTCATAATAGGTCACGGTTAGATATTGCGCTGCATTTCAGTGTATCCACTTTTATCAACATAAACATTGCACCAGGTGAGTCATAGCCCCTACTCTTTTAATTGTTTTGAATTACTTTTGGGGGAGATACATGCTCAACTATTTTTATGACAATCATGATTATTTGCAAACTATATGTTTAATGGAACTAAATGTCTTGGTATAATCATTGAACTAAATGTCGTGGTATAATCATTGAATTAAATGTCTTGGTATAATCATTGAACTAAATGTCGTGGTATAATCATTGAACTAAATGTCTTGGTATAATCATTGAACTAAATGTCTTGGTATAATCATTGAACTAAATGTCGTGGTATAATCATTGAACTAAATGTCTTGGTATAATCATTGAACTAAATGTCGTGGTATAATCATTGGACTAAATGTCTTGGTATAATCATGGAACTATTGGTCTTGGAACAATTTGAAACAACACTCATATGTGTTATGTCAATTAACTATTGATACATAAAGTCATGCACTATTATGTGAATTCATTTGACATCATGTGTTTGAACATAAATTATACACATTTTGGCAGTGGGTTGTGAACACACAGGTTGCAAGTTTTGTATGGGCGGAACTTGGAACTGAGTGGATTTACAATGCCTTTGCTGCATAAACGATTTTGAAAGACTTTACATTCCAACTCAAACTCTATGAACTCACTCAACCTTTGTGTTGACAGTTTTAGCATGTTTTATCTCAGGTATCTAAGGCATTCACTTCATGGCATGCATGTCGACATATCATAGAGTCGCGGTGACGACGCGTTTCACTTGGGTTTTATGAACTTTAAAACATCGTTTGGATTGTACAAATTTAATTCCGCACATGTCTAATTTCATTTGGGACCTATACTTTGTAAACTCTGATTGTTTTATTAAATCAAACGATGTTCTTTTCAAACGACACTTTAGGTCGTTCAATATAACTGTGATTGTGATGCTATGACAGTCAATCCCCAGGAATTCCATTTCGCTGCAAAACAGGTAATTTGGGGGTGTGACAGTCTATGACGAGAGTGTTGTGGTGGTGACGGGATTTGTAGTGAGATGAGAGGGAGGAGTGGCGGTACAGGAGGAGGAGGAGTTAATTTTTGCAATTAGTTTGGAATGCCTGCAAACTTTGGGGGGAATAAATTTAATTTATGTGGGGAATTTTAAATTTGCTTAAATTTTTGAAAAGTTTTCATATTAGTTTAAAAATGTTTTTTCTCTTATAATTTAATGATTTTTTTCATTTAATTAGTTTAAAAAGGTTTTTTATTCATAATAAATAAAATAAAATTCCGAAAAGTATAATTTTAAAAAAATATATATATATGTTTAAGTATTTAGGACTTTTAAAAAATAATTTAAAATTTTATGCTTAAATTTACAATATTTGGTATTTTTAGGATTAAGTGCATTTTAGGTTATTTCGACTTTTGTTAGTTGATTTATTTGCTTATTTAGTTGTTTTTAGTTTTTTTTTTTAAAAAAAGTAAACTAACTCACAGTATCGTCTTCCACGGGTTATGGGTCCCAATATCGTCTTCCACGGTGTATGTGGGAGGTTGAGACGTAGACAGCCTTACCCCTACCTAAAGTAGAGAGGCTGCTTCCGGTTCTACCAAAGGTTGAAAAGGACCTCCGACCTTGCAAGGGGTGAGGATCGAACCCTTGAGAGGCTGCTTTCGATTCTACCAAAGGTAGAAAAGAACCTCCGGCCTTGCAAGGGGTAAGGATCGAACCCTTGACCTCTTTCTCCAGAGGCAAGAGTGTTAACCACTTGATCTAACCTTGCTCTTTTTTTGTTTTTAGTTTATGTTTCATCAATTTATTCACAAAATCCAAATATCTTTCATTATTCTTTATCACCCGATCACGAACCGAACGCGAATTTCCAAAACCGTAACATGTGTGACTATAATTTTATATATACTATTGATTGAATGTTTGAATTTCCAAAACCGAACGCGAATTTCCAAAACCGTAACATGTTTCCAAAACCGAACGCGAATTTCCAAAACCGTAACATGTGTGACTATAATTTTATATATACTATTGATTGAATGTTTGAATTTCCAAAACCGAATGCGAATTTCCAAAACCGTAACATGTTTCCAAAACCGAACGCGAATTTCCAAAACTGTAACATGGTTTCAGATATAATTTTATATATACTATTGATTGAATCATGTCGTAAAATGATACTCTAAGCAACTATAACCCAATGCTTTTGACCCATATTATAGTGTGAAGGTTATATGAATTGTATTAAAGTTATTAAAGGTGGGCACGTTAATTTTGACATTTCAGGATGACATAAAATCATTAACTCACGTGTCTTACTCAAAACATTGTTTGAAACTATGTTTAGGGTTGTGTTAGATACGTTGGGCACGGTAACACAACCCTTGTGCGTTTTCGTGCGTTTTAGTCGGTCCTATACGTTTTCGTCCGTGTTCATACGTTTTCTTAGTTTTGTACATGTTTTCTTCCGATTTTGTACGTTTTTACATGTTTTCGTCTCTTTTCATATGTTTTCGTCCGTTTTTGTACGTTTTTACACTTTTACACACTTTCATACGTTTTTACACGTTTGCGTCTGTTTTCATACTTTTTCCACCGTTTTCGTACGACTTTGTCCCTTTTAATAAGTTTTTATACGTTTTTGTTTTTGTTTACACGTTTTCGTCCGTGTTTACACTTTGTCGCTGGTTTTTTCATGTTTTAGTCCGTTTGTATAAGTTTTTGACCGTTTTCGTCCGTTTCTAGCCGTTTTCATCTATTTTAGACGTTTTCGTCTGTTTTCATCTGTTTTACATATTAACGTACATTTTATTACGTTCTTATACGTTTTCGTCCGCTTTAGTTCGATTTTTGTCCGTTTTAGCCATTTTCATATGTTTTGAAGACTTTTTCACCGTTTTCATACGCTTTCTTACACTGTTACACATTTTCATACGGTTTTACACGTTTGCGTCTGTTTTCATACTTTTTCAACCGTTTTCTTACGAATTTGTCCTTTTTAGTCAGTTTTTATACGTTACGTTTTTGTTTACACGTTTTCGTCCGTGTTTACACTTTCTCGCTGGGTTTTTCATGTTTTAGTCCGTTTGTATAAGTTTTTGACCGTTTTCGTCCGTTTCTACCCGTTTTCATCTATTTTAGACATCTTCGTCCGTTTTCATACGCTTTCATATGTTTTACATATTAAGGTACATTTTCTTAAGTTCCATACATTTTCTTACGTTCTTACACGTTTTCGTCTGCGTTAGTCCGTTTCTTTCCGTTTTATCCGTTTTTAAGAATTTTCGAGTCAACCCAAGAAGCGAAGTGAATTCATATTCGGTTTTCGGCTCGCTTCAGTTTAATTCTAGTTCGGTTCGGTTCGGTTTTCGTGTTGAACCGAATACAAAAATTACCGATTTAACGAAATCAAACAACCCGATAACCAAGCGGATAAACACCCCTAATTTATAGTGATAGTTTAAAAGGAGGACTTGTTTTGCGGTTTTAAAGTTTAGGTATAGTTTGAATTCATAAGGAGTTACAAGTATCTTCTCTATCACACTATCCCCACAACTCTTCTTCAACCTTTCTTAATTATCAATCTTTCAATAATATCATATTTTACCCAATTTCATTATCAATGGCAGCACCATCACCACAAAACCATTTGGCTAAGCGTGTTATTGATGACCTAATTGAGTTTAGCGGGGAGACATCTGTTGATGGTTACATGAGTTACTTCAAGGCTCAGCAAATTTCCAGTCTCCGTGGCTTTATAAACCGGATGCGCGAAGAGGCCACCACAGTAAAGAATGAGATTGCGCAGTTTAATGCTTTAATTGCTGAGATGGTAGCTCTTCGAGATGGGGATGAATATTTTGACACATTGATGGATCTTAGGCATGACCTGGAGGCTGCGAGGACTAAGCTGCAGTGGTTGAATGATCTCATTACTCAAGTTGAGGAGGATATCGAGACCAAGGAAGAACAAATTAAGTCGATGAATGGTTGAAGGGTTGCTCGCTATGTAAAGGGATGGTTTCTTTTGCTCTAGTGTCATCTGTTTATAATGTCTAATGTCTTGGTTTAATATTATGGTTTGTAGATATATTAACAATGAAACATGTATGGATATTTTGATGGTTTATCCAGTGGAATGGAATGGAATGCGCTCGCTAGTTTGTTTCATCTTTTTTTACTGTTGTTTTGCATTTAGGAATTGGTTGTGGTGTTTAAGTTCATATCTGGTAGAATGTATTATTGTAGGTTTGAGGTTGATCCAATCACAGTGGTGCATCCCATGTGTCGTGTTCAATGTTGAGCCATGGATATGCGGTTCATAAGTGCTTTGCTTAGGTTGTTCATTTTTTAGGTTGTTGTCAATTTTTAGGGTGTTTTTGTTGTTGTTTTTGCTTTAAGTTAATTGCATTTACATGATTTCTTGATTTTTTTTTACTGTTGGAGGATGTTAGAGCTTATTTAAGTGCTTATAAATAGCTTATTTATATGCTTAAAGTAAGGTCTCAGGGCTGTTTGTTGTGTCAGCAGTCCTTGGTTGGATTTGATTATTTTTGTGCTTACTTGTTTATCTGGGACTGCTTATTAGTTATAGTTTCTTAATTAGTTGCTTTAATTCCATTTTTTGATTTTCTTTCTTCATTTGTATGCGCCATGTGGTGAGATTTTAGTGTAGCTGCAGTTATATGTGTCTTTGATACAGCTGGTTTGAAGTTATATGGGTGTTTGGGACTGTGGGTAAGAACCATTTCTGTCATGGGTGTGTTGGTTTCAAAATGCAGCCAAAAATGAAATATTTAAATTCTATATTATCAATTTGGAGCCATATTTTAAAATTATCAAATTTGGAGCCAAATTTCAGCCAAAATTTTTGAAAATACTTAGGAAATTATGGTTTCCTTAATTGAAAAACTGCCCCATAATGAGCCCTAATTTTACTCCAATAATTCAGGATTCAAGCAAAACAATTAGAACTTCAATTTTTACACCATTATTTACCAATTAAGTTTACTAATTTTCTTTAACACATTACTTCTGACGAATCATGGCAACACAAAACAATTATCCAGATGATTTGGTTTTTTCTGATCGTGAAAATGAAGACCCTTTAGGATATGAATCAGAGACGTATTCAGATGAGGGTGAGGATGCTGAAAACAACCATTCAAATGCGAATGTTGTTAAGAGGGGCATAACTAGGTTAGCTAAGTTTCGCAGGGATTATGGAAAAACCGACGGAATAAAGGTCAGTGTAACCTTCGATGCACTGAATATGATATCAGGAAAAAACAGGGCATTGTTTTCGAGTTTTTTGGGTGATTTGGTTCGTGAGCATATAGGTGTCAGGATTCTATCCTGGAGGAAGGTTGATTCAGAAGCAAGAGATAAAATGTGGGACGAAATCACGGTACACATATACTTTTTTTTAACTAGTAGTGGCTTGGCTGTCGTAGGTACAAGGTGTTAATAAGTTTATCTCTGCATTTACATTATGTGCAACTAATTAACAACATTGTGTTAATCTTTGCAGCGATATTTTGATGTTGACTTGACAGTCCGAAAGCTGATAATGAATCGTCTTGGTCAACTTCTAAGGAATTTCAGAAGGAAATTGACCGAAAACTACATATTGCCTAACCAAAATACCCTTTCAAAACTTAATGAAGTCCCGGCGAAGTATAGTGCAATTATAAAACCCGAAGATTTGGTAAATTTTGTAAACTACACGGCCACCGAGGAATGCAAGGTGTTAATTATTCATTTTTCTTCAAGTTCAAATATCTGTCACATTTGATGTTTCCATATATATTAGTTGTATACTATCAGCATAACTACATCTAAACACCTTTTTTATTTTGTGTTGCAAGGTGAAATCAGCTACATCTAAAGTGGCGCGTTCCAAGTCTGTTTATCAGCATAGAATGGGACGAGGTGGATACGCCCGTGTGAAAGATAAAATGGTAACATTAAACATTTGCATTTAATAGCATCATAGTTTCGTTTATATTGGTTTATCTTACAAGTGTATGTATTTGATGTTTATAAGATCGAGAATAAAGAAATTGAACCAGATGAAGAACCACCGCATGGTACGCTGTGGTTGAAAGGAAGGGTGAATAAAGACGGAGAATTTAACGATGATGATATCAGAACACTTGGACAAAAAATTGTAAGTTTGACTCATTTTATGATTATGTTTATTGTTAGTTATAAGTTAATACTGATAGTGTATTTGTTAAAACTGATAGTGTATTAGTTAAAACTGTTAGTTATAAGTTAATACTGTTAGTTATAAGTTAATACTTTTATTTATAATTTAATACTGGTAGAATTAAATAACCTATTTCCCATATTGTGTGTGCAGAAAGAGACGGAGGAGAAGATCAAACAAGGAACCTTGAAGGTTGATCATGGCACAGATGCCATGACATTTGTATTAGGTAAGGAAAAGGGAGGATATGCGAGAGGAGTGGGAGGTGGAGTAACCTACAAGAGGTATTTTGATCTGCCTCGAATGAGACAAGCATCTGATGAAAGAGTGGTGTCACTTCAAAGTGAACTTGATAATGAGAGGCGCCAACGTCAAGAAAAAGAGGCGGTAATACAGGATTTGATGAAACAATTGGCAGCACAAAGGGGGCAGTTGCAGCCAACTTCAACTCCATTGACACAAACGGAAGTAAGACATAAGAAAGTAACATTCCATCTTTTTTTTTTTACCCTTTTAAATACTGTTGCAGTCTTCTTAAACAAATTATATTTCAGGTGTCTCCGGTGAACATTAATCTTATAAATAGCAGTGCTGATGAGGATGCCGGAACACGTGTTGCTGGACGTGAGAAAATTACGAGCATTGAGAAGTCTAATGGACTTGAAACTTTGGAAAAGGAAATGGAAATAAGTGTAAGTAATAAATCATCCCCCTAGGATTTTTGAATTCTACATACATGTATTATTTACCGTTTATTATATATATAGGAAACTGTTAAATCTGTCGCATCTAAGAAAATGAGTAGATCAAAACAAAAGGATTCTTCACGTCAACTTACCGGATCACAAGAACAGGAGTCTCCATTATCAGTACTACCACAAGTATGTATTTAAACATTTTCATATGTTATTTAGTTTAATTAATTACTGATACATATATACATGCAACAAATTATCTTTTTAGGTAATTAAGTGCAGACTGTGGCACTTAAAGAAATCAACTATTATTGCGGAGGGTACCGTGTACAAAACTGATGGAAAACAAATGCTTCATAACAAACCACTCCCAAAGGATTCCTACAGAGTGTCTATTGAAAAATCTTTAGTGGATGCAGCATGCATACCGGATGTAGCAAGTAACGGTCTCAAAACAGTTAAGGATGCAGTAGGTGGTTTTTATGCATGGCCAAAGGATCAAGTGGTTTTCGATGAAAAGGTACATACATGCATGTGTTTTATAAACCTACATATATCATTCTTCATATTTAATTCAGTGTTTGATACTCCGGCTTTTGTTTCCTACAGGTAACACCACCAAGTACCATAAAACAGATTGGTGAGAACAGAACTGCACCTAAATTACAAACGAAGCGCTACGTCTCTAGTGATACCATGCAAAAGGAAGCTAAGAAGATCAAGATTCAGAAGTCGTTAAATTATTGAGAATTTTATTATGTACGAAATTACAATTTTATATACATTCCAATTTTATTTTATTTGAATATATTTTGAATATATATATATATATATATATATATATATATATATATATATATATATATATATATATATATATATATATATATATATATATTTGAATTTGTTTTGATATATATTGATTTCTTATATGTGACTAAAAGATTCATATAGTCACAATTATTAACACTTTTTGGTCACAGTTTGCTTAATTCGATGTGTGACTAAATGTTAGAAAGGGCCACACAAACATAAAATTAATGTGGCCATTGGATGAGCAATAGTCACACAAAACACACATTTCTTCACTTAAAGCACCATATGGTCACACTTATTAACACTTTTGCCACTTTATGCTTAATTGTATGTGACTAAATACCCAAAACAAACATGCTTTGTGTGACTAAATGTTAGAAAAGGCCACACAAACATAAAATTCATGTGGCCATTGGATGATCAATAGTCACACAAAAGACATATTTCTTCACCTTAAACACCATATGGTCACACTTATTAACACTTTTGGCCACTTTATGCTTAATTGTATGTGACTAAATACCCAAAATAAACATGCTTTGTGTGACTAAATGTTACAAAAGGCCACACAAATATAAAATTCATGTGGCCATTGGATGATCAATAGTCACTCAAAACACACATTTCTTCACTTAAAACACCATATGGTCACACTTATTAACACTTTTAGCCACTTTATGGTTAATTGTATGTGACTAAATACCCAAAATAAACATGCTTTGTGTGACTAAATGTTAGAAAAGGCCACACAAACATAAAATTCATGTGGCCATTGGATGATCAATGGTCACTCAAAACACACATTTCTTCACTTAAAACACCATATGGTCACACTTATTAACACTTTTAGCCACTTTATGGTTAATTGTATGTGACTAAATACCCAAAACAGACATGCTTTGTGTGACTAAATGTTAGAAAAGGACACACAAATATAAAATTCATGTGGCCATTGGATGATCAATAGTCACACAAACGACATATTTCTTCACCTTTAACACCATATGGTCACACTTATTAACACTTTTGGCCACTTTATGCTTAATTGTATGTGACTAAATACCCAAAACAAACATGCTTTGTGTGACTAAATGTTAGAAAAGGCGACACAAACATAAAATTCATGTGGCCATTGGATTATCAATAGTCACTCAAAACACACATTTCTTCACTTAAAACACCATATGGTCAGACTTATTAACACTTTTAGCCACTTTATGGTTAATTGTATATGACTAAATACCCAAAACAAACATGCTTTGTGTGACTAAATGTTAGAAAAGGCCACACAAACATAAAATTCATGTGGCCATTGGATGATCAATAGTCACACAAAACACACATTTCTTCACTGTAAACACCATATGGTCACACTTATTAACACTTTTGGCCACTTTATGATTAATTGTATGTGACTAAATACCCAAAACAAACATGGTTTGTGTGACTAAATGTTAGAAAAGGCCACACAAACATAAATTTAATGTGGCCATTGGATGATCAATAGTCACACAAAACACACATTTCTTCACTTTAACACCATATGGTCACACTTATTAACACTTTTTGCAACTTTATGATTAATTGTATGTGACTAAATACACAAAACAAACATGCTTTGTGTGACTAAATGTTACAAAAGGCTACACAAACATAAAGTTCAAGTGGCCATTGGATGATCAATGGTCACACAAAAGACATATTTCTTCACCTTAAACAACATATGGTCACACTTATTAACACTTTTGGCGACTTTATGCTTAATTGTATGTGACTAAATACCCAAAAGAAACATGCTTTGCGAGACTATATAGTGTTTATGGTCACTAATACGGATTAATCCAACAAAATTTGTACCTAATTAGTCACACATGTTATGGTTTTGGTTACTCTTTTGCAATAGAGACTAAAAAAAAAGTCAAACACGTGACCATAGATTACCTATGGTCGCGCGACCTTTAGTCACACACGACCGAAAAATCATGTGTGACTATATGTATATCGTCACACATATTCGGTGTGGCCAAATCCACTTTTTGTTCTAGTGCATGCCAAGTTCACTGACTACCCAAGAAAGGATTAAGGTGATGAGAGCTCTCAAAGGACTTATGGTGGTGGACATTTTCCATCATAGACGGTATAAGGTTCAAGGTTTAACAGGTCAACCGATTAACCAGCTGAAGTTTATCCATAAGACATGAGCCACCAAAACTGTAGTTCAATACTTCAGTGAGAAATACAACTTTAACGTGGATTTTCCAGCTCTTCCTGCTATTCAAGCTGGGACAGATGCAAAGCCTATTTATCTTCCAATGGATACCTGTATTATCACTCCTGATCAAAGATACACTCCAAAGCTGAATCTAAGGCAGTTGACTCAGTTCTCAAAGGCACCGCACCTGCCGCAGCCAATAAATATGGAGAATAAAATATGTAATGCAATTAGAAAAATCGACTACAACACAGATCCTCTAGTGAGCAAAGAGTTTGAAATGAATGTAACAAGGCGGCCCACCGCCATTGAGGCCCGAGTTTTACCACCGCCTTCTCTGTGTTATCGTGGGTGTCAATCTGAGGTTACTCCATCTGTTGGTCAGTGGAACATGAGTGGTCTAAAAGTGATCAGTGGTGGAATTGTGAAGTACTGGACCATAATAAACTTCTCACTGCAGAACGAAGAAGCAATTCTGGACTTTGTTTATGAACTTGTTTCCACATGTCAGGACAAAGGCATTGTTTTCAAACCCCAACCGCTGATGCCAATGCGTTCAGCCTTGTGCCACACCATTGAGAAAGCTCTTGCTGATCTCCATTGTCAGGCTTTGTAGGATCGTTATTTTTATGTGTTTGATGATTCGGGTGGTCTTGGGAGATCAAAATACATGTTTGCCATTAGAGAGAGAAAGTTAGAGAGTTGGGTGGTTTCTTGGTAGAGAGTTACTTCACAAATGTTGAATATTAGATTGAAAAGCACCACCCCTTCCATGGATGGAAGGGGTATTTATAGTTACAAGAAAATACGTCCTCCTATCGGACTGTGGATCAGGCATACAGTGGGTAAAGACCCGTCCTTCCTCCACGGTGTTGCACTACACTATTCTACGCTACAAATTAACTAATTAACTACTAAATAACGTAAATAACGATATGTCTACGAGCTAACTTATGCTAGATAATATTAGGGGTGACCGACTCTTCACTATGGAATTTTCTAATTCCTAACAATCTCCCCCTAAGGGAGGTCACCCCATGTTTTACATTTCGAATCCTAGCAATCTATTCTTGTCATTGTTCTTGAGCTCGTAGACTTCAATTCTTCAATTCCACAATCTTTGTGCTTTTGTAGTGCACCTTCAAAGTCCGCATTGATTTGTACTTTCAGTGGAGGTCTTTGAACTGATCCACATCTTTGATGATCTTCGAGCTTTCTTTGAGATCATCAGCCACAGTAAATCTCTGGATCACCCTTAGTTGTGTTGCCAGCATGTGAAGTTGTGACTTTCGGACCGACATGCTCACACTTTTGAATCATGACATCTTTCCATCAGAGTAGCGGAAGCCTTACTGGTTCATGATATTTGCAGCAGCGAAGCATAAGCATAGTATGAAATATCAGAGCCAGGTTATGAAGATATGCACCAGTCATGATTTCTTCAAATTAAGTGTGGATGCTGTGAGCATGCGGCTTTGGATTGACACCTCAATTCTGATCAGCTGCAACCGTCCAAATGTACCTGCAAACAACAGTTAGCAATAAAACACACGAAAGTGTCTTTGATCACTTTCACTGAATTGAGGTACACGGCCCACGGTTCCCCGTTGATCAGTATAAATACTGCCTGTGATCAGGTAGGATTCCTAAGAATCTCCTTGACAGGGTTTCGCAGCTGTTCTAGCTGTTTTCAAACCAGAACGTCTCAAAGAAGACAACACGGAGTGAGTGAACCAGCGAATTGAGATTCACTGATTGATGAAAAATGATTTTAAAAACAATCGTGTATTGCTTGAAGAAAGAGTTTTGCAATACAACGAAGGTTTTATGAGAAAGATCAATTTTCAACCAAAATACTTTTTGTATTTGAAAATAGTACACAATCGACGTGCTAGCGAAAAGAAGAGATTCGCACATCGAACGGTTTTTCTAAAAGTATTTTTCAATCAGAGATACTTTTTTTGAATTTTGAAAACATAATTACACATTCGACGTGCTAGAGAAAAGAAGATTTGCACATCGAACGGTTTTTCCAAAAGTATTCGTCAATTCCATTCCTGGACCAAGGTTGATTCAAGATTGAATCTCCCCATCGTTTCTATCTAGTTGTCACAAGCTTGACCTTACGAGAAGATCACACATGTCACCCACCAAGAGCTTGTTTGATGTTGGCTCTAGAAGGATTTCCATCTTCATCGTGAATACTTTTACATACCACTCAGATGTTCTGGCAATACCACAAGGATAATGTGTAGGACTCTTAATATATACTTACTTTCCACATTGTGTGAAACAGCAAGTCTTCATGAATTTAGTGTCCTAACGAGATATTGTGGATGATCTCTTGGCTCTAGACTCAATCGTGCATATTTGGTTCCTGTGCCGGAGACTAGGGAGAGGGTCTCCTTCTTCAATATCAACAATCTCTAAGAGAAAGTCGATAGATAATGTCGGTTCCCCGTGAGAATGAAACAAGCCCTTTTAAAAGGAACTTGAGTAGCTTGGGAAGTTTAGTGCAGTGCATCACTGGGTCCATGATGTCTTGTCTTCAATACCGGCGTTACCTTAGTAACCACCAGTAGCATATGTATTGAACCCGGTTTCTGCCCTAAGGTTGAATTGATGGAGGGCTATTTCTTTTCACCCTTTTTTACATTCAGTTCTTTTTCATTCTTCAACCCCTTCAGTGCTTACCGAGACTTCATAACTAGAACCTTGTTGGGTTTATTCCAGTACTAGCTCTGTCTCAGTCCGCACTCTTCCCAATTTCTCATTTTTTCTCCTTTTTTTTTCATCATACCTAAGGACTCTACACTATCTAGTGGATTGTCCCTGGGTAGATCCCTCCGGCTCTGGCGGGATCGTGGGAACGAATACTTAACCTAACCATCCTTATAACACCATGCATAAAGTAAATTGGTCGGTCTTTTGGTATTGTTCTTTCCTTCATGAAACCAATCAAAAAATCATTTAGAAAAACAATCAAGGTACTTGTGATACGAGATCAAAGCATTTTGTACCTTAATAGTTTTGATCATTTAGAAAACCTCCCCCTCAACATGTGCGTGTGATTTAGAAATTGTTTGGCACATGGAGGCAAGAGGACTTTGAAATATTTTCTTTGATCACAATTTTCAAACGAAAAAGCCATTTGATTTTCTTGGTAAAATTCTCCCCCTCAATATGTGCATAGGATTTTTGAAATCATTTTTATCACATAGAGGCAAGAGTTCTTTTGAGGCACATCCACAATCACAAAATCCATTAAGAAAACCATTTGAAAACACAATCAAGGTACTTTATAATCTCTTTTAAAAAAACTTTTGTACCTCGATGGTTTTGCTCCCCCTCAATATGTGCTTTGAGTTTCGAAAGCGTTTAGCACATATGAGAGAGCAGCCTGCACAACTGAATCAAAATGATCAACTTTTATCAAATTTCATTATTAAATCACAAATTCTCCCCCGATCAAAAATATCAAATCCTTTGAGATTTTGGATCCCAAGTGATTTAATTAGGTTTAGAAAACATGGGAGAAATGTGGCCTTGTTTAAATACTCATCTGGTTTTTGGATAAATCCTCCTCCTCAACATGTGCATTGTGTATATTGAAATCGTTTGACACATGGAGGCAGGAGTGCCTTTAAAGGACTAAAACCAATTCCATTTAAAACAGATTTGAGATTTAAAACACGATCTCTACCCCGATCAGAAATATCAAACCATTTGAGATTTGTGATCCCAACTGATTTAAATCATTTAGAAAAATTTGGGGAAAGACGTGGCAAGATTCAATTTTGAAAGATGACAGATGAGGACCATTTTAAGACATTAAAGATTGTTAGTGTCAGGTATGATTTGTTTTAAGAGACCTTTAAGTAAAATAAAACAATTTCACAATCAAACAAGAATAGAAAAAATTTCATTTTGACAGATCTTTGAGTTTTAAAGAAAATCATACCATGACATAACATTAAATCTTTAGATCACCACATGATTTCGTACAAGCGGACTTCTGATGAAATATTGTTTGAAAATATTTTATTTTAAATCACACTCCCCCTCAATCCATGACCGTAGTCGATAATTGAGTGACTCAAGTTTTGATAAAATGAAGTCCGGTGATTTTCAAAATTTAGTCCATTATATTTTAAAAACAACATTTTTCCATTTTCAAAACAATTTAATTCAATTTACTCAAAAATTGTTTAAAAATGGTATCCTGCACAAAGATTCGTTAGGTGGTTGAGAAGCTTCTGTTGTTGTTGCTGTAGGGTTTGGAAGAAAAACCGTCTGCTGATGCAGTGAGACTTCTTCTTATGTTGCATTTTGAATGCCAACTGAGGTCAAATTAAGCTCTGTTTCTTCAATCACTTAGAAGAAAACCATCTGCTGATGCAGTGAGGCCTCTTACGTTGCATTTATGCCAACTCTCCATAGAAGTCCAATTAAGCTCCGTTTCTTCATTTGTCAACCTAAGAAATAGTTACCCTTTCCTTTCGGCATCCAAATCATCTTCGATTGTGGGATCCGGATCGGGAACATTCTTTTATACCAATAAACCTGCATACGTTAGTGAACACACATACAAATATATGGTGGTCGACAACACCCAAACAACAATCGACTAATAAAAGTCAATCCAACATATCAATCAGATCATGTAAGGTATGGGAATAATGTGTTTCTCAAACTCTAATCATCTAAACCTAACAATCATATCCTAGAAACCTAGTCCTTCAACATAGGCAATTATATTTTCCCAGATAAGCACGTAGGATAATTAAGAAAGTCCGTTAGATGATATAAATTTGAAAACATTCTCCCCCTCAATCAATGACTTATTTTCTGAAAAGATTAAAAGCGCTGAAGTCATTGATTGAGTTTTTCAATTTTTATAAAAACTCTGAAACTGATTGATTTTCAAGCAACTCATTTTCCACCAAATTTTTGAAAACAACAAATATTTTTTTGAAGAATTTTAGACGGAAAAACATTTGTGTAGGAACAGAAGTCCTTCGACATACTTTCCTTGTTTTGTTTTAGGATAAGTGCACGGAATATTTTGAAAATAGGTTAAGCGTAGCACTTTCCTTCTTTGAAAAACGGGTTGCTATCGGAAATAATAGCAAGCTATGGTTTTAAGCACGGGTTACAGTCAGAAGTAACTGCAAGCCATTATTTGAAGCCCGGGTTACAGTCTGAAATAACTGTAAGCCATGGTTTGAGACATGTTTAAAAAATAATATTTACACCTCCTGCTCGAACTTCATCTATGGTCCCGTGCCATTATTGAATGACATTTCTAAGACCGTAGATGTTATCGATACCAGAAGACATGTCATGAGAAAACAATATTTTTGGTATTTTTCAAATTTTCTGATTTTTATGGGTTTTTGAAGGTTTTATATTTTTCTATTTTCTTTTTGTTGGTTTTATATTTTTCTATTTTGTTTTTCGAATAAATATTTACAAGGATAGAATAGATGATATAGTTAAAGAAGATGATGATACGAGTACCGAGATAAGGATATCGAGCAGCCCCGTTGTAGAAGATAGAAGTCATCATCCCTAAAACTTTCACCACCAAAGCTTTCGAGGCTCTTGCATTGAAGAAAGAAATTGAACCATCTGAAAGTAAGACTCTGGCAGCTTCCCCCCAAACCGAAAATCCTTTGGATGAGCAGATTCGAAGCTCTATTTGAAGCTTTCCTTAGCCAGGTGCACAGAGAAGCACACCATTATCGTAAATCCCGCTGCTCCTATTAAGACCGATAATCGAGATTCTCCATTCGGGGTTATATCATCCAATAGAACATCAGCAACGTTTCATCCCACACATAAATAATCTTCTAAAATTTCTTTTCCACTGAGGTCCAAAGCAATCCATTCCAAAAAGGTGTCAAGAGAACAATTCCCCCAAGTAGTTGAATTGATGCAGTCAGTCTCTTTGTATAATGCTCAAGAACTCTCCCGAATACACTTCATGAGGGGAATGAAGAACACCTTCCCATGTTTACATTTTTCTTCCCTGATGAACGTGTATGAAGCTCAAGAACCCGAAGTACACCAATATCAAAGAACTCTCCCGAATACACATCATGAGGGTAATGAAGAACACCTCCCCTATGTTCACATCTTTCGTCCCTGATGAATGTGTATGAAGCCCAAGAATCCAAAGTACACACATTCCCAACGAGAGAATAACTGATAACACCTCCCTCATGTTACACATTTATCTCCCCTGAATATGTCGTACTTGTGTACCTCTTTTATCTTCAGAAACTTTCTATAACATCTCTTCCCCCACATAGTTGGAATAAGAACACTAAACGCCTTGATGAGTAAAACCTTGAGTTTCTCTGCGGTCATGACATTTGTTTTCCCGGAATATCTTCAATCACTTAGAAGAGTTAGGTTCATCAAGTTTACTCACCATGAGTCAAACCTTGAGTTTCTCTGCGGTAATAACATTTGTCTTCCCGGGATATCTTCAATCACTTAGAAGAATTAAGCTCATCAAGATTACTCGCGTTTAGATGCGTGTCTCCTTTCCCCTTGCTGGTTTTGATGCTTCAGAATCAGCAACACTTTGAAAGCCCAAATACAAGAAATCTGTTGAGAAGAACCTTAGAAGTCTTTGTGAGAATCAACATGCTGAATAATGTGAGCAAGTCTAATTGGGGATTAAATTTGACATATCACTCTCCCCCAATTAGTGCTCTCCCCTAAACCGACAATCTGTTTGATAAATGCCATGAATTAAGAAGAAGTCTTTAGATCGTTAAATGCAACTCGTCTTTAGTCTTCTAACATGTAGCAGAATATGTAGAACCGACTGTAGACTCGACCTTCTTCAAGATTGTCCAGTTGGGGAATATAAAGCGAACATCTTCAACTCACCAAAAACAAGAACATCACCAAAAAGCATCCCAATCAACTTACATCTTGCAAATCCCCTTAACTAAAATCCCTCCCAATCAAATAAGAACAGAAAGATGTTCATCAAGGAAATCAGCAATCAGGCCGCAACGAACACACGAAATGGTAATACCAAGCAAACAATCACATCAAACAAGAACAGAAGGTTGTTCAGAATCATCATGTTGATGTGCACGTGAAGCATTAACCGGAAGCACTTTGCAAAATTAACTCATATCAGCTTGTGAAGATGTCAACTAATGGCTCTTAAGACGAAACTCCATGTGAAGATAACCCGATAAGAAGAAGCTCGGTTCTTACATGAGTTTAGAGCCGTATGACCATTTATATTCTCAAATATCAATCAACAATGCAAAAAAAAATTCACACTTCTTCTCCCCCTCAAGAATTGCATACGGAGATGCCATTCTTGATTAAATAAGTGAACATTATCCAAATGTAGTCTATTCACACTTCTCCCCCGTAAAATCAGCACAGGATGTCGCCATCGTCATTATAGTTGAGAAAGTGGAATCAGAAAACAATCAACAGTAGCCCGGTTCACTTGATGACTGAAGTGCATGGAAAAAGTATGAAGCATGTTGATGAGAATGGTCATAATAGAGAAGATTTCTCTTCTTCAGAAGATAAAGCGCACTGACACGTACACTTTTCTTTTCTTTAGAGAACGAGGTTTGAACTGAAGTATTCAAACGTCATAATCTCTCTCTTTTCAATCTCTTGGCAAAACACGTAATCAACCCATTATCATTCAGTAGGCTCTTTGTCGTGACAGCTGATGGAGAAAATCCAATATGATGAATTTGACCCAGAAGTAAACTATCCCGAACTCGTGACTTATACTTGCACATATGTAACAAAGAGCGGTGTCGAGACTTCATCCTCCATTGAATCTCTAAGTACTCTATACTCTTCAACCAACCAACCATCAAGTATAAGACGTACATCACCTCTTGAAAATCCACAATTGAATGTGACACTGAGCACTACAACGTAACTCCTTAAAGTGATAGTTATTTTGAGATGATAAGAGCCCAATTTCCCCAAGCGGTAAAAGAAAAGGTAAAAGTCACTCAACAATAACTAGATTTCCAAGTCTTCGTTTTAAATAATAAGCTTGAACAAGGATCATGAAGAATCTTCATCCAACCATCCCCGATACCTTCAGATACTAAGTACACTCGCCCGTGATAATTCACTTCAACCTCAAATAAATAATACCGAATTAACGCCGTTGTCACATCTTCTGAACTGCTCAAATCTAGCCTCCTTTAACTTTTTAAGTGAACTATGATAATGGTTTCATCCCGACCATGGTATAATGAGCATAACCCCGTAAAACTTTGAAGTAACCAAACCGCCATGACGAATATCCAAACAAACATCCAATTCATGAAGTACACCCTTTTATCCCTTCTTCGAAGCAGAAACCCTGTCTCTTA
>BPTQ01000001.1:23533250-23569672 GCA_019973895.1 Chrysanthemum seticuspe
CTTTTGTCTTTCCTACTTCTTCTACATTACTGTTGCTGGTGTTTTATGTCATTTGATTTTCCTGGAGTTGTTATGAGAACTGGTGATGAGCTGAATTTGGATTATGGTTTGACTATACTTTATTAGTCAACTGGAATCCAATAGTGTTTGAGTAATAGTTGAAGTTGTTGAGGTATGAGAGGATTAGGATAGGAGGTAGTTGGTGATAGTACAAGTTCTGAGTTTCATAAAATTCCTTTTCTAATTTGTAATAATCTAGAGTCGAGAGACAAAGCACTGTAAAATTTCGTTGAAGTTCTGGAGCTCCCAGATATAGTGCTTATCTTAACAGGTAGTGTCTAGGTATTCAGTTTTCCTTATGCTTTACTTTTTGTTTTATTCTACGAAGCTGGAGTCGGAACATAGAATACACTCACCAAGAGTTTGAGTATCTAGTAATTCCTAGATAAGTGTATTCATGCATACGAAGTATCTAGTTGGTTCCTCAAATCAGGGAAAACTTTATAGGCTTATTAATTCTATTTAGTTAGTTGTTCTAACAATTAACAAATAGAACTAAGCAAGTATGATTTGAAGTTTCTTGTTATAAGGATGGAAAAGGCTCAATTACACCAGTACTCAAAGTTTTCCGCAAAGTTCGGGACCTCGGTAGGGACACCGCTACAGTTATGCACACCCTGAAGTTTGCACAGTTTTGGAAGTTCGGTAGGGACACCGAATTCTTCAACACACATCTACTCAACATCTACTTTCCGCATGTGAAACCTACACACTACACTATTTCACAAATCTAAACAACAATACATTACTCTACGCACATATCCTCAAAACAAGCCTATAAACACTTACTCTAACCTACACTACAAATGTCCAACTTCTACTCTACCTACAAAGCCTATAGTTTGTCCAACCATTCTATTAAAAACCACTCTTTTCAACCTCTATTCACCGCCTACTATTCCTCTAATCCCAAACACAAAACTCCTATACACGCATCTCATTACATAACAACAAATCTAAACACTTTATCACATCACACATCCAAAGTGTACGCCTTTCATCTACAACTCATCTACACACAACTTCTTAAGCCACAGGGATGGCTTGAAGGTTTTGACACGTTTGAAGTCCCACACGTATTGACATCGCCACAGGGATGGCTCCAGGGCTTGAAACGCCTTTTGAAACTCATGACCACATTAACTCGGAAAAGGTAGGAATATTGTTCTTTGAAGTTTAGTATGAACGAATCAAGATAAACAATTAACAATCTTGTTGATTGATTTATCTTAATTATTCGGATATTTCAAAAGGGACTAAACTCCTTGGTTGATCTATGAAGCATACGTACTTATGTGAATAGATCCTTAATGATCTATGAGTTTGAGAACCACTCACATAAGATACAAGGCTGAGGTCGAAGCATCTTATTTTGTTTTTCATTTCGTATTCCTTTTGACTTATGGATCTGTGATGGACAATTCTATTCGTGATATAGACCCTCGAGGTCTTGAAGTTGCTTTAAAATGTCACGAAACAGAGAGCTGAGATCTAATAATGTTTAATCTTTTCCTTAAAATACTTTGAGTCTTGAACATGATAGTGGTTGATGGAGGATAGGATTAGGAGAGTATGGAGTTGTTGAAGTTGATAATGAGTTTGTGATAACCTAAGGTCAACTGATTATTTCATATCAGTTTGGTATTAGGTTTAAGTCGAGTAGTGGTCAAGAGTATTGTTGAGGTCCTTTTAGTTTACTGTATTTTGTGGTCGTTGTCATTACATCTTCTTCATCCTTTCTGTTTTCAAAGCAAGTCGCTAGGTTACTAGTCAAGTCGCTAGCAACATGTCAAGTCGCTAGCTAAGTAGCTAAGCCAACTCGCTAGCCAACTCGCTAGCCAAGTTGCTAGCCAAGTCGCTAGCACTGTTATTTGACTCAATAGTCAAACAACCTTAAATCGCTACATTTCATCAAAACAAGTCGCTAGACAACTTTCAAAATAACTCGCTACTTGAATTCAAAGAATATAGACAACTTGTAAATACAAGTCGCCACTATGCTTGACACAAGTCGCTAGGAAGAATGACCCAACTCGCTAGCATGAATATATGAGTTTTCTGATGAGTTTTTCCGACAACTTTTCTGACCATATTCATAATAAACCCAGAAAAATGTAAAAAAACAGCCTCATATATATCCCGGTTTGACCCTGTTTGACCATTCAGAAACAGACCATATGACCACAAGATTACACTGATATTGATTGGTACAAAAACAGTCATATGAGATGAGTAAAAAATGTGACTTGACAAAGCTTGACACAAGACATATTAACTGATATACCCACTTGACACTTTTGACCAATTGATACCAAAACTTGTAAAAACAGTTTTACCCACAAAACAGTAATAAACAGAGAATATAATCCGACCACAAAAATAGACACACCAGTTACAAAACATGTATCAAACCACACAAAGTCATCAAAACACAAAACCTTGGCTCTGGTACCAATTGTAGGATTGTTATTTTTATGTGTTTGATGATTCGGGTGGTCTTGGGAGATCAAAATACATGTTTGCCATTAGAGAGAGAAAGTTAGAGAGTTGGGTGGTTTCTTGGTAGAGAGTTACTTCACAAATGTTGAATATTAGATTGAAAAGCACCACCCCTTCCATGGATGGAAGGGGTATTTATAGTTACAAGAAAATACGTCCTCCTATCGGACTGTGGATCAGGCATACAGTGGGTAAAGACCCGTCCTTCCTCCACGGTGTTGCACTACACTATTCTACGCTACAAATTAACTAATTAACTACTAAATAACGTAAATAACGATATGTCTACGAGCTAACTTATGCTAGATAATATTAGGGGTGACCAACTCTTCACTATGGAATTTTCTAATTCCTAACAGGCTTCATCACAGCTAGCACAAATTTCACCTGGACATCATCTGCAAATGCTGTTTGTAATCCTCCCTAAAACTAAAGGAAGTCCTTAAACTAAAGGAAGTTATTCAAGGATCAAACGGGTATGTGAAACTGAGTTGGGAATTATGTCACAGTGCTATAAGCCAAATTATATCATGACGAGGAGTACTGAATACTGTGAGAATGTTGCACTGAAGATCAATGTGAAAGTTGGTGGAAGGAATGTTGTCCTGTCTGCAGCTCTGAATCGTAGGCTTCCTTATGTCAGTGATCAGCCAACCATAATCTTTGGTGCTGATGTTACTCATCCCCATCCTAGAAAGGATACAGGCCCTTCGATTGTTGTTGTCGTTGCTTCGATGGACGGGCCTGAAGTGACAAGGTACAAGGCCCTCGTGTCTGCACAACAACATAGGCAAGAAATTATTCATGACTTGTACACAACACGTACTGATCCTAAGAGAGGTTTTATTCATGGAGGGATGATCAGGGAGCTTTTGATAGCATTCAAGAAAGAAACTGGACATAAGCCACACTGCCTTATATTCTACAGGGATGGAGTTAGTGTGGACCCGTTTAATGAAGTACTGCTGAAGGAGATAGACATGATCCGATTGTTGGTGTGTAACTCCCAGAACAGGGTTAGACAATCAAATTCAGCAGAAACTAATAACAAGTCAGCAGAAACAAATACCACCAGGTGGTTACCGGATATCACTTGGAATCGTGTGATCACTTTCCAAAGTAAACTATTCGACCCTAATGCCTGGGTTACACGAATATCTACTTGGGATAAGACCAAATGTAGTTATAGAATTAGGCACAATTCAATAACCCTTGCGCTTATAAGTGCTTATCGTATTCTGTGTGTCCTTCATGCATAAACAGATCTCCTATTTATAGGAGATTACTCTTAGCTAGTCAAATGGAATTATGAGTATTAATCGGCCCTTTAATAGCCTCATAATTATCCCCATTATAGCCGTTAGTGGTTACATGACCAATTAAACGTGGTCATTATGCAGTTGTAACTGCCACTTGAATAGGTCAAAGCCCGTTACAAGCAGTACTTTCATCAATACTTTAATAGCGCTATCAGTGGATACACTGCTTCAGTGGAAACACTGCTATCAGTGGAAACACTGCTTATCAGTGGAAACCACAAACAGTACTTTCCACCAGCAGCACTTTCTACTAGCACTACCAATACAAACCACTATTAGAGTCAGGGTGTTCAGGGACCTTATGGGTGTACACTCCGTACCTCCTTACCCATTGCCAGGTGTGAACTAATCCCACAAGTGCACTAAATTTTCCAACAATCCTCCCCAAACTTAGTTCACTTCCTTTGCATGAAAAAACAAACATCAAGCAAAACATGTGCATAAATGAAAATGTCCTGAGGATTGAATTTTCATCTTGGTAAATTACACGTTCAAATATTCGAGAATCAGGGTGTTCTAAGAATTGAACCCTTCAACCCATTTGAATACCTGAAGATAAAATACACACAAGTTTTCAAACACTTATCAGCTCCTGACACTATACAAGCCATGTGTCCATATCCAAATTCATAAATGTTGTAAAAGCTAAAAGTCCAAAGCTTCCTGAAGCGGCAAAACTTCAACATTTACATAGGTGGTTCCTCTTTTGTCATGCTCCTGCCAAGCACTTTTTCAAAGAAAATCAACAATTAAGAAGTAAAGACTTCATCCTCCTTTCAGCAGGTTCTAAGCACAACCTTGGGATGTATATATAAAACATGTGCTCCAGTCCACTGAATGTTCAGCTTTCCACATTGAACTCAGCTCCCAAGTTTCCTAAGGAGGGAGTTGGGTGTCCTAGCATTCAGTGAGTAAGTTGGACTTAAACCCATCCCTTTAGCAGTCTTTATAACCAAGTCTCTAGCCAGACCCTTCGTCAAGTGATCAGCTAAGTTCTGTTGAGATCTAACAAACTCTATAGATACCACCCCATTCATGATAAGCTCACGAATCAGGCTATGCTTGACACCTAAGTGTCTAGACTTACCATTGTACATCTGGCTATAAGCCTTAGCCAATGTAGCTGCACTATCACACCAGATAGAAATAGGTGCTATAGGTTTAGGCCATAATGGAATCTCAAGAAGCAAGTTTTTTAACCATTCAGCTTCTTTACCAGTAGCTGTGATGAGTGCTTATTCACTCATCATTTTTACCCATCTAAGACAGCAAAAACGACCAAAAAACACCCAAATATGCTCAAAATGTGTTATAAATGTCCTCGGAGTGTGTTTTATGTCTTTCAGGTACAAAGGATTGAAAACAGGGCAAAAACGGACAGAATTGAGCTTGGAATGCAAAACATGCTTTGCAGATAGAGCCGGAAGCGGATTTTCTGCATTTTTTAGAGCCCGAGATACAATTTTGGGAGTGAGCTTGGGGAATCAGACCAAAAACCTATCCCTAAATCCAAATAACTTATTTACCCTTCACCCGAACCCAAAACTACCATTTTAACCTTTTTAACAAAAATCCTAAAATACTCTTTCTTTCCAAATCCTAAATTTTATTTAAAACAAATTATTTTTCAAAAACCAACTTTTATTAAAATTGTTTTCTTTCTTATTAAATAAAAAAAAAAAAAAAAAAAGTTTTATAACAAAAATACAAAAAAAAAAAAAAAAAAATACATTTACCTTAATCATTTTCTAAAAACAAAAACCTTTTAAATAAAATCCTCTCTTTTATTTTAATCCCTTTAAACCACCCAATTACCCTTCATCCCCCACCTGTTTAACCCAAACCCAAAACAGAACAAACCCAGCTTGCACCCTTTGCCCGCCAAAATCCTTTCACCATTTTCCCTCCAATCCTTTGTCTCCTTCCTCACATCACTCTCAACACACTGATTCCCAAGCTCAGTGAAACCCCACACCCACGTGGCTTCACTTGCCATGTTGGCAATCTCCAACACCCATTTTGAGCTCATGTGATGGACGGCTAAGATTTACCCTTGGGCTCCAAGTTGAGATGGATGGATGAGATTGAAGAAAAGAAACACAAGATGTCAAATTCTCACTTCTGTCTCACATCAAAAGCACAACAGCTCAAGCATATGAAGACCCAAGAGTAGTATAAATAGATAGCATTGTAGCCAAGAAAGGCATTAGGATTTTAGAGTTTAAATTAGTTTATGTTTTCAATCTTGTAATGTTTTTTTTTTTATTAATGAAAATCTTCTTTTTACTTAACTGTTTTAAATTTTGTGCCTAAATGCAAATAAGCACATAAGTGCTTATTTGCTTATAACTCATTACCATTTGTTCTTAAGTCTTATTTTCAGCTGCACCTTAGTTTTTACAAAAGAAAATCCAAGTTTAGTTTCTAAAAATCAATTTCCAAAGTGTTGTCTACCCTGTTAAGGGGTGTTTGGTTTTGGCTACCAGTTGGGTTAAACTAAAGTTTTACCCACTTTGACTTTGCAAGTCAAAGTGGTCTTAAGGTTTTAAAAGTACTACCAAAAACTGATTTTACAAAGTTTGTTAAGGTTTGAAAAGAAAAAAAAATCTTTGTTTTCTTGCATAACCATAGCAGCATAGCTGCTGTTGCAGCCTCTTTATTTTCGTGCTTATTTCTTAACAAAAATTGTCCAAGTTTGCTTTTTATTACATCCCAGTATACCCATCTCATTATATCAGTAGTTATATTGCACTTAGTTCCTCGTAGCTTAGCTTAAATTTGCCTTTGAAATATGCTCTAACCCACATCAGTATCTGAAAATCGCAGCCACCTAATGTCCCAATCCCCTTCTTTTCTAGATTTTTAATTTGCTTAATATTAAGCCTTAGGTTCTGAAATTTGGTATGCAAAATCTTGGGTTGGTCGTCTAGCTTTTCCACATTTTTGTGAATTTTTAATTTAGCTTATAGATAGCTTTTTAGGAGCCCCAAGTCACCCCCATAACTTGTTTCACTGCTGCAGTTAGCATCTGTTCCCCCATTTATTGTGCTTATCAGTTATCTCATTTAGCTTATTTAGGAAATTTTAGAGCTTATTAGTCCCTTAGGTTAGATTACTTCTCATTTTGCCTATTAGTGCTTATTTAGGCCTGTAGAATAGCTTATTATCTTACTTTCATGCTTACTTCTCATTAGCTTAGGATTTCCAAAAACTGCTTATGTTTCCCTTTTTGTTGCTTATTTCCTGTAACTTTTAGCTTATTAATGTTCCTAGAATATTTGCTTAACTCAATTGCTTTTCAAAATTGCTTATCTTGTTGCTAAAAAACTGCAAAAAGAAAAAGTTAAAAAAAAAAAAAAATTGTTTTTCAAAAAGGTACCCAAGGAATCGAACCTGGGACCTTCTGCTCACAGACACTACACAACGCTCCCAACCAACTGCCCTTGGGTCTTTGTTCGGTTTAATATTGCATTATTTAAACTTTAAATACAAGTTCAGTTTTTAGCCTAATAGCTTATTTAGCTTTTTAACTGCTTATTTACAAAATCTTTACCACCTTTTTATAATTTTCTTAGAATCAGTATTTCTCAAAGTATTTTTAGTATTTTTTTTAGAATTTTCGAAATTAGTTTAGTATTTTTTATAATTAAATTAGATTAAATTAGTTTTTTTATTCATAATAAATAATTTAAAAGTCGAAAAAATACCCGGCTTTTTCCTAAAATTATTTTTAGTAGTTTAGAATGTAGGAAAATTACTTTTGCACCCGTAGGACTTAAATTGCATTATTTTCACTTTTTAAGGCTCGGGATTAGCCCGGGTTTTCACGTTTTTGTATTTTAGCACCCTAAGACTTAATTTAGCTTAATTTTATTGTTTCATATGCTTAGTAGTAGTTAATTTATCATTTACTTTGTTCCCCTAGCCTTAATTACTTTCCCGTTACTTAATTTGTAGATAACATAATCAAAAACTCCAAAACATTGAGCATTTTAATAACAAACCTCAAACGACATTCTCAATTCACACCTCGTTGGGAAACGACCCGGATATCCTTATCCGGTATCACATATCTCACTCACGGGATTTGATTGACTAACATTTTTCCTAAGAGGTTTTCGATTCAATTATCGTGTTTATTTTGATATTGATATTATTATACTATTTCATCCATACACACACCACCTTAAGCCTCATCCATTTTACCATATCAAGCTGCTAAAGCCACAAATTCATATTCCATTGTTGAACTGGTGATGCAAGTTTGTTTCTTGGATGCCCAAGAAATTGCACCTCCACCAAGTAGGAATACCCAGCCACTGGTAGACGAATTGTCTTCAGTGTTACTGATCTAACTTGCATCAGTGTATCCTTCCAACACTGATGGGTATCCAGTATATGAGAGACTATAATCCATAGTTCTCTTCAAATACTTCAGTACCCTCTGAACTGCTTGCCAGTGATGAGCACTAGGATTACTAGTATTCCTGCTCAATTTTCCCACTACAAAACCAATATCAGGCCTTGTACAAGTCATGGCATACATCAGGCAGCAAATTACCCTAGAATACTCAAGTTGAGATACAGCCTTGCCATGATTAGGCATCAGCTTCTCACAAGTATCCATAGGTGTACTCACTCGAGTACAATCAAAGTAATAGAATTTCCTCAGCACCTTCTCAATATAATGAGACTGAGAGATAGAAATTCTTTTACTTTCATGTTTAATCCTTATACCAAGGATAACATCAGCCTCCCCCATGTCTTTCATGGAGAACCTTGATGACAAAAATTCCTTTGTTAGGTCAACCTGATTTTGGTCAGTGCCAAAGATCAGCATGTCATCAACATATAGGCAAATGATGACCCCTTTACCAGAATCATCAAATTTGCTATATACACATTTGTCAGCTTGGTTAAGAACATAACCACTAGACAAAACCACTTCATCAAATTTTTGATGCCATTGCTTAGGTGCCTGCTTTAGTCCATAAAGAGACTTAATCAGTTTACACACCTTGTTTTCATTGCCAGGCATGATGAAGCCCTAAGGTTGGTTCATATAAACCTCCTCTTCCAATTCACCATTCAAGAAAGCTGTCTTCACATCCATCTGATGAATCACCAGATTGTGAATAGATGCCAAAGCAATCAGCAGTCTTATGGTACTGATACGAGCCACAGGGGCATAAGTATCAAAATAGTCTATCCCTGACTTTTGTTTAAAGCCCTAAATGACTAGTCTAGCCTTGAACTTTTCAATAGTTCCATCTACCTTCATTTTCCTTTTGAAAATCCATTTGCAACCCAGAGGTTTGCAGCCTGGTGGTAGATCAACCAACACCCAAGTGTTGTTGCCCATGATGGAATCCATCTCATCATTGATTGCTTCTTTCCAGAAAGCAATATCCTGGGACTTCATTGCTTCTTCAAATGTTTTGGGGTCATCCTCAACAATGAAGCAATAGGAGTATTGGTCTGAGACCTCATCCCTGGTTCCTTCAACTAAATATAGTTGAAACTCAGGTCCAAATGACTTTGGAGTCCTGACCCGTTTGCTCTTCCTGAGCACAGGTTCAGGTTGTTGAACCACAACCTTGTTGAGTTTATGTTATATAAAATACAATAAAACATAAAGACATCAAGAGTACACAGCGGAAGACTAAAGATCATAACAAATAAATTAATTAACTGAAAGTATGCGTAACGTACCTCTTGCAAATGTCAAATCCCTCGAGCAAAGCAAAACAACCCTCGAGCAAAGCAAAACAAAGAAGTACTTATTGGTGTAAGAATAATGTCTTACAACCACGTTCTTGTACACACGAATTAACCAAACGAATCAAGCGATTGCTAGATCTAACACAAGTCCTCGTTTAAGAAAAACGAAACCAAACTCCCTTACAAGTGGGGTGTTCGGCCGAATATTGGACTAGAGAGAGGAGAGGAGAGATCTAGGGTTAATTCAATGCACAAGTGTATGAAACCCTAGAACCTAACCCTCTTTATATACTAGTAGGTAAACTTAGGGAATAAGTTATGATTTTAGGGCTTGGGAAAGCCCCATGGCCGGCCACTTATGCAAAGCCCAAAGAAATCCATAAATTTTCCAAGTTTTCCATTTCTAGTCCTTTCTCTTTTCATTTAACGGTCGTTAGTCATTTTTCCGTCAAATACTTAACGATCGTTAACCGGACTTAATGTGCAATAATTTATCGTAAACATAAACATTAATTATTAACTTTAATTCTCATTCGCTAATGTGTGCAATCCCGTGGTCACGAGTTCGAATCCGGACATTCACATGTTTGTAAATATATACATTTCCAACCGCTCCCACTTGGATATGTTTACAAAACGTGAAATGACATTGGTTAGCGTCTAGCAACACGCCAATGCCCCCGGTACAACTCGTGTATGGTTTTCTGGAGAAAAACCAAGTTTGATGATTCATCATCATATTCATCCTTTTGTTTCTAATACCATGTTAATAAGAATATGGATCTCACTCATTTCTTAATTAACTATTCTGTTTCTCGCTTTATATAATTTATTAAGATTACCAATTCTTCTGAACAGAAGACCTTGGGTATGGCCATACAAACATCTTAACAATCCTACGAGGGGCCCAGTAGTATTATACTTCAAAATAAATTTGAAGGAAACAAATCCCATTTTGACTACAAGCAGGATTTATAGATTTCGCAACATTTCTGAAAACAACCCTTATTTACGTATAGCGTTAGATTGCTTCACAGAAATGCACTACATCCATGACATATCTCTTGTATCTCAAGTCAGTGGATAAATTTTCATGATATACTTAATGACTAAGATCCATAAAGTATCATCATGTGGGTGGGATAAGTCCTATACTCAATACATTGAATATCATCTGAAATTAGTCATGCTACGCATCAATATACTTTCAAGTATATTCTAGCTAATACTCAGATTTGTCTTAATTCAATATCATTCCCATGTTATTGATCGACAACGGACTATTTAGAATAACTTAAGTTATTCAAGGATTTAAACATGCAAATACAGGATACAATATTATAAATGAAATTAAATGTATACCGTACTTTAATTCATTATAAATAATAATTGTTTAACATCCTTTATCCAAATACTAAATAGATCAATGCATGAGAATACTAGTTAATGAATTTTGCCACAAGTCATGAAAATCATACTTGTTGACAAGGCATAATTTCAATTAACTTTGATCTATAGGAATTTTGAGAATACTTATTTCAAGAATTCAATAAGTGAATTTCTTGTATATGTTTACACATATCTTGATATTGTCATATCATTCCATAAGGTGCGTGATAACCTGAACCACCCTTTTATGACAATCATCTTTCAAAACTTTAAAGTTTTAAAGTATTCTTTATTCTTTAATGTATAATGCAACTATGCTCTTAGTTGAGCATAACTAGTCAACATGGTCATCATCAAGGATACCATGACTAGAATTGAGTGTCATCTCAATTATACCAGCATCATTGTGTACAACAATATGCTCTTTAAACATCCGTAAACTTCGAACAGTTATAGTGTAATGTTGGTGCCTTCCAAAACTCAAGTTTGTTGGCAATGACAATTATGAAACAAATTGCCATATTAATCATTCATAGAATCTAGGAGCATCTCCAGACCGTGGAATGTGATTCTAAATCCAAACATATTCCTTTTAAAATATTTATTACACTAACAACTTTCAATATTGTCAAATCATCTTGTAATTAAGTATGACACAACAATCTTACAACATGATGTACATGATGAATCTTCAAGTTAAACTTTAAGATCTCATTCATATTATATCTTGTCAAAGATATGTATTTATCATGTTTTATTAGACTCATTTATTTACCACATATGTTTTATAGTAATAAACATATATTCAAAGGTTGTATGTCTTATTTTCAAATCTTACAAACAAAGTTTCATTCCTAATTAAAACTTAATTTAGATGGAATGTAGTTGCTCATACAACATATAAGATTTAAGAAAATAATACTCCCACTAGCTTTCAGGAATACTTATGAGCTATCTTATTTTAATTTATTAAATCAAACATTGATTTAATATTAAACATGAGAATCATCTCATAGATGTTTGCATATATCCATTCATGGATTCTTGCAGTTTGTACATATTCAAAGATTATTTGAATTCATAAAAACTCCTTTGCATTATTTATCGTCCTCGCAAAAGTAATTCCATAACAAAGAGTTTTTATATTCATTGTCAAAATTTCATATCAATGAAACTAAGTATGACAATTATAATCTTTATACTTCTATTTAATGTATCTAGGAAAGAATATTTAATCATAGTTAATTGCTTAAGTATGATTAATATTATTGTCACTAGACATGCATTAAATATGTGTACAATATTGTCCATATGATTTCTAGACAAAAATTTAAACCACTAGGGTTTTCATCCTTTGAAGCAAATCATCTTCATTAAGATAAACCAAGTTTCTAAAGTTGATTATCTTTATGGACAGCATCTCTACATTCATAGTATGATTGATTTACCACAATTCAACATTTGGTAAAATTCATCATTATGATTAACAGGCTTACCATGATCCTGTAACTCATATTCCTCAGCATATTAAATATCTGAGATATCCTTACGGATCTATGAATGACAATTCCATCATATTAAGGTCTATCATATACATGTTTAGCCTCATCATGATATTTGCTAGTGCATTTTAGAATATTATGTATTTTGTAATTCAATCTTTCAAGATCTAAACAAAACTCCCACTTGCTTTTAACAATTTAAAGATTACCTTTAAATAGTTTATCAAGTAGAGCAACAATACTTGTTCTCTTTTGGGATATTACAAAAAACATTGACAGTTCCTAACATTAGTTTGTTACAACTCACTCTATAAGTAGTTTAACAAATTTAGAACTTCATTTATAAGACTTAATGTGATTCATCACATTCCATAAAAATGGTGTCTTATTAATCTTCTAGGTTGGAGTCTTATTGAGTATATTCAATCTATACTCAATCTACTAACCTTGATAACATTTTGGAAGAAACTATAGTTATCTTGAATCAAACATGTCAATAGATTTTGATTCTTCTAACTGAACATACCATAAAACTATGGTATTTCCTTAGAATTAATATTGTAAGATTAATCTAACAATATTTAAGATAACCATCTACTCTTTGGTTTATCCTATTTACCAACAAAGTAAAACTTAATGGTACAATAGAATTACCAAATCAATTGCATGCATTATAACACAAGTATTCTTGACCAAGTCAAAAGACATACCAGTTATAATCCCACTATACGTTATTAGTCATTGATCAACTCATTGACTTCATGCATATGTCTTAAAACATAGCAAGTTAACGTCTTACTTTATATAGTAAGTCTTGTATTAAAAGACTTCATGTTTGTGACTTTACAAAATCATAAACATTTATAATAAAAGTAATTATGAACACCACCTCAGGTTTCAATTAATATTTCAAGTTAATATTTACTACATATATTTAAGTCATTCAACGAATACTTAAATTCAAAGTAGTATTAGATTACTTCATTTAATTATGTTATTCCATGAAATGTTCAACGTAGGAAACTGCAAAATCATCCATGCTCGTTCTCACGACACGTGGATATTTTACCTTGGGCTACAATCTAGTTTACGTTCTCACGTAACATAAATTGTAACTACAAGTGTTTCTTAAATATTGAATAACATAAATATTTAAAATAAAGTAGTCTTTGTTATCATCTTGACACATGTTCTTAATAAGGAAATCATACATATTTAAATGTATAATTCCTATTGGAACGTTACTCTCTTACCTTGCGGTCAAGAGAATCATATTTATATGTGTTGTACCTTGCACACAATAAAGATTTCTCCCACTTGTGCATGGAACAACATCATGTAGCAGATAAACAACACGATACATGTTCGTTTATTTGATTAATATGATTTGTGTCATAGATATAACAAGTAGATGTAGGACTATATTGATTAGTAAGGAAACGCACATGACAATCCTTGAAAACCATAAGTGCCTACAATTGGAAAGTAATTATCTTTGAAGATAATCTGGGTTACTACACATGAAATAAGGCTTGTAGCTCCCACTGAATTAGAAATCATTAAAACAACTTCTTATTCAGTAATGCAACACAAATGCTCCCACTTAATCTGACAACATTGTAAGTGCTGCATAACTAGTGAAACCAACTTGCTTGCCTTTTACTTTCCTACACTTTTAAAGAACCATACGTAATCATTACTAAGGTACTAAAAGGTGTATTCTACTCTATGAATGATGGGTTATCCATCAATGTTATTAACTTGAAAAATTGGGTATGCAATTTCTTCCTTAACAGGTCTACCATCCCCATACTAGTATGTAGCACCTTTAAAGGTTAAAGTAAACCAACTAGATAAATTAAGCTAGTTTTCCTTTTACCAATTTTCGCGGTAATTTGTCTAGCTTCTAATTTTGTAACTCATATACATGTTTTCCAGTTAACCAACATTCATGTTTGTTACAAAAGGATTCATTCACCTAATGAAGGTAATGAAATCTTTATGGAAAATATGACGTGCAATTCATTTCTATGAGTTACATTAGAATTTAGACAATTCAAAACGTTCCTATTATACCTTTCTCATTCATGAAAAGGAATAGGATTGAGTCTAATGCTTCTCCCATGGAAAAGAGACTTCGTATGTCTTTTCAGTAAATTATTCTCGATCAAACATTTGTTTGAAAGCAGAATGGAGCATTTTACTGATCAAAGACTAAACTTTGTTTACGGTTAAATGTTGCAATTATACATTCAAAAGAATTACAAAATTCAATTTTAGTATTTTCGATAATTAACCTTTTTCAAGAAAATTAATTACACATGGTTCATAAGCATATAACCATTTAATTTCCACTCAAAAACTAGGATCCAAATTGTCATAATCTCATCACATCAGTTGATCTGCTAGTAATGAACCTTATACAAAGTGGTAGAGCTTTTGCTCAATTACCAATTTCAATTGAAATTCCTAGATTTATGGGATTTACATATAGCCAATTTCAATTGCCATGTAAACATGTTTTATCCCATCTTATGCCTTGAGTTGCCAGTTCTCACTACAAAACTCAATTAAGTTGTCCAACTTAAGAAACTGCAAAATCGTCCATGCCCATTCTCACGACACGTGGACATTTTACCCTTTGATTACGATCTAAGTCACGATCTCACGCAAATAAAAGGTAATCTTAGGTGTTTCCATTTCGTTGGATGGCATATAACTTAAATTAAAGGGTAATAATTTTGATGTTAAATCAAATATGTACAAAGATGTCATGCATTCATCTTCGTAACATAGGTTTTATTAAAATATTTATATCTTGTTTTAATGTTTAAGTTTTTCATCATCAAACTTTAATTGAGGTATTGGTTTCACCAATCAAGGAATTTAGTGTTAATTATCATCCATTATACCGTACTTTTGCATAAGTGTAAACACTTAGTGTTTCGGATAATTACCACCTAAGTGGCGCATGGAATCAACACTAATTCGCCCTTAAGACGAGCTTGCACATTTAATGACTTACTAAGTAGCTCCATTCGAACTTACAGAGGGCAGAGGACCAGGTACGCGCTAAAGCACAACCTTAGACATCCTTTCAGTGTGACTGTGCGCACTTCTTTAAACCCCTTTTATTAGTTCATTCTCATGGGTGAGCCGTTCAGACATTTGTACCAAAGTCATCAATCAATTAAACGATTATGATTACTATTCTTAAAAATACATGTTTCACTATTGTTTAGGTCAGTTTATTTTTCTTGTAAAAATACCCTTGTTACAAAACACAAACAAGCAAGTATTTATAAAAATAAACAAATAAACAATGAATGCATAACAAATAAAGGTCATGCATATCAAATAGCCACATGCAAACGGTTTAGATAAATCCTATTAATAACCAATTAATAATGATTGAGGTCTTCCCCAATTTAAAATCTATCATAATTTTAGTGTATATCACTTAAACAAGAAAGACATACAATAAAAGCAGATCCATGATAAAACATGCATGTAATTATCATGGACATAAAATTACACTTAACAATTAATGCAATTAAATCAAAGTTACGCATATACACATAAAGTTGCATGCATCTTAGGGTTTCTAATCCAATTAAAACAATAGTTTACAAAACCCTAATTAGGGCACCAAAAAAAAACGCCCCCTATTAAAATTAGGGTTTAGGATATACAAACCCTAGATCTAAGCATACAAATAATAACACAACATGTTTATTTTATTTATGTGTTTCAGTAATTAATTACTTGTTATACAAGACTCGTGATGCCACTGTTGAGTTTATGATATATAAAATGCAATAAAACATAAAGACATCAAGAGTACACAGCGGAAGACTAAAGATCATAACAAATAAATTAATTAACTGAAAGTATGCGTAACGTACCTCTTGCAAATGTCAAATCCCTCGAGCAAAGCAAAACAACCCTCGAGCAAAGCAAAACAAAGAAGTACTTATTGGTGTAAGAATAATGTCTTACAACCACGTTCTTGTACACACGAATTAACCAAACGAATCAAGCGATTGCTAGATCTAACACAAGTCCTCGTTTAAGAAAAACGAAACCAAACTCCCTTACAAGTGGGGTGTTCGGCCGAATATTGGACTAGAGAGAGGAGAGGAGAGATCTAGGGTTAATTCAATGCACAAGTGTATGAAACCCTAGAACCTAACCCTCTTTATATACTAGTAGGTAAACTTAGGGAATAAGTTATGATTTTAGGGCTTGGGAAAGCCCCATGGCCGGCCACTTATGCAAAGCCCAAAGAAATCCATAAATTTTCCAAGTTTTCCATTTCTTGTCCTTTCTCTTTTCATTTAACGGTCGTTAGTCATTTTTCCGTCAAATACTTAACGATCGTTAACCGGACTTAATGTGCAATAATTAATCGTAAACATAAACATTAATTATTAACTTTAATTCTCATTCGCTAATGTGTGCAATCCCGTGGTCACGAGTTCGAATCCGGACATTCACATGTTTGTAAATATATACATTTAATTTCCAACAAACCTCATCAAGGACCACTGAGGGTTCACCATCAGAGACCTCTGATACACCAGTGTCCTGAGATCCATTAGGAATCCTCAGACTTGGTCTAGGGACTGATGAGAATCTGTTTTCATCAAAGTTTGCATCCCTTGATTCAATTATGGAGTTAATTGAAACATGTTCATTAGGTTCAATAACATAGAACCTAAAAGCCTTGTAATGCTCAGCATATCAAACAAAGATGCAGTCAATGCCTCTTTTACCCAAAGTCTTTTGCTTTGGATCAGGGAGTCTTACAACAGCCTTACAACCCCAGACCCTGAGATAGTTCAGGTTGGGTTTCCTTTTAGTCCAGAGTTCATAAGGGGTAACTTTTTTCCTTTTGTTGGGAACCCTATTTAATAAATAGCAAGCTGTTAACATAGCTTCACCCCAGAACCCTTGACTCAGTCCTGAATAGGACAACATGGAATTAACCATCTCCTTCAGCATCCTGTTTTTCCTTTCAAATATACCTATTTGCTGAGGAGTATAAGGGGCAGTCGTTTCATAGATTATACCAATAGACTGAAAATACAAAGTATCCATGTACTCACCTCCCCTATCAGTCCTTAATCTTTTGATCAAAGACCCAAGTTGTAATTCAACTTCAGTTTTAAACACTTTGAATTTATCTAATGCTTCATCCTTAGTATGTAACAGATAGACATAACAAAACCTAGAAGCATCATCAATAAATGTCACAAAGTACTTCTTGTTCCCCAAAGAGGGAGTGGCATGCAAATCACACAGGTCACTGTGTATAAGCTCCAAGAGCTTAGTCTCACGACTAACACCCTGAAAGGGTTTCTTGGTTATCTTGGTCAACATGCAAGTTTTACACTTTTCAGTGTCCATGTCAAAAGCAGGGATTAACCCATCCTTATACATATCTTGCATCCTTTTATAGTGAACATGGCCAAGTCTAGCATGCCAAAGGGTAGAGTCAGTCTGGTCAGTGGTGGTCACAAAGGCTGAATTTACACTATCAGTGGAAATATTAAGCCTGAACATTTGATTACATAAATAACCAAAACCAATAAAAACAACATGCTTAGAAAGCACAAATTTATCAGACTCAATAACTTGTTTATATCCATGATTATTCAAAACACTACTTGAAACCAAGTTCTTCTTGATATCAGGAACATGAATAACATTAAACAAAGTTACAATCTTTCATGAACTAAACCTAAGATCTACACAACCACGACCATGCACCAAGGCTGTTGACTCATTTCCCATGTGAAGAATAGAACCATCATTCAGTGACTCATAAGTCTTGAACCAACTTCTATCTTTACGCACATGAACTATTGCACCAGAGTCAACCTACCACGCAACATCATCATCCTGCACATAAAAAGATTCAGATACATATGTAACATAATAAATCTAAAAAGACTTATTAAACATATTCTGACCTTTCAGTGAGTTGGCTGAACCACCACTCCCTGAACCATTAGTGCCTGATCCATTGGCTTTACCACCAACTTTAACACCTTTGCAGTCCCTTCTAATGTGACCAGTCTTGCCACATTTCCAACAAGTAGGTGTTGTCTTCTTGTTAGGATATGCCCTTGTGTTATCATGATATTTGCGTTTGCCTTTGTTGTCATTCTACCTGGTGGAGTTGTTATGCTCCACCATATTGACAACAGATGGTCCAGTAGCATTGCTACTCTTTGGCTTGTCATTATCCTGCACCCTGAGAGAATCCTCAATGCGCAGATGACTGCCCAACTCAACCAGAGTTAATTCCTCTTTCTTATGCTTCAAGATATGCTTGAAATCTTTCCAAGAAGGAGGAAGTTTATCAATAACACAAGAGACTAAAATAGCCTCATCCATGTGCATATTGTGTTGTGTAAACCTTCCAAGTATTCCAAGAAGTTCATTGTATTGTTCCATAACTAGTCTTGAATAAGTCATTTTGTAATTTGTGAAATTACTAACAAGGAACTTCTTACTTGATGCATCCTCAGCCATATATTTGGCATCCAAGGAATCCCACAGTTCTTTGGAAGATTCAGAGTTCTGATAAATATAAAACAGAGAATCAGACACACCATTCAGAATAAGACCTCTGCATATGTAGTCATCATTCTCCCACTTGCTCATCCTCCTGATTTGCTCAACCGTAGCATCATCCCCATCATCAGGAATTGGAGTAGTCAGCACATAAACCACACTCATGCTTGACAGCAAGAAGTGCATCTTCTTCTGCCATATCCTGAAGTCCACCCCTTCAAACTTTTCCAGCTTAGCAAAGTTTGAAGCTATATGTTTCATTGCAGCAGTTGCCATTGATTATCACAAAATAGTTTACTTTGATTGTTGGTGTGTAACTCCCAGAACAGGGTTAGATAATCAAAGTCCGCAGAAACTAATAACAAGTCAGCATAAACAAATACCACCAGGTGGTTACCGGATATCACTTGGAATCGTGTGATCACTTTCCAAAGTAAACTATTCGACCCTAATGCCTGGGTTACATGAATATCTACTTGGGATAAGACCAAATGTAGTTATAGAATTAGGCACAATTCAATAACCCTTGCGCTTATAAGTGTTTATCGTATTCTGCGTGTCCTTCATGCATAAACAGATCTCCTATTTATAGGAGATTACTCTTAGCTAGTCAAATGGATTTATGAGTATTAATCGGCCCATTAATAGCCTCATAATTATCCCCATTATAGCCGTTAGTGGTTACATGACCAATTAAACGTGGTCATTATGCAGTTGTAACTGCCACTTGAATAGGACAAAGCCCGTTACAACCAGTACTTTCATCAGTACTTTCATAGCGCTATCAGTGGATACACTGCTTCAGTGGAAACAACCTGCTTCAGTGGAAACACTGCTATCAGTGGAAACACTGCTTATCAGTGGAAACCACAGACAGTACTTTCCACCAGCAGTACTTTCTACTAGCACTACCAATACAAACCACTATTAGAGTCAGGGTGTTCAGGGACCTTATGGGTGTACACTCCGTACCTCCTTACCCATTGCCAGGTGTGAACTAATCCCACAAGTGCACTAAATTTTCCAACAATCCGAATGGCGTGTCGTTCGTTGGAAGAGAACTACTGGCCTCTTCTTACATTCATTGTGGTTCAGAAAAGGCACCATACTCGTTTCTTTCCTGTGAGACAAGGTGATAAGGCTAGTAGCACTGATATGAGTGGCAATATTCTTCCAGGTACTGTGGTGGATACCAAGATTTGTCATCCTTATGAGTTCGATTTCTATCTCTGCAGCCATGCTGGCATTCAGGGGACGACGAGTCGCCCCACTCACTACCATGTTCTCTATGATGAAAACAAGTTCACTGCTGATGACTTGCAGATGCTCACAAACAGTCTGTGCTACACGTATGCTAGGTGCACCCGATCTGTCTCCATTGTTCCACCGGCATACTATGCTCATCTGGCTACATCCAGAGCTCGGAGTTACATAGAGGGAGATCAGTACGAAAGCAGTTCATGTGGTCAACGTGCAACAAAAGATCGTGTGGCTAAAGTTTGTCCTCTTCCTGTCATTCATGACAATGTGAAGAGAGTAATGTTCTACTGTTAGGTTGGTAGAGGCCTTCTAAATAAGACACAGTGTATGGGGGTTTGCTTTTGCTTGTTAGTATCTTTATCCCCCATGTACTATAAGCAATAGCCAAGCTTTAGAGCTTTTGCTTGTGCAGGATTTCTGAAAGGTCTGATATGGCCGTAAATTTCCATGACATGCTTATGACTTTATGGGTATGATGGCAACTTTTTGGTATGTTCTGCATTATGTTCAGAAACTGATTTAAGGTAAACATGATTAACAAAAAAAAAAAAAAAAAAAAAGAAAAAAAAAAACCACGACTTTGGTACAAATCAATCATCAAAGGCTTGTCATGCCATGGACCGTATCAACCCAGCAGCCACAAAACCCACGACTTTGGAATGAAGGCCGCCATTCGGTATCAAGGCCGACTACTATGGATTCGGTAAACATTTTCAGTTTCGGTGATCCATCTGTTAACAGCATCAAGATCTTTAGGAGATTACTACAAGAGCTAAATATTGTTGACTTTATTATTAATCCGTTCAATGAAGTAATTTAATGGGTACCTGCGATTGTAACAGTTGACTGTTGCTAATCTTTTTTTAGATCCAGTTTACAGCTTGACGTTTGTAGTATCATATTCCTCCTTATTCAGCACCATTCGTCCTTCTTGTTTGCGTTCACCGACAAGCTTCATTCTTTGACCTAAAACAATTTACCTTCGTCGTTAAATGCAAAACGTTATCCACAGTTAGTACTTTGCATTAACGGCCTTCACTAACTTTCGTTATGTAACAACACGTGATACCCACATAAGAACATTTTTGATCTTTTCCCTCTCATTTTTAACTTCATCTTCTTCTTTTATTAATCTTTCATATCCAACCATCACCACCCACCACATTCACCATCCTTTATAATGTCACAAACAACTTCAAGTTAAATCAAATAACTTTAGATCAAACCCAAAATTAAATCAAATCAAAGATATATAAAAAAATTGACAATTTGTTTTTAATATTTGAATAGGTAAAAATTATATTATTTCACAAAGGACATCAATAAAATCAAATTTTCCACAGGAACAAAGAGGAAGATGATAGATGCACCCAATAAACACAAAGATTCTAAAAACAGTCTATGTAAACAGTTAGATCAATCTTTATAAAATAATCTATAGCATAACATGTAACTGAACTGAATAGAGTTTAGCAAAACAAATTTAAATTGTAGCGACGAAAGTTTATCTCATTATCATATAATGATGATTCAACCATGAAAAAGCTAAAAAATTACAATTTCGTCTTCAATTCTTACTCAAATTCAGTAGAATAGATTACACACTCGTATACCTTTTAATTTTGTTTTCTAGTAAAGTTTTCAAAACCATAATTGAGTTGTCAACTAAAAAACGTTCTTCAAAAAGACAAGTTAAGGTTCCATTGAAGTTCAACAATCATGTAATGGGAAATTTGAGTCAGAAAAAGAGTGCGGATAGTTGAGAAATGGTGTCTGGTGAAATTAGGGGTCAGATGAAAGGGTTGTTTCGTCATTAAATTTAATGTAAGTAATTCTGAGAATTTTGGTGATAATACTGTTGTAAGTACTTTTGTTGATGGTGGTTATGATTCTGGTAAATCTAAGGTGAATGGTAGTAATAATGTTGTTAATTGCATGTTTGGTAATGGAGTAAGTGTAGAGAAGGTAAAGAATAAGAATAATGAGGAACTTAATAGTGAGAGTACAGAAGGCGTTTGTCAAAATTCTCAAATAGAAACAAATGGTCAGGATAAAGGCAACTTACCTTAATTCAAACATGATAGTTTCCTAAATGTTGTTAAGAGTAGTATTGGTGACTTGGTGTAGAGGATAACAAGCTTGAATTCATGCCTCCTGAGTTAGCTGCTAATGTTAGTGAAGTGGTTATTTTTGGGATAAAACTGTCTGTGGATACTTTGTGGGAGCTAAAATGAATAGTAGTGGCTTTTACTTTTTCAAATTCAAGGATGAAGAAGGTATGCAATATGTAGTAGAGAATGGACCCTGGCTTATAAATAATAAGCCTATGATTGTACAAGCCTTGGATCCTGATGTTAATATTGAAAAGAAAGAGCCTGCAGTTCTTCCAGTGTGGATAAAATTAATGAACATTCCTATGTAAGGTTGGACTAAGAAGGGTATAAGTACTTTAGCTAGCAGTCTGGGGAAACCTCTGATTATGGATGCTATGGCAACTCAAATGTGTAATCAAAGGGTGGAAAGGGTTGGTTTTGCTAGGGTTTTAGTGGAAATGAATGCTAACAAGGGATGTCAGGATCAAGTTGAAATTCACTATGTTGATAAGAATAAAGTGAAGCTGAAGACAAAAATTGTTAATGTGGAATACTCTTGGAAACCTGTCTGCTGTAATCATTCTAAAGTCTTTGGGCATAGTTTGTTGGAGTGTATAAGTAGACCTAGAACTGAAGCAGAGTTAAAGGCAAGACAAAATAGCAAAAAGAATGAGAATGCAGAGGTTGAGTCCATATATGCAAAAGTAAACAGGAATGTTGGTAATAATGATAGAGTATACAGAAAACCAGTTGAAATGGTATATAAGCCCAAGGAGAAAGTTAGAATGGAAGAAGGTAAAGAGAGTGTCAGTAAGAAAGATCAAGGAATTAAGGGAGACAAACCTATTCTGCCTGAAAATAAGAATACAAATGGAATTCCAAGGATGTGGAAAGTAAGTCAAAGCACTATGGAATCTCTGAATGTCAGTAAGAACAAATTTGCTGTGTTGCAGGAGAATTATGATGAAAGTTCCCTACTATGTTAACAGCCCAGAAACAAAAGACTGTGGAGAGTTATATTAAGAAAAAGAAGAGATCAAGTAATGATGAATTCAATAGTTGGAGTAAGGATATGCAGTTATAATTTCAAGACGAATGGAAAGAGTCTATGATGGATCAAAAAGAGGTTCAAGAAGAAGATCAAGAAGATGTGTTTTTGATTATGCTGATATTGCTAAGGTTGTGAAGCAAAATGAAGTGGGTCAGTGTAGTCACAGTATACTTAGAGAAGAATTGGATGGTGGGCTGTTTAATGCATATTGATATCATGGATTGTAAAATTGCTTCATGGAATGTAAGAGGTCTAGGTAAGAAGACTAGACAGAAAGAGGTTAAGGATTTCATTATGAATTGAACACGTCTTAAAGGTGATGAAGTGAATAGAACTTGTTCTAAGATATTTGGATGTTGGAATTGGATTAGTAATGCTATAGTTAGTCCTAAAGGTTGTAGAATAGTTGTTGGGTGGGACCAAAGTACAATGAATGTTATGCTGTTACACTGTTCTAGACAGGCTATTTTCTTATCAATTGAGAATGTGAATAACTCTGAAATTCGTCTGCACAATCATTTACGCTAGTAATGAAGGAAGAGATAGAACGAACTTATGGGGAGACCTTAAGGGCTATTATCAGTTGGTTAATGGGCATAGTTGGTGTATTTTGGGAGATTTTAATGTCACTTTGAGAATTAATGAGCATAGTGAGGGTATGTCATGTTCTAGTGCTGATATGATTGAGTTTCAGGATTGCATTACTGAGATTGAAGTTGAAGATTTTAATAACATTGGCTTTCATTATACATGGACCAAAAGTTTGTTAAATTCCTCTAATAGTGTTTTGAAGAAATTACATAGAGTAATGGGAAATGGAAGTTTTATGGCTGCTTATCCACAGTCTCATGCCATTTTCTTACCATTTTTGGTATCTGACCACAGTCCAGCTGTTTTGGTGATCCCTGAATGTTTAGATAAAAAGAAGAAGGCCTTCAGATTTTCAAACTTTACTGCAGATAAAGCTGGTTTGTGTGGAAGTATTCAGAGAGACTGCTATGAGTGCGATTAATCAAGTAGTATGGACCCCATCTTAGGTACAAGTATTAAATATAAATAACTGAGTTGCACACCAACTGTTTGATATAATGTGTCCTTCGATAGTGCTGTAAATTGATCATATTAATGAGATCCATGAGACTTGTTGCCTATAATGGCCTTTTTTTAGTGGAGATTCGGCTTTTATTCAGCAAAATTGGATAAACTAGTAGCACCCCTGAAACCTATTTGTTATAAAAGGGAGTTGTAACATTAGTGATAATTAAGGTGATGGAAATTTTTGAATGCTCTTAAAGATGCCAATTGTATGTTTATTTTGTGATATTCTGAGTGTGTTTATTTTGACTTGAGTTGGTGGTAAAATTGTGACACTTATAAATGTGATTGTGTTTTAGACATGTCTTTGATAATAACGAATTTCTTATTTGATCTTGTGAAGAATCCGTGCAGCATTAATCGAGTGGTTTAGCTTTAGCGCTTAGATTAAGATAAGTTGAATCAGAATTGGGGGATACTTCTACAGGGAGACGAAATAGAATGTACTAAGGGGGCGTTTGGTTCATAATTTTGAAATACATGAATTTAAAAATCTGAAGTATTTTAAGTTATGAAGTGTTACAAATGGTGTAATTTAGAATTCTAAATCATGTTTGGTTGACAAAATTGATTTCAGGCAAAATAATGATAAATGACAAAAATGTCCTTTTTATGTTATCTCCTTTATTTGTTCTTCAATGGTGCATAGTGATTTTCATCATATACTCCGTAACATATTAAAGACACAAAACCAACAAATAAAAAATGGAGAAACCAACAAAAAAATGCTTAGAACTATTACTTGGAGCTGTATCAAAAACACAAAATCTTAATAATAGATAATGGCTTGAATGAAACAATTAACTAACCTTTTTTTAGATTTCTTAAAATTATACCAAATCAAAGTAGTAAAAAACGTCATCAATAAGATCGAAGCAATCAATAACCACACGGATCACAAAGCTTGTCGTCGAATTGGTTTAATTTCTTCAAATATACCAAAACCCTAAAAAGTAAAACTAGATTGAAACAACCAATACGGTATCAAAAGGATCGAAGCAACAAAACACAAAATCTAACAGTACGTTACAGTTGATTATATTTAAGTTATCTTTTATGGAAGAAATTGATTTTACATGTATGGAAGAAGTGAGTACAAATGAAGAAGAGATGGTCCACTGGATGAGAAGCAAGAGAGAGATTACATTTATGAAAAGGGGTATTGTTGTCTACTTTTTGGTAATATGAACCAGTGTTTAAAAACCTCTTCTAGTGTAGTGTGTTAAAAAAACGCCCACTTGTAGTATTATAATATCAAAACCACTCTCCTTAGGGAGGACGGAGTGGGCAGCGGGTACCCAATCGAGTAGTTGAGCTCGAGCGGGTACACCGCCTCTTGTTGATCGGGTACCTTCATCGAGTACAAAAATCGAGCTCGGAACCCGCATGTTAACGTTAGAAATGTATCCGTTGGGGGAGCGTGTGATGCGTGTGAAACGGCTAGTTTAGCCACAAAAAAAAATCCTATTTAACACCAAAACATTCACTCATTTTTCAAAATAAAAACACACAAAACACAAATAACAACACACACGAATCTTTCAAAAACACAAAACCATGGATCCAAGGAGAGGTAAAAAAACTTTCACCTCGCGTCAAGGTCGGTCTCAACCATCCCCGAATCAACCAAAACAAACTCCGTTAGGATTTAGCCAATTTTATTCTCAACCATCCCCGAATCAATTTTACGTTCCACAACCCCAATCTCCACAATTTTACCAATATAATATGGGTCCTCCTCAAATGAATCCACAACACTACAACATCACTACTACAAGCGAGTTTTCCCCGTTCGAAAACATTGGTGAAGACGTAGAGTACGTACCCGAAACACAACAACTACCAAACGAAGAAGACGAAGATGAGGAAGTTCAAGAAGTCGATCCGAGAGTGAAGAAAAAAGCTTTCGCCGGGAGGAGGCCCCGTGAAGTTTGGACGCCGGCACAAGAGGAGGCTTTGGCGAAAGCATGGGTTCAAATCTCCGAATGTGGTGTTGTCGGTAATGAACAAAAGTCCGACGGTTTTTGGAAACGGATTCTCGAGCATTACGAGGAAACTTTGGGTTCGAGTTCACGAACATTTCATGCGTTGAATACCAAGTGGAGAGCAATGAACACGGCCATGGGTATTTTCAACGGCTACTACCTCCAAGCGGTACAATTACATAATCTATACTTTAGCTATACTTTTTATTTTACATAATCTGTACTTTTTATTTACAATTACATTATTTTGTATATAATGTAGAAACGTGCTAAGGCTAGTGGGTACAACGACTTGGACGTGGTGAGGCAAGCTGAGTTGGATTACTATACAGCAAAAAAAAGACAATTTACTCATACCAGGGCGTGGGAGATTGTCAGAGGTCATGATCACATTCGCGATCCCGCTATGTTGGAATTAGTTCTTACACAAAAACGTGAACTTGCGGCCAAACACGGATGGACGGATGGGCTTGCAATTTTTAAATTGTAGTTTCAACTTTTTTTAATTTCAACTTATGTAATGTTTTTTTTTTTTTAAGTTGTAGTTTCAATTTTTAAGTTGTAGTTTTTAAAGTATTATGTAATGTTTTTATTTTTAATGAAATGTTATGTTTTTATTTTAAATATTGTATGTGATTTTATGTAAAAAAAAAAAAAAATCGGGTACTAGGGTACCACTCCCTCGACTTAGGGTAGTGTTAGGGTAGAATTGGGGTAGTTTTGAGTTGGAAGGTTTTTATTGGATAGATGTTATGTGGCACTCCCAGAGTATTAAGGTACTAGGGTACCACTCCCTCATACCTTATATTCTAACCAAACACGTATTTTTAGTGGTTTTTAATTTCAAATGCCACAAAAACCCATGAAATTGGCCCAACCAAACAGCCCCTAACTAGAATTGGGGGACAGATGGTTAGAGTAAGACAAGTTGAATAAGAATTGGGCGATAGATTTTCTTATTTGATGTTGCAGAATTGGGCGATAGATTCAAATTGCCACACTATTCTATGGTGCTGAATTACACATCATTGCACGCATTTTGTTAACGATATTTGTATAGTAAATCCATCATTCATACTGTAGGTTGTGATTCTTTCTACTTTGGAGGATGCACCAAGTGAAAGTATACCATATTCTAAAGATTTTTTCATTCAAGGAGAGAAGAAAATATGGATAGGTGCTTCACGTATAGAAGTAGAGGTGGCAAAACCTAAACGGGCGCGACCCAAATGGGCATTGGCTTAAACGGGCGCGACCCAAACGGGCACCGATTTAAATGGGCGCGGGTCAAACGGGCTCATGTTATACAAATCACTTTTAAAAAGAGTAAAAAAAATGAAATAAAATTCTCAAACGTAACACTTTATTTATATTTAAGAAATTCAATACGTGATAGATATCGGAACTTCTCAACACAGGTTGGTTCATTTCTTGATCACCCCACACTCTGCAGTCGTTCCTGCCAGCCACCTCGTGTTCTTTTTAAGTTGTCAGTTAAGCTTTAGGTAATCTCTTGACAAATATATAAATTTATATTATCCGATTTATGTAGTATCTTTAATGGGCCAAACTTGTAAATTTATAAAGTTGCCTAAAACAAAATGAGGTACAATTGGTCAAAAGTCTCACAAACTATATTGCATCAAACTTCATAAATTATTTTATCATTAAATTGTGATTATCAATGCATTAATTATCAATCAAAAGATTTAAACGTTGAAAATTTTTTTTCTTTTCAGGTTGACCCTTACGAAACGTGTTTCAGCCGTAACTCGTATTAAGTGGTCCTAAACCACCCATTAGATCATATTCTATATCATACTAGCTTATAGACCCGTGAAATCCACGAGATTTTAAAGGGTTTTTGATTAAAAAAAGATAAGTGCGTGAATATAGAAAGAAAGAACACCGAACAAAAACGCGAAGAAAATTTCTTGTAACGGAACAATAATTTATAAGTGTCTGAAAGTATACAATACAAAGATTGCAAAGATATGTGTAATAAACGTTGATTGCCTCTTGATCTAAATTATGTTTGTCTTGAGAAGTGAATGCATGTAATGACCATGCTAACACTTCAACAAAAGCTCCATTCCGTGAAAACCTAATAAGTAAAAAAGAATGTAAGATAAGTTTACGATTTATAATAAGTGTAAGTAAGAAAAATGCTACAAAACTTGATATATGACTAATGTACATACCTATTTGCTTTTGATCATAGATCTTGAAGAACTTCTTTATACACAACATTGATGGTACTTGGTGATAGGTTACCATCCACATCTGTAACAACAACCTTCAAACCTCTTTTGCTTTGACACGTGAAAGAGCCGCATATAGTTGTCCATGTGTGAAAACAGGATGTGGCAGATATAAACCTACTTTTGAAAGCGATTGGCCTTGGCTCTTGTTTATTGTCATGGCGAATGACACCGAAATGGGATATTGATTCCTAACAATCTTTAGAGATAAACGTTTATCAGATAGAGTAATTCTCAATCGTGGTATAATGACCTTATTTCCAAAATGTGTCCCATTAATGATTTGTGCTTGAATAGAAGTTCGTGATAATCTTAAAACCTCAAGTCATGTCCCGTTACACAATCAACTAGATTGATCAATATTCCTTAGCAACATTACCGGGACACCAACTTTTAACACCAGTCGATGGTCCAGAACACCTGAGAACTTTACTCCATTGATAAAATCTGTTGAGAAAACAGATTCATCGATTGTTTTCTCACGATCAATTTTATCAACACTATCGCAACTAAGATAAACCATTTCCTCACCGGGAAATGTGTTAAGCAAATGATCGTTTATATTGTCAACCACTTCATTGGTCAGAGCAAGAATGGCCTTTTCTTGAAAATACGACGGATCATCTATGCGATTCAAAAGGTTAGGATAGGTAAAATCTACAATGGATGTTATCGGGTCAGAAACATCGTGTTTTAGAATATCTGTCGGTATATCTATCGAAAACTCTCCGTCGTTTGCATCTCCTAGGTCACCGTCTCCTAGTTTTAGTATCCATTCAGCAAATTCACGTATCTCGTTAACATCTTTAGGGCGAGATCCAACAGTTAGCCTCATGTTAGCATTTAACTTCAGAACCGTGCAATGATCCTACAAATAAGATTGCTTTAAAGACGCACTCACAATGTCCTGCCATGAACCTTTTGGAATAATGGGAAGAACTTGTCTAAAATCACCACCAAAGACCAAGGTCATTCCACCAAAATGAGTTTCATAAGTGTTAAACCTCGACTTACGTAGTACGTCACGCAATGACAGGTCTAAAGCTTCAAAACAGAGCTTATTTTCATTGGCGCTTCATCCCAAATAATTAGCTTGCATTTCTTTAACAACGCTGCAAGATCACTTTGAGGACAGATGAAGCATGTAGATGTCTCATCAATATTGATAGGAATATGGAATCTTGAATGAGCAGTCCTGCCACCTGACATCAATAAAGACGCAATACCACTTGATGCGACATTTATGACTATGTCACCCTTTCTTCTAATACCGGCAGCAAGGGTTTTCCATAAATAGGTCTTCCCAGTACCACCGTATCCGTATACAAACTAGACACCTCATTTACATGTCTCAACGGATGTCCTGATAGTATCATATACGCCTTTCTGTTCGGTGGTTAAAATAATATACATGCGTTCATATTCAGCTTCCAACTCTGCTGGGTTATAATGTGTCTCATCATATATAAGGCGATTACCGAACTGAGATATTTACCTATCATCTGTGTAAGGCATTTTAGGAAAACGTGCCAGCATAGTTCCTCTGGATCGCATAAGTTGTTCGATCCAGAACAAAGCATTATTTTTTTCATCATCATTTAGTCGCAAGCCTGCACGAAATTGATATTTATCAGGAAAACGGGCCATTTATGATTGGATGTTCTGGTTAGATATGCTTATAAATTGCCTTTTAGAATGTTAACGTTTTATATTTTGTGTTTTGCACCGATTATCAGCTGATGAAACTTTGTCGACGGTTGTATTAGATGTCCATGAGCAAAATTATGTAATGATATGTTAGTAAACAAATGTTAACTACAACTGCTTTATAATTTTTAATTTGTTAGTTAAAGGTCAAATTTTGAAGTTATGGTTTTATGTTCTTAAGTGAATGCATGTTCTTTTTTTTTTTAATTAAACAATATTAATAAATATTGTAACATTTTAGAAATAGTGAATGGTGTACCTGGTACTCCTAAAATCTGACATCTTCTGCAAGCAAATGCCATGTTTCTAACCACACTGTCAAAGGTGTTTGCAGTTCTTTTTTAGACAGAAATGTGACAAACATGCCACGTAGATGTTCAGCTGGTGCCCAATGGGATGCGTCTTTAATACTCTCAATGTACTCCTTATCATCTTCTAAAAGACCCGTTGCGTGGCAAACCTCTTTATAAGTATGATAAACCACCTTGTTAACGGTTCTTATTTCAGCATGATTCTTACATCCTTTGCCAAAACCCTGTTTACGTCGCTATTTTCGAGCAGTGAAGATGATGGAACGTTAAATCATGGGTAAATTACCAGGAACGCACATGATTTGTCACATATTTTCTATCTTAAGATGGAGTTGTTTCATAGGTTACAACGCGCTTTTGGTACACAATTACATTTGATCTCATTATATTTAAAATGAACTCTATTAGCTTATAAAATTCATGTCTACTTCAAAACATATACACAGAGGGTTCATATTGCTCATTTTACTTAGGTTATCTTTACCATGGAGCGATGGTGATGATCACGATTCATACAAAATACCTTATAATTCTATATACCATTAATTACTAGTACTCTTGTAATTAATATGTCGTAGATTTTATAAACCCCTAATGTTTAACTTAAAGTTAGTTTCAAGTATTGCAATCAATTGCATATTGTTCTTTTTCAAATTTTATTCATTATATCAGCCATGTAATCATAATAATCTAACTGTGGTCAAGTCTATAATGTTTCAGCTCAAAATGAGTGTAAAGAGACGAGTTCAACGTTACAATAGATTTTTCGTTGAGTATGCAAGAAGAGTTTAGTAAACTCTCTCAATATAGAAAAAACAAACAATTTCAAATGTCGTGTTTTACCATGATGAGCATCTATGAAATTTTTAAATTTTAAAAAATTAAAGGATGATCTATGCACTGACGCCTTCGATGTATTTTTTCAATGAAGTCATGATGTATTTTTAATGAATTCGTGATAAACGCTTAATTTTATATACAATTCTACGATCAATTAAATAGAGTGTTGAAACTTTCAACATGTTTAGGGAAGAACTTGATTTTCTTGTAAATTTTGGTACATCAACAATTGAAACTTTTAGATAAATTATGAGGTTAATTGAATAAATTCTAAATAGGCTAAACAAAGTTATTATTTTTCACAAAGTTTATAAGATACAAAGCATCTTAAGATGCTAATTGTTTATCCCTTTATGAATCACTAAAGAACTATTAGGCTAGCCCCAATGAGGGGATTCAATCCCCCTCTTTTTTCCTGCCACGTCAGCTTTCTCTCTCTGGCGACCTTCAGGCGATTAGGTGCCCCAGTAAGGGCGACCAAGTTCAATTTTTTTTTTTTTTTTTTATTATTATTATTTTTTTTTTTAAAAACATTTTTAACACAAAATAAAATTTCATTAATAATTAAAACGTTACATAATAATTCAAATAAAATTAAACAATTACGAAACTTATTAAAACATTACAACACTTATTCAAGGTTGTGGCGTGCCTTGATCGCCTCTTTGAGTTTCTGCATTGTTTGGCGTTCTATTGCGGGCAAAGATGGGTCGATCGGCGTGCAATAGAACATGAGATCTGCATCATATTTCTTTTGAGCCTCTAATTCAACTTTTCGTTCTTCTAGTGCCAATTTTTTGTCTTCCCTTGCTTCTCTTTGTTGCTGTAGCTCCAACTCGATTTGCCGTTGTTCTAGCTCTTTCTTCTTCAAACCATAGTGCAGGTCTGCCAGCTCCTTCTTCTGCCCGAATGCCACGGACTTGATCTTGCCCCACTTCTCGGCAACACCTTCCATAATCCTATCTTTCGAAGACTCCGAAGATTTCTTTTTATTCTTCTTTGCGGCATCACGACCAGTTGGTCTATTAGGCACAAACGAAGGCACATCCGAGTCGGTTGAAGTCCTTGCTTTTTTGTGTCCCTCATCTTGGCTTAAAAAAGCCGGCATCTCATTATCCTTCCAAGCAGAATGGTCCCTCAAAATCTTCCAACAATGCTCCAAAACAAACGGATGACCACACACTACTTGGTATTCATCACACGCTCGTGTATAAACGGTGAGGTCATTCTCACCACTTCCGTAATTCCTGACAGCATTGTTGTAAATGGCACAAAAGTGACCAACTCTAGGACGAACCCTATTTTTCCACTTTGTAACGATAGAGTTGTACGTTCTTTCTGCACCAACCTCCTTCTCAAAGTAAGCAATGACTTTCAGCCAAAATCCTCTAGCATTTTGGTTGTTTCCGGTTACACTATTCTCGGATACATCACACCAAGCGTTGCACAAGGCGATCTCATCTTCTTTGGTCCAAGGCACCGAATCATTCTTGCCTTCTTTCTCGACAGCCTTCTTCTTCGCCTTAGTAGCTCGTTTCTTTGGTTTAACCGGCGACGTCTCTTCTCGACATTCTTCTTCTTCTACGTCATCAAGGTTGATCGAATCGTGATACGATCCATGAGCCGAACCGGTACCCGAACCGTGATACTCTTGATCCGGATAACCCGATCCGGTTCCAGCATAAAAATTAGGATTGTTGTACAATTGGTCATCAAAATCAAAACCCTCAAGATTAATACGGTTAACCGGAGAATATTCTTGATAGTTTGAATATGAAGACGTTGATGAATCAATTGTTGGACGATACACAGATTCGTGTGACCCATACATAGATTGGTTGCTTCGACGGGAGTAGCTTTGTTGTTGTTGTTGGTAGTGGATGTTTTGTTGCGGTGGAACAAATGGACGATTCATACTAAATGGATTGTTAGGGTGTTGTTGTGGAGCTTGTTGGGATGGATATTCGAAACCAGGGGGTTGAAAATTGATTATTGGTGAGACACCGGTTAACTGGAAATTCGGATCCGGTGTTAAAACATGCGGGACGTTTTGTGACAAACGGGATTTTCGGCCTTTGGTTGGTGGTGTTTTCTTAGACATTTTTGATAAAGAGAATTGTGAGATTTTTGATAGAGAGGATTGTGAGATTTTTGAGTTTTAGTTTGTAAAATGTTGTGAGATTTGTGATGAGATTTTAGTTGTATTTATAGGGTAAAATGTGTTTTTTTTTTTTTTTTTTTTTTTTGGATTGCAACGTAAACTAGGATCAAGAACTTGGATTTAAACGTTGGAAATGTCGATCGGGACAACGATCTAATTGGGTAAATAAGGAGGCGATTGACAAGGGTGGCAGTGGGGCGATCGACACCCACTCGATCTCCAAATGCCTCGATCGACAGCGATTGGGGTTCATTGGGGCTAGCCTTAGGATCTTTACAAATGACAAAAAAAATAATAATAAAAAAAAATATTTGCACCTAATTATTGAAACATGCGATGAATTTGTAACATAAATATTGTGAAGCTATCTGGCCAATATTCTAATATTAATTTAGTTATTAACAATTGATTTAAAAGACATGTTAACATGTTATTGTATTTTATGACTTTTATAGTTTGTTACAATCATAAGCAACCCGTTGGAAATAAGCATTTCTAGCCTTTTTTTAAAGGCAATATGTTGGAATCACTCCTAACACGTAAATGGAACGACATTGACGGAATTACATTATCTATCTTTGTTAACCAAAACGATCCTACACCTCCAGATTCATCATATCAACCATAAAAACGATCCTACAAGTGGTACATGAGCAAGGTTGGTTTTATCATTGGTTGATTTTTAGTGATGTTATCTTGTCAAAATCTTGTCTTAAAATCTGTTTTAACAAAGTTTTAATCTTTCTCATATGATTTTGTGTTTATTATATTTTTTTACAAGTTTTATTGTATCATGTTTGGTCAATAACAGTTTTGTAGTTTTTCACAGTTTATAAACGTTTTTTTTATCAACTTTTGTAACTTGTTGAGGGTACCAATACTCGTGAAAATATTTGGTCATTTGTTTATATTCTCATGGTCTAAGTGGGTCAAAAGAGAGGTTGTAATGTCATTTTTCTGGGTTTCATGAATCTGGTCGGAATCTTTGGCCGGAAAACACCGCCGGAAAAAGTCAACAAGGGTCAAAATCCTTTTTTTACCCCTAAGGATCTTCAGACTTGTTACGAGTAACTTGGAAAGTTACTCGTAAGGACTCTCTTTATGCCTAACGTTGCTTACACGTAACCTTGCTTACGCCTAACTTTGTTTAGGCCTAAGTAAATGTTACGAGTAATAGACTCCGTTTACGCATAACTACCAGTTAAGAGTAAGAAGATTTGTTTCAAATAAGAATTTTTTTACGCGTAAGATGGACATTCTCTTATGCGTAAACTCAATATGACCAGACGACTTCAATACCAGTATACCAAACTCTTGTGACCTTATATTTGTTTATCCTCATTGGCCTATAAATGTTAAAACGTAAAAGAAAGGAGAAGGAAAACGAGACCAGAAACAAATCCACTTAACTACCTAAACCAATCTCAGTACCACAACTTCTACTATAAATAAATCAATCTCAGTTTAGTTTAACCCTTATATCAAGAATTGAGGGATCTTAAAAGGTTTAAACCAAATCATCATAGATCCACATACACGACTCGAGTATAACAATAAACAAAACAAGATCTCAGGTTCTATTTCGTTCAAAGACAACATATCTTTATGATTTATACACAAGAACCCATCATTGATCTTTGTTAAGTGGAGCGTGTCGATGACTGATTATAAGTGGCAGGCAGATCTTTCTTTGGGTGAGATTTGGTTTATTAGGAGAGAGTAGTTTAAGTGGTAGGCGAATATTTAGGGTCAACTAAATGATGTTAGGGTTAAACGTTATCTTTTTTATACCCCCGTGTTGTTTAGGGTTGGTTTATGGATTGGAATTTTTGAGGAAATGGGCTGGTATTTGGATTTTGCTTGGGCCGAAAATTCTAATCAATCTGGTTAGTGATAAGTTTGTTGATACATTGGACTTGGTTGTGTTATGGGCCAATTGTTATACTAAAACCAAGAGCTGAAATTTTTACCATACAAATGTATTTTTTGGTATAACGTTTGGCGTATAAGAGTGGTATTTTGGCGATTATAAATTTTCACGGGCATACAATTTTTGACAAGATTGGGAAACCATTATCAAATTCATTTTAACCGTTAATGAAGGCTTGTTTTTTAGCGTTTAACCGCAAGAAGTGATTACGGCGTTAATTCTTTATTATTTATTTGAGGATGAAGTGGGATATCAAGGGTGCCTGTTCTTAGTATCTTGAAGATATCGGGGTTGGTTGGATATATGATTCTTCGAGATCCTTGTTCGAGCTTTAACCGTTACGAATGACAAAGACTTGAGTTGTCTAGTTATACCTGATGTAAGGAGTTACGTTGTTGTGCTCACAGCATATAGCTATCACTTTTAAGGAGTTACGTTGTTGTGCTCAAGTGTCACAAAAAGTTGTGGATAATTCGAGAAACTTTAAGTTTACCCCTTTTCGATCCGGTTAATCAACCCAGTAAGGGAAAGGGTTCTTCGTCTGAAAATAGTGCAAGTTTAAGTTAAAAGTTCGGGTTATTTTACTTCAGTCTCAAGTTCGTCATATTGGGTTTTTTCTCCATCAGTAGTCACTACAAAAAGCCGTCAGAATGATA
>BPTQ01000001.1:23569682-23590013 GCA_019973895.1 Chrysanthemum seticuspe
GTGGAAAGGTACAGGGGGGTCGGAGGTGATTGGGGGTTCTTCGTAAATTACGGGAAAGTGGTTGGTATAGTGGGGGTTGACCGAATAATCTCTAAACCGCGGTTTTAGTCAAAATTTGCCACCTCTAATAAAAACTCGTTAGGTTACCAGTCCTAACTACCCTTTGTAAGTCTCCTCTCTATGTTTCCGTAACCTAATATTTTTCCTCGTTTTTCTTCGTTCTTTCTCTCACAAGATCAAAAATAAAAATTGAAATTACAGCAAAAATAAATTTTCGAAATTGAATCATAGTTTGAACATTAGAAAACAATTTCACATAGTTAAATTTCATAAACTCACATAATTCTGACGAAAGTTCATAGTTAAAGTCAAATTACACTATTAGTAGATAAATACAGGTGACAACGTTAAACAAGATTTAGTCTTATAAAATTGCAACAGTGGACATAAATAGATGATTATCACATTAAACTGAAATTGATACTTGAAAGCAGTCTTAATACACTCAAATACTTTAAATTGATACACTTTAACAAAAGATTACAAGTTTGATACTAAGTTAAAGCTTTTAAATAAAAACGACATTAAAGTTAAAAATAAAAACTAGAACACTCTCTTTCTTGCTTCTTTTTGCTCCTTTTTATAATCCAATGCCTTTGTATCTCTCCTCTGAATGTTTCCCATCAATCCTGACCATTGGATTGCTCAAAAATAATCTCCACCGTTTAAAACTGATTTTGGCGCCAAATCTCTAATAAGCCAGTTGGGGGTGATATGGTTGGTGAAAGGGCATTAAATGCTTCTTGGGGGTTAGTGGAGGCTGGGGGGACATGGAAAGGTGATAGGGTGAGTTGGGTTGGTGGAGTGGTGGCTAGACATGGTGGGCAGACAAAGGAGAGGGAAACGGGGGAGAAGGGTGACTGTTTGACTGGGTTTGACTGGTCTGTTGACCAGATATTATAATAGGGGGTTCAATATTCAGTTTGACAGGGGGTCACAAGTTATGAAAGGGGTCATAATGGTTTTAAAGGCTTAATAATTAAAGGACCACATGTGTAAATTCTGAAAATAGAGGGACCATAGCTGCCAATTCAGAAAAGTTGCTTCAAGGGACCATAATTGACAATCTCAATAAGTATAAGGACCAATGTTGCCAATTTGCCATTTTCCGGGGGCCATTTCTGCCAATTTTGAAAGTTGAAGGACTAAACTTGTAATTTCTCAAACTTTTTGATATTTTCCACCAAAGGACTAAATTTGATAACTTTTGATTTTAAAAGGACCTTTGGTGACTTTTGCTTTTGAAATTAAGGCTCAGGGACTATTTTTGACAATTCTTGAAACTTGGGGGACTGAAACTGCAATTTTTGCAAAATTGATATGTTTTTCATCTGATTTTGATATTTTTGAATTTGAAACACATAAAACACTGGTTTGTGATATTTTGATCATTTAGATGTGTTTCTGAGTGTTTTCAGATGAATTTGCAGTTTATTTTGTATAAAAATGATGAGTATTTACACACTCATCAATTCCCAAGGAAGGAAGTCGAGCAAGGAAGCTTTTGGACTCAATGATTAGGAAGCGCAATGATTTCTAAGTATCTATAGCAAGGAAAGATCAAGTTTCGTCTTGGAAATCATCAGCGAGAACAAAGAAAGAGGCGCAAATCAAGAAAGTCAACAAAAGTCAAAGTTGAGGCACCCAACTGTTCGGTTGGGCGATGGTCAAAACGCAACCGATCCGGTTGCATCGTAACCGGTTAGGTTGCATGGACTGGAGTTACACAAAAATGCATTTAATGTTGCCTTAACTCCCCATAATCATTGGAGGCAAATCATTTCTTGTTATTAACTTGTTGGGAACGTTTTTGGCCAGTTAGTAATGTCTCTTTGGCTATATATTAAACCTAGACTTAGTATTCTAGGTCTGACACAACCCAAAGTGTAATAGTTTACACCAAAACTATTACCAACCATTTTATTCATCCCAAAAGTTTAGTATTCACTGTAAAACGTCCAGGAGGTTGGAGAGAGCAATTCTCATCCATTGTTTTAGTCAATCGGAGTTATACGGTTAAGCTAGGTGATTGGAGGCGTGCGGTTACTATAAGCCACGATTTCTAGTTCTTGTAATCACAAAAGTTTAGGTATTCTATGAACCTTGTTATGAATTTCTGTTCTCTTGAGTTATTGGAATTACTTTGTTATTTCTTGTGTTTTGTTATTATTATCATGGAGTAGTTTTTGAATATACTTGTGTGTGAGGATGTAGGAAATTGTACTAGTGTTCTCATATGTGATGCATGTATATATGATCTTGTTTAAATGAGTTTGTTGGAAAAATACTAGTCTTGTTTGATTTGTCGGTAAAACATGTTTTAAGAAAAAGGACCGAAAGGATTTCTCTTGTGTTTTATTCCAAAAAGTTAAGTGACAAACTAGTATGGGGATATGGTGATTGACAACCACCATGTTTACTTATTAAAACAAGACTAGAAACATTTTCATCACGAAAGGTCGAAAGATTCGTAGGAATGAGTTTAATAAGAACATTTTACAAACAAATGGATTTTCTAAAGGATAATCATTAGGATAAGGACCGAAAGGATTACCTATATGTTTTTGTTCTTAGAATGATTTTTTCAAACATAAACCATGGTTGGAAATCATTTGCTTATGATTTGTGCATCACATCAAGAGTTTACACCAAGCCTTCATGAACACTTACTATGATTGCCTATAGACTATACACAAGTATATGTATTTCTTTATATTGAATTGCACTAAAAACATCACTTTTGGAGGAAGCCTTGACAAAGCTTTCTTGTTACTAATCTTTTAAAACAATTTCAAACACAAAATCCCTTGGGACGATCTCGACTTACCCACCTTTGCTATCGCGAACGAGTATACTTGCTCGTATGTGTTTATAGTATTAGACGGATAAATCGTGTTTATAAATTTTTAAAACTTGCACACAGTAAGCACATCAATCATCTTCTAGTAATCCTAAAGCTTTCGCTGCTGTCCTGTTGGTAGGATACAGGACGCCATCAACCGTCCGTATATCAGGGAATGAAGTGCAGCCTACTTGGTGGCACAGGAGAAGCCGCTGATAAAAAAGGTCTCCTGAACTGGGATGAACATATGTCAACCTGTCAATGGATTGTTTGTTGAGATATGTCCTCGGATACCACTCCCTATCTTTCTTAGACCAAACAAATTCAGATGGGAATTTTAGATACGTCAAATGCCTCCCTATTACGGATGAGGAATTGAAATCCAACCATGCTGTAAGCGTTGTTTTCCGGGAATGAGGATTATCGAGTACTGACTGGATCCTATGACCAGCCTTAAACGTAACAAGTTGCATGTTTTCCAAATGCACAGCAAGTATCTGGACTGCTGGTTCTCTGAAACGTATGTCAAAACCAAAAATACGCCTACATGCCTCATGTGGACCTATAAATCGGGCATCCACAAAGTTTTTATCTCGTCAATCACCTCCAGTACGCTGGATGGTTGCTGCTGATGTGGTTCAGTAGAAGTACCTAAACCTTGTAATGGCATGCTTTTCCTGGTTATTCGTGCAACGATTTTGTCAGTTCCCTTCGAAATGTATTTGAATAGGTATTTAATAAGCATAGTCCAACTGCAGCATTCAACATTAATATGGGCATAAAACCGCATACATAATACCAGATTGTAAGGTACAACATAACCATTGTCCAGCTGCATGTTTTGACGCGTCGCCACAAACTCCCTATCCCTCCGCCGATAATGGACATACCCAGAGTCATCTATATAGGTGTTAGCACAGTATTCTTTGGGAAAATGCTTTTTGCATGTTTGTCGATCACGCATACATGGAGCATTCGGGAACGGGAGGCCACATGGGTCGTGCATCATAAGCTCCGCCACCACTCTGAATGCCTCAGGCTGTCTTTGCTCGTCAGGCAGCTCCGCAAAAATAAACCTATCGACATCCGCTGGATTTGTGATTTTAGAAGAGTCATCATTCCAGAACAACAAATGGCAGTGAGGCAGCCCACGTTTCTGGAATTCAATTGTGTATAACACTGCAAAAATAGAAGTTTTTGTCAGTACGATAACCGAAATTTCAAATGCAAATAGGAATTTGTTTTACATTAAACAATCCGAAAAGGAAAAGACCAATGCAGTGAATGATATTCATAGTCACTTACCAGCTACAATACTACCCAGGATTTTTTGCTCGCATACGTATTTGACCAGGCGGTGCACTTTCGCTAAAATACACGGTCAACAACATCTGGCATGTCAGCAGCCGTCAGGTGTGGAAACTCTGCCATATATTCTTCGATCTCAGGCCATTTAACATTGCACGTGAAGGTGACAAAAAAGGTTGGGTTACCATGGACTCTACATATGGCCAGCGCATCTAGGTAGTGGCTGTACATGTACCTTGGACCGCCCGTGAATGATGCCGACAATATAATCCTGGACCCAACATCGAAACCATCGTGATCTCCCCATGCCACAACATCATATAGACCGCTCAACTAGTCTCCACGTATGTCTGCTTGATTCTTTCGGACAAAGTCTATCCGATATTGTTCAATAGCACAATAAGCGGTCACAACGTATTGCTGGAATAGGCGACCACCTCGTGTAAGCAACGTATAACGGCCATCACGGTCATGTAAGAGATACGAATAATAGGCATTCATAGACATTCACTTGTCGGTTTCATTATCCTGACCCGCAACATTGCGTAGTGTGAGGCCTTTGTGATACCCCTCATCACCGTATACAAATAACAATGGAAACTGTAACGACATATAGCACGGATGAAGTTTATTAATACGCTGAGGTTCCCCGGAATGCAGCTCAATAACGACATCAAAATCAGTTAATGTCTCTGGACCTTATTTAAATACTATTGCTCCAATGTTATCCGCTGTAGGTAGTTCGTGTCTTGCTGAACCAACAACTCCAAAAAGCGACACCTTGAAGTCCGGGACCACTGCATCTTGAAGCATATCGCGCGCCGTTCTAAACACTTGGACTAAGGCATTGTTGTGATCAAGGAAATATATAAGGCCTTGAACGATATGCCTATCAAACACAATTTCTGCATCCCTACCGAAATTAGCTAGTCTATTATCAACTTCGTGATCTGTGTCATAAATGTATAATTGAAGAAACCTTGGATCATCACCCTCTACTGGGCACATACGACCAATCCTATGGTATATATGACCAGATACTTTGAAAACATACGGGCCTCTTCCGCTGTTAATCGTATCATCAATAGACGCGCCCAAGGATGTCATGGCAAACATTTTATTGTACCCACGGATATTTGCCAAAAAACGTGGGTCTTCAAATAAGCGATGTATGTACTCAGGATAGTCACGCGGTAGAACAAATGTACTTGGCCACCCATACAGCACCTATGGTACAACGGGCCTGATGCCTGGGTAGAGCGAGACAGCCTCTCTTCATACCAAAAGCATGCATGACATTTTCTGCAGATACACCTACATAGGCCAAATATTTCGTATTGTGATGGTGCACCTATCAATTAGGCAAATGTTATACGATACACATGGACCGGCAAAAGCAACACGATAAGTTATAATAAAATAGTGAAACCAATTAGCAAAACCAATACCTCTTGTTACAGGGAACCTTGTGCATGAACGGGATTCAGAATTATGTACAGGTCTAGCCATATTACCAGCAGAGGTGTTTGGTTCTACACGTGAAGTGCCTGCATCAGAAAAGGAAAAAATTTATTGGCCAATGCTATGAATACACGTCCGAAATAATTGAAAGTGTAAACCAATAGGTAAACAATGTTATAGATTACTGTACCTTCATCATGATACACGGGACGTGAAGTTCCAGCACCCGGTGTGGGTGTAGTAGAAGAACCACGTTGCCCATCTGTCGTTCGAAATTGCCCCCTCCCATGCCCATCCAAAGACGCAGGAACGGGGACAACTGCATTAATATAAAGGGCATGCGATGACTGTCGAACCAATAGGTAGCATATGACATTCACTAACAACCAAGACCAGTGGTCCCCATCCAACTGACTTACAGTTATTAAGGGACGTGGTCGTGTCTTCGATTGGATCCTGTGGCAAGGGAAGCGACACAGTGGGCATCAAAGGGCCACCACCTTCTACTAATGGTGGATGACATGTTAACATGGGCACTGTACCTGCCATGTGTAAAACCGAACATACAATAACGAACATATGTAAACGAAAACTTTCCAACGGTAACAACCAACCAAACTACACACATTTCACATACGTTGACGAACCGGTGGTCGTGTAAACGGATCAGAAGCCGACCGTCCACAGCCTATTTCTTCATCGGAGACACCATCTGTAAGCAACAAATAGTGTGTATAAGCTAACATTAACGGGTCCACAAAACAGGTATTGCATAATAGCGAACATAAAACCGATGGATAGAAACCTTGTACAGTAACCGGTCTGCGTCGTTTCCGGGTTGACACACCACCAACAGGCGGACACTGAAACACAACATTGGCGCAAGAAACATCATGTTCTCTGAGCGGGGTTATCGCTACAGCTTCAAAATCAATGTTCATTGGCCTAGGCTCTACACACAAATGTAACAACATCATAATGCACATGACCATGGGCATAAAAAAACCAATTTACATAAACGATAACGACGAAAACGTACGCGGAAGTTGCAAGCCAATGGAAGAACCTCGTGTGCCAACCAAACCTGTCACATAAGAAACAATGAGTAAACGGAAAAAACCTAAAAGCCAGAATACATAACATAAAAGGAGAGCAAAGACACGACACAACTCCGATGGAAGCGAACCCTTACGAGCTTGATCAACACGTGTTTTTTTCGCGGACATTCTGCTATCAGCTACATCAGGCACGCAACGCGTTCTTTTACTACCGCACAATATACTCTCCGGATGCGCATGCGTCTCACCCACCTCCCGAGACAATCGATTCCCAGGCACCGCACTTCCAATAACGATCCCAACAGGACATGCATTAGTGCCGCGAGCACCGTCACCAACTATAGCCGTCACATCCACCTCCCCAACCAACGTTCCAACACCACCAACACCATTACCAAGAACATTGCTACCTACCTCTAAACAATCTCTCCTAGGGACAGCTTTTCTTTTCGTTTTCATTCTCAGGAAAGGTTATACGAATGAAAATGCAAGAAGAGAAAAACCAACAAAAGCAAAGACACTAAGAATATACGTTTTACAACTTTTGGAAAATGATTTAAAAACCACCAAAAAAAAGTCAGTAACAACTTAAAGAAACGCTTAAAATTGGAAATAAAGACACCACATAGATAAACACAAACAGGAACAAAAAAGAAACACATTAAAAAAACCTAAGATTACGTAAAAATTCAAAAAAACAAGCAAAACCTAAAACCCAAACCCCATGCAACAACCACATGTAGAACGAAACAAACGTGTGGAATAAACAACATGCAACATGTATCAAACAACGAAAATGAATGTCAGCCATCAAGATCTGCGCAGCTCACCTAACACAGGGAACCGACGTTTCTTCTGTGAGAATGAAGCATACAAAACGTCACCAACACCACAACAACTGATCAGGGATATGCTTGGTGGAAACGGGTCAAACGAAGCAGCAAGCAGCGGCCCAACAGCTAAGACGGCCCAAAAGAAACCAATACACCGGCCCAAGACGGTAGGAATAAAAATGATTAAAATAGAAAACCTTCGCTCCATTAGTTCTTATATCAATTAGGAGAGAGTTTCAACAATAGGAAGTCCGAAAACTAGAAAGAAATATTGTTGAGAAGAACTAAAGTTTGTTTTTCTGGATTTTATAAGGAACTCAAATTTTAATATTGTATGCAAGAATACGTTTAATGCATTCATTTTCTTATATCCCAATTTCTCCGTCATGTCCAATTTTTCCACTAAATGACGGGGTCAACCAAAGCACGAACAAGGTCGTCTCGTGATTTTCGGTAGCTTTAGAAAATAACAACAAAGAGCCCTATTATACTTGTAAACTAAAATTTTTTTGCATATAACTTTAACTATATGACTCATATATGTTTAATATTATACGTATGTATATGCAAAACTAATAAAAATATGACCATTTTTAAATGAAGGCCCTGTACAACGGCATCTATTGTACACTCCTCCATAACCCTTCTGAGCACGATGCATATCGGGTTAAGCGATTACTGAAAAATATGAATTTATATATGCATACTGGTAGGTTTTTTAGCTTTATTATACAAAGCCCAAGATCATTAACGTGGGTATTTCACAGATCTCTTTATTGATTACTACTTCTGTTTTTAAATAAGTGTTCAGTTTGATTTTTCAGAGTCAAACTGGATCAACCTTGACCTTACCTATTTTTGCGAGTGTTATATAATACTTGATGAAAAAAATATGTGTGGCTTGGGTTTTAAGTGTATTTTTAATTGGTATAGTTTTTCATCAAGTATTATATAAGACAAAAAAATATTTACGGTCAAAGTTGAACCAGTTTGACTCTGAAAAGTCAAATTGGACATTTATTTAAGAACGGAAGGAGTACGAGTTTAATGAGTCTTCCTTAAACTATAAAATAATGAGATTCACATGATAATGTATTATTGTCTTTCTCTGGCTCACCAGCAGTCGACCACAGAAAAAGCAGGAGCCCAATATCACTTTCTTGGGCTTGGTTTTAGCCCACCAACCTATCGCAAGCTCTTGAGTTTGGACTCTGGATCAAGCAAATTCTTTCCACAAGCGTTCCACAATCGGAGGGTGCCATCGAGTTGAACTTCTATCGAATAACGAGTTTATAAGAGTTTGGTTTGAGTTATTAACGACAGTTTGTTTATTAGCCGAGTTTGATTTTATAAAGGCTCGATTCGAGTTATTATTAAGAGGATTTAAGTGACATTGATAAAATTATATAATATATAATATGACGGCTAAAACGGCGCCGTTTTTTATCAGGCTTTTCCCGCCTTTTTTGTGGGCTATCTTTGGCCTGGTGACTCGGGTCCGTTTTCTTGATCGTTTGTTTTTTTCCCAGTTAGTAGCCCAGAAACAAATGTTTATCATCCTCACCTCAAAATATCTGCATCCACCCTCCTCATTCCGATTTCACCTAGAAGCTTCTTCCAAAATCAAAATGCACTCTCTGTCTTCTCAGACCAAAACACAACCAGACACTTTTCGATCTAAAACCCACATCTCCGGGTGGGCGGATTAACCCAAAAGGTCTTTGTCGCGTTGGCCGTCGAGGGTTCTCGCAAGTAGCCCCTTTTATTTGTTGCTATACGAATTTGGGTAACCCTTTGAGGATGATTTTTAAGGGGCTGCTGTGATTATTGGCTAAAGGAGAAGCTGGTACCGATATGTTTTTTTGTTCTTTTTTTAAGGTTTGGTTTGATTTGATGTTATTGGATTCCATGAATTTGCTTTTGTTGTGTTTTAAGGTTTTAAGTGGTGGTTGGAATTGTTAATTAAAACGGGTTAACTAAGGGATTTTTGTAGATGACATGGTACTGTGGAATAAAGATTAGGGGTATGATGGTGGAATAAAGATTAGGGATTTTTGTAGATGACATGCTGCAGAAGGTATGATGGTGGTGGTGATGGTGCTTCTGGAGGTTTGTTAAGGGGAAGGGATATGTGTAATAGCCAAAGTCACCATTAAAAGAACAAAAATTGTAAGTAACTTAAACGCTTTCTTTTTAATACTATATATAATTGCTTTTCCGGTCAGGCTAGAATGCCTTTTGGGGCCATCTTAGGTGTTAAGTTAGGTATCTTTTGGCTTTGATATTGGGAATGAATTATCAAGTTTCAGCCTAAATATAAACTACATTTCATGCCTAGCAAGTTTGAGCCCGAGTAAGCACACTTTGCAGCAGCAGAGAGCGTTTGTGACTAAAAAAACTAGCATCCTCCATGTGATAGTGTTTGCAAAAGAAGGTATGGCGAAAAGTAAAAAATGTATAGTCGAGATTTAGTTAGCCCGTTCTTACATTTAATGTTAATCTTAAAAACAATTCAAAAACTGCAACTGTGCTACATTTAGTATGTTGTATATTTTAGAAAAAATCACGAATAAAGTGATCATTTTAAGTATCTTCTCATTATTTATCCATTATATGTTGCTAGATGGATGGACATTTTGTTCGAATTGAGGAAGTTGATTGGAGTAAGGGACCTACAGACAATGACGAGTCCACGGGTGAGTTAATGGAATTGGTAGACGTTAGTTTGGCAGCCATAACGCTTGCAGTAGCTCTCATTTGTGAGATTGTTTCTCCACCCAGTAAAACGGTAGCTCCTTCACACTGTTGGTAAAAGCATTGCATAATTAGTATCCACTATAATCCTAAAAGGCTGAAATTGTTAAATTTGATCTGTTGTTGTTGAAAACTTCCCGAATAGACGAACATGAACAAGCTGAAAAGGCGAGTGTGATTTGAGATTCCGTATATGGAAAAATAATACCGTGCAATAATCGACCAACGCTCCGCCGCAACGCGGCGGGCCGTCGCCTACCTCGTTAAAATAAAAAGACAAATATTCATGAAAAGCGTAAAATGAATTTAAAAAAAAAATGAAAAGTTCTTAAAAAAACTCTGCCAACTCTTAAAAAAATAAAGAAAAAATTACACGTTTGGTCCCTATGGTATACCCCAAATAACAACTTTAGTCCCTAAGTCGTTTTTATTACACCAGCAGTATCTAATTTTGAAACTATGCACGCTTTTGGTCCCTATTTTGGATGGGCGTTAGTTAAGTCCGTTAAGTATTTTGCGCTGTTAGTCCTTCGTTAATAATTTTTGCACCGTTAGTCCTTAAAGTTATTTGCATAAATCGTCCCTGTGGTTAGCCCGGTCAACGGGTCGGTCAACGCCACGTGTCACCACCTGAGTGGTGCCACGTGGCATCGGGTCGGGTCGGTCAACGGGTCAAGTCGGGTCGGTCAACGGGTCAAGTCGGGTCGCCACGTGGACCAATGAGGTGGCGCCACGTGGCGATGGAAAATAAAACCAAAATATACCTCGCCTAGGATCGAACCCTGGTGGGTTGTGTGGGAGGCCAAGGTGATACCCATCTGAGATGGGCATACTTTCAAGTATTATTATGCTTTTGGTTCTAGTTAACCCTTAAAAAGCCCAGTTGGTTTTTTATAAATAAAAAGGGTCAAATGGAAATTTGACCTGTCATTTTAAAGGGGTTCTGGGCCGGTTCAAAAATTGAGAAAAATACCGTCGGACTCGTTTTTTCGTGCTCTTTCCAATGGTATGCTCGGGGAATTTTTTCGACTTCGTTGGAACCTCGAAAAATGCGAAAATCACCATTTATTCTTTGTTTTTGCATTTTTCGAGGTCCAAACCAAGTCGAAAAAATTCCCCGAGCATACCGTCGGACTCGTTTTTTTGTGCTCTTTCCAATGGTATGCTTGGGGAATTTTTTTGATTTCAAACGAACCTCGAAAAATGCAAAAATCATCATTTTCTCTTTGTTTTTGCATTTTTCGAGGTTCGTTTGAAATCAAAAAAATTCCCCGAGCTTACCATTGGAAAGAGAACGAAAAAACGAGTCCGACGGTATGCTCGGTGAATTTTTTCGACTTGGTTTGGACCTCAAAAAATGTAAAAACAAAGAAAAAACGATTATTTTCGCATTTTTCGAGGTTCAAACGAAGTCAAAAAAATTCCCCAAGCATACCATTGGAAAGAGCACGAAAAAACGAGTCCGACGGTATATTTATTTATTTTTTTACGGTCCGTATAACTCCGTAAATTAATAGACCAAAAACTAAATTGAACCTTTTAATAATATTGAATTGGGCTTTTACCTTTTAGAAAGGGTTATATATAAAATTTAGGCTAAAGTAACTGAAGCTATGCTTAGCCCAGTTGGGCAGAGCCATGCTTCCCACCCAAATGACCCGGGTTCGAATCCCATGCGTGACAAATTTGGGGGTATATTTTACCAATGCCACGTGGCACCACCTCATTGGTCCACGTGGCAACCCGACCCGACCAGTTGACCGACCCGACCCGATTCGTTGACCGACCCGACCCGATGCCACGTGGCACCACTCAGGTGGTGACACGTGGCGTTGACCGACCCGTTGACCGAGCTAACCACAAGGATGATTTATGCAAATAACTTTAAGGACTAACGATGCAAAAATTATTAACGAAGGACTAACCGTGCAAAATACTTAACGGACTTAACTAACGCCCATCCAAAATAGGGACCAAAAGCGTGCATAGTTTCAAAATTAGATACTGCTGGTGTAATAAAAGTGACTTAGGGACTAAAGTTGTTATATTGGGTATACCATAGGGACCAAACGTGTAATTTTTTCAAAAATAAAAAATGTTGGTGGATAAAATAGTTGTGAAATTAGTTTTTTCAAAAGTGTATAATTTTGATGCAAAAGAATTGTAAAGAAAACGTTTTTGTATTAAATTTGTGTTGTGCATTAAAAATGTTTGTGCATCCAACTTCTTTTCAGTATTTTTATCAAATTTTCATTGAGTGTATTATATAAAAAAATTAAAAATTTTGTGTTTTGTTTGTGTATAAAAATGTCGTTTTTATGCGTTAAAAACACGTATTAAATATCAAAAGTAGGAAAACTTCTTACACAACTTTTTTATACACCAACATTCCAAGTCTTACTTAAAGAAATTTTTAAATTTTTTACAGGATTTTTATTTTTTTCAATCATTTTTATATTTCTCACGATAAAGTCTTTTTATTGATCTCTTTACTAATGGCATGTTTGTTTAGTTTCTATATTAAGTCATGTTAAATTAAAGTGTCTGTCTGGATATATGTTGTCTATTTGTAGATGAAAAAATAGTTGTTTGTTTTGTGTGATGAATAAAGTGTTTGGATTAAAAAAAATATTGTTATACACTCATACCCTTTTATTTGAAATAAGTGTTGATTAGATGTTAAGAAGTGGAAGGTTAAATATGTAAAAGTATGATAAAAGTGATGACTTAATATAGAGACCCTCACTCTCATGGCTTTTTCTAGGAAGTCATCTATACTACTTATAATAGAGGAATGAATATCTCTCCTCATGGTCTTAAAATTAAGACTTACAAAATACAAAGCCTATTGTACAATACATAATGCACTATTAATGATCTTTCTCATCAATCTTAATTTTAAGACTTACAAGTCTTAAAGCTTAATGTACAAAATACAAAGCACTATTAATGTGGTCAAGATATTTAATGTAGTTAATTAATTAACTGATCAATAAATACAATTAATGCAGTTATTAAAACACTCATTACAAAAGAAATACAAATTATCAAGCATATTATACAACCAACTTAAACATAATTCCTGCATTAAAATGTCACTAATAGAAATAATAAAGAACATTATACAAATGTTTAAGCCCGTACGGGCAACGGTCTAAATGGGCCCGAGCCCGAACGTGTACGATCCGAACGGGCACGGGCCAAACGGGCTCGAGCCCGAACGGGCACGAGCTAAACGAAATTCTTAAAATCCGTAAATTTATTATCAAAAAGAACATATTAAACTAAAATACATGATTTACAGGAAAGTTTTATTTCAGGGTATCCAACACCGCAACGCGCGGGAACCTTGCATTAAATGTCACTAATACAAATAATAAAGCACACTATACATATATTCAAGCCCGAAAGGTCAACGGGCAAAATGGGCTTAAACCCGAACTGGTGCGGGCCAACGGGCTCGAGCCCAAACGGGCATGGGCCAAATAGGCACGGGCCAACGGGCTCGAGCCCGAACGGGCACGGGCTAAACGAAATTCTTTATATCCGTAAATTTATTGTCAAAAAGAACATAATAAACTAAAATACATGATTCACCGAAAAATTTTATTTCAGGGTACCCGCCGCCGCAACGCGCGGATACCCTGCTAGTCCATTTAAATTAAGCACCAAACAAACACTCAATTAATGAATTAATTAACTTAGCTATTTTACTATTAAGACTCTTTAAGTCATTATCAAACACTACGTTAATGACATACATACGTTTATATAGATTACGTAGATTAGGAGCTTGTATATATGTAAATACTAAATACAGTGCAAACACTTATCTGAACTTATTGAGCTTTCCAAGCGACTTATCTTATTCTTATTGGCGAAAGTGCATCCATATCAGTTACTAACACGTACTAGCATTGATATATCATTTTGTGGAAATTATGTTATGGAGAGACATCATTTTGTGATTTTTTTTTATAAAAATTATGTGATTCTAAAATATCCCATTAAATATGGCATTATGCTAACCTTAGACCGTTCATTTCAGTTTCACAACATACGTGTCACCGAGTTGTCTAAAAATATATTTGTACCTACAAAACACGCACACAGTTTCAAATTTACCCATTTGTATAATATACTATTTATCGTACAAGAGTTTTGCACAAACAAGCAAAACATTATATATATTAACTAAAAGGCGGGGAATCGTTCTCGACACGCCAAGTGTCCCAAACAGTGTGAACACATTTAATGCCAACTTTCGCAAGTTGACAAAAATAGTCCCTGAGGTTTAGGTGTTGTTGCAAAGTAAGTCCAAGTTGGCAAAAATAGTCCCTAAGGTTTCAGTGTCGCTGCAAAGTAAGTCTTTTATAGCAATTTGGCAAAAATAGTCCCTATCCAAATTCACGGCTACAAAACCAATCCCGCTGCAACGCGCGGGTTTCCACACTCGTATATACTAAAAATGTCAGGACCCTTTTGTGCAAAGTGTTTGCATTAAATGCAAACTTTGCTAATTTGGCGAAAACAGCCCCTGAGGTTTAAGTGTCGTTGCAAAGTAAGTCCTTTAACATTAATAATCTTTCGTAACTTGCCGAAAACAACCCCTGAGGTTCAAGTGTCGTTGCAAAGTAAGTCCTTTAACATTAATAATCTTTCGCAACTTGGCAAAAACAACCCCTGAAGTTTAAATGTCGTTGCAAAGTAAGTCCTTTAAGCAATCCCGCTGCATCGCGCGGGTTTTCCAACACTCGTATATACTAAAAGGCAGGAGCCTTTCACCCAAAATACGCGCATTTAATGCCAAGTTTGCCAACTTGGCGAAAACAGCCCCTGAGGTTCAAGTGTCGTTGCAAAGTAAGTCCTTTAGCATTAATAATCTTTCGCAACTTGGCAAAAACAACCCATGAGGTTTAAGTGTCGCTGCAAAGTAAGTCCTTTAAGCAATCCCGCTGCATCGCGCGGGTTTTCCAACACTCGTTAGTACTGTAGCACAACCAAGTGCATTAAATGCACACTTTGCCAAATTGGCGAAAACAGCCCCTGAGGTTCAAGTGTCGTTGCAAAGTAAGTCCTTTAGCATTAATAATCTTTCGCAACTTGGCAAAAACAGCCCCTGAGGTTTAATTGTCGTTGCAAAGCACGTCCTTTAAGCAATCCCGCTGCATCGCGCGGGTTTTCCAACACTCGTTTATTCCACTTATCATCTATGAAATGCCGTCCTTATTTAAACTAATAATACAAGTAAGAGAAAAGTTTAGTGTAAATCTAATATTCTCTAAATATTCAATTAAAAGAAAAGTTCAGTGTAGATATAATATTCTCTAAATATCCAATTAACTAATTTTGATCATTCATTTTTAGATCAAAAAGAAAAATCACTTTTTAAAAAAATTAAATATCTCGCAAACCGTTAATCGTTACGTAAAATGAATTATACCATCACAACGAGAATTAAATCAATTTTTTATAGACGGGCACTTCGATATACTTCTGACGAACTTTTTTTTCAATTTTTAAATCAAATGTGCTTTCTTCAGACGTAACTGAAAAAAATCGAAAAAAATTTCATTAGGAGTATATAGAAGTGCCCGTCTACTAAAAGATAAAAAAAAAAAAAAAATACTCGTCGTGATTGTGTATTTTTTTCAATTGACGGTTTACCGTTCACAATATATTTTATTTTTAAAAAAGGGGTGGAAAGTAGGTTTTTTTATTTTGATCGAAAAAAATTAATGGCCAGGATTAATTTATTAGATCTTTAGATAATTTTGGTTATACATTCATCTCAACTTTTATGTTTTGGACAAGATAAACTATAGTTTGGCTAGTCGATGTTTTAAATACATTTTATCTCTCACATACCCCGCTTCGACAAAATTAGTCGTTGTCCATGTTCTAAATACATGAGTTAAGTGACCGCGTAGCAAATTTTAAGATGCATAGTTAAATCAAAATTGTTCACTGGATTGTCGAATATTTATTTAGCCATGCGGGCTGCATTTGTTGTTGGACAAAACCGGCAACAACCCGAAGCTCGATCGCGGAACAATAGATCGCGAGTTATGTTGAGCACAAGTAGCAATCACGAGAGACACGGTATACTACAAAGAACCGACAAGAATATGCACACGTTATACCCTCGTACCAAACCTTTATTAAAAACCTAATAAAGTTATTACAACGAGGAAGAAGAATAAATAAGTAGCATCCCCCCTCATCTCTATTTATAGGGATGAGGGGGTAGAAACCTTTCCTAATTCAAATAGGAAACTTCCCATAAAGGGCTTTAGCTTGTCTTAAGCTACCTAATCCTAGTTTATGTCTAACACCTAATCAAATTACAAAATACACTTAAGTCCCTAATCTATGTTCAAGTTTACTACTAATATTTAACAAGTTCCACCTTAGGAGTAACACTTAAACATAACCGATACTCAGCACCTTTTCCTTGTACTGGAACCTCAAAGTGGGGACCACCTTGTCGACCAGGCATTGTACTTTAGTAATTTCCCTTGATTAGTTTTCATAGACTCATTCACTTTCTTCTTTTCAGCAGCATTACCCTCTGCACCCTTTTGACCAGGTACTCCGGTTACCATAATGTCTGCCCCCACCTTTATACCAAGGTGTACTTTTTCCTGCTCCTTTATCAAGCAGTCCGTGTTTGTCTTTTCTTCAAGTTGTTTAACCTCCAACTTTCTTTGACCCACTGCAGCATCATCGTTACTATCCTGAACAACCTCAGCTTCACGATTTTCTTGAGCTCCCTGTAGTTCCACCTCAAACCAAACACGTTTAAAAACCTGTACCCCATGGACCCCTGTTTTAACACCAGGACCAAGTTGTTTGAACCCAACATGTTTGTGACCAAGTTGTTTGAACCAAACTTGTTTTTGACCAAGTTGTTTGAATCCAACTTGTTTTGAACCTCCATGCTTTTTGTAGCAACCCGTAATTTTTCATAAGGTAAAATGATGATTTTACCCTTTGATTTTTTAAAGTTGAATTTTGACTATTTGACTTTTACCGTAACGTAAAAGCAAATACGATAACTGGTAATTTTCCTTGTGACCAACACAAGACTACGATAAGTCTATATGTTCAAAATACTTTATTTTCACCGATAATCATAATTTATATGAACTATTACTATTTTATCATTTCTAAGTAGATATGTTACTTTTTACGTAAGACGCGTACTCAAACCTACATTATTAGGCTTTAACAACATAAATGCACTCTATGAGACTTATCACACATTTAATATACCTAGTTAGAGTATATTGATAAGTTTTAACATTTTTATAAGTATTACATTTTTGCGTTACCTAGTTTTAAGTTTCGTGACTTAAGGACATAACATTAGTAATTACCGGGACCAAACTACACCTCATAAACCAAATGTTATAATAAATAACACACACACTACCACCTCATGGGAGAGGTGGCATGCAAACACAAGCCACAAGGCCACATGTCCTCTTCTAACACATTCCCTCTTACACTAACACACCTTATGTCCCCCACTACATCATAACTCTCCATTATCATCATTTTCACATGCAAAAGTGACCAAAAACCTCTCTTGTCCCTCCTCCTTGCCGTCCACCTTCACCACCAAATCACCATCCATAACTTTGATTCATACCATAAGTTACATTAGAAAGATGAAGACCTAGGTGAGCTCTACATAGTCCAAGTGTTGTTTTAGTGATTCCATGGTTAGATTTGGAGTTATACAAGAAGTTAAGGGCTGAAGTAAGGTGGTGTTTAGGTTGATTATCAAGGTGTTATAAAGATGGATAAATATTAAAGAGAAGGGTGAAAGATTGGAAGGGTTTAGGTGTTGATTTGTAGTTGTGATACTTGTGTTATTCCAATCCTTGTAAGCTATTAATTATCTTCATATTCATTAAATATGGTTGTAATAATTTGTATTCATTTGATGTAAATTGATATAAGTAGTATATGTAATATGGCTGAATTGATGTTGTACATGAGGTTGTGACCATGAAAACAAGCTAAAATAAGTCCTAAGTAAGTTCTATAAACTTAAATTCTGAAACAGTCCCAAAGATTGATTAAAATGATTATCTTAGTAAACCTTGAGGTTAATTAAGTAAGATAGGCTTTTAGAACTATGTCTTACGGTCGTTTCGCCGGGTGACGCACCTCATAACTCATCCCGATGAGTAAATGAGAGTTTTAACAACAAAACATGTCAAAATCTGCACACCAGATTTCATTTGGGAAAATCCCATGGTTCTGTTCATTTATGGAAGTCGACTCAATTTTATGAAATGTAGCTAAGACCTAAACATGAAGTTTGACGAAATCCGCGTGTCAAAACAAGTTGTAGAAATCAACTTATGGTCATTTTGGCAGGACTGAATGTGCAGCCAAACTTTCTGCAACGAAATATAAGTAAATACTTGTAATTAGACTATTGATATAAATAAACTTTGGACCTTATACTTGATTAAGCTTAAGAAGCTGTTAGAGAATATAAAAATATGAACTTGACCTTTTGAATCACTTAAAAGGGACTTATGGTTTAAAAATTATGCGTAGTTAAGTTTTACTAGATGAAAATATAGTGTGGAACAAAAACTTGCTGATATAATTTTAAATCACGATTTTGACCCTTTTCTGGTTCGAATCAGCAAAATGGTAAAACACGAAAGTTTCTCAGAATGAGTTTTTCTACAAAAACTCGGGAGCATATAAGAAGAAAGTGAACGAAAAAGCCTAAAAACGGCAAAAACTAAACTGACCTATTCTTGACTAGAAAACAACCTTAGTAAGAAACATTAAGTGATATATTGATTCTTTGAGGCCAAAACAAAGCCAAGGTTAAGCCAAGGCTGATATCTCAAGGTATTTTAACTTAAATATAGCCATTAGGTTTGACCTTAATTTTTGTTTCAAGTTGCTTAACCGTAACTTAGCCGCACGGCTAGTTTAGGTTTGTTAACCCGAAACTTGTTCATTAGATTGAACTTTACTAGACTTTCACAAAACTAGATAAATGACCATATGACATATAAACTATCTAAATACCATTTTCACAAGTCTTAACTCTTGTTTAAACCTATGAACTTATATTAACTTAAAAACTATTTTTGAAACCTTTGTATTTCACGACATTATAATATGACACACCGTAATTATTTTCATCACAACACTCATTGAGTGAATAACATTTATACATAATAAATGTTATGCTAAACTATTTCACCGCCTGTTGATTTTTATAGCCAAACAACATTTAAGGAATACTTTAACTTAAGGATTCGTGTACAACATCATAAGCTAACAAACTACATATACTTGTACACTTATATCGTACAATATACTAAAACACGAATACTATGCTTTCTTAGGAAATCGTTAAAGATCGTGATCTTGTCATACTCTACGTTGATAACATTATATCGTTACACTCCGCTACTGATCACTACTGTGAGTTCATAGCCCCACTTTCTATTATTTAATTGTTTTACAAACCCTTGGGGGGAGATACATGCCTTATTTTAAACCGAACACATTACTTTCAAAATGTATACTTATCTTATTGTTTTATTAGCATTAAGTTACCGCATTTGCCAAACTTAAGTCCCTAAATCATGAATCATTAATCACGAGTGAAGTGGGCGCGAATACTGTGGATAGATCTATCGGGATTGACGAATGCCGTTTGTGTTGACCGGTAGGTGATAACGCTACACGCGTCGTTCGGGGTCAAAGGAACTTCCTTTTCTTCGAGCAAGTTTTATAACACCTTAGGCAGTGAACCTAATCGTTGTAGTGTAGTATTAGGGTAAGCCACGGGTGTTGATATCGTGTTCTAGGGGAATAGGAATGCTAGTGAGAAGTTACTACGCTAAGGTTGGGGTTGAGGAAGATTATTTTTTATCTTTTTTTATGTTTTTTAGGAAATGGAAAAGTACGAATCTCGGGGTTCGGATTTGGGGGTTGGTATTGCTACCGATTACTCTACTTATCTAAT
>BPTQ01000001.1:23591070-23616520 GCA_019973895.1 Chrysanthemum seticuspe
GCGATGTTTTATTTTTAACTTTGATTAAATGCTTTAAAGTTTTCTTGTGACATTTTTATCTTTAACTTTACATGTTTCTTTAATAATCTTACGTTTGAATGTTCATTTGATTTTTATGTATTGAGAGGCAACTAAACTATTAAACATTTTAATTTTAGGCTGCCTATTTATCAAAACTAATTTATGGGCCACTAATTTATTGGTTTGCTTTCGTTTAAACCAATTTCGAGTAATTTTATCTCAAAAATCTTTGAAAAAACGAGAATAAAGCTAAATATAACGTATTAAAACAATACAAACGAGTATTGAAATGTAAAATATCAGTTTTAGCCATTATTTAAGTGCAACTTTAGTTAGTTGAAAGTGAATTAACAGCTTACTAATGTTTTATGTTGAAATTGTTAATTTTATTGTGTTGATATGTTATAGTTAGCTTTATTCTTGAAATTATATAAATATTCGACAATAATTTGAACAAGGTTGGTCTAATGGAAAAATACATATACGTGGGTGGCCTATAAGTTAGTTTAAAAAATGAGTGACCTAGAAGTAAAATGCTTAATAGTTGGGCGACCTTATGATATATGATCATTTTTTTTTACTAAATTTACATGTTACTGGTTCGAATAAAGAATACTAGTTCATGACTACGGGTGTTAAAATTACAGCACCCAAAAGAACCGAACTGGATTGCTTAATCTGAAAAATGAGAAAAGTTGCTAGTAGGCAATTCTAGATACGATCAATTTATGTAATGAACCCTTGTTCTCCTTCTTGATAAAGACTTCTCTTCTCTTAATATTACTCGAATCCTTACTGGCATTAATGTGGTGTTGCACAACTTCATATTGTTGCAGGGAAAGAACTTGGAACACTTGATGATTGGACTAAACGATATAATCGAGGCTACTAAGAATTTTGATGACACATACTGCATCGGGTCTGGCGGATTCGGTAAAGTATACAAAGCAGATCTTGAACATTTTGATAGCAGTGATTCCTCCTCGATAGAAGGGGTAGATAAGTGCGATTTACCCAAAAAACGAAGCACGGTAGCCATAAAGCGCATAAACAATCAAGAAGGAGAACAAGGGTTCATCGCAGAAATTGAAACTCTAACTACTTGTAAGCATGATAACATAATCTCTCTTCTTGGCTTTTGTTTTGAAGGTAACCGTTCAATGATCCTAGTGTATGAGCATGCTTCGAAAGGAAGTCTTGAACACTATTTGGGAATCAGTGATACTGTGACTAATCTTACTTGGACGCGACGCATAAAAATATGTCTTGATATTGCACAAGGGTTGAATTACATTCACAACAACACAGATCATGGCAAACAAAAGATGATACACCGTGACATTAAGAGCGATAATATTCTATTGGGAGATAATTGGGAGGCAAAGATTGCGGATTTTGGGCTCTCCAAATTCCACCCAGTAAATCAAACGGCCAGCACTATCTATACCAATATTATTGCAGGTACATATGTGTATTTGGATCCAGAATATCAGAAGCATGGTAGATTAAATAAGAAATCAGACATTTACTCATTTGGAGTAGTGTTGCTTGAGATCTTGTCCGGGAGGTTGGCCTATGATTCAGTATACACCAAGGTGAATGAGAAGGGAATTGCACCCATTGCAAGAGACCATCTTAAAAAGGGAACAACAATGGAAATTGTTGATCACAAGATAAAGGAGGAGACTGATGAACATGTCTTTTCTTTAAGCAAAGGACCCAATAAAGAGTCTTTAGACATTTTTTTAGAAATCGCATTTCGATGTGTGGCAGAAACTCAAGTGCAACGTCCAACAATAGAAGTTGTCATCAGAGAACTCAAAAAAGCGTTAAAGTGTCAGGTAAGTCACAATGAAAAATTTAGATAGGAGATAGTAGTTTCAGTTTATTTTTTACTTATAAAATCAACTTACTCACCTATGTTTCATAGGAGCACCATAAGGACAACCTTAAACTATCACTTAAAGACGTAAAGTTAGCCATGCAAGATTTCAGTCAAGAAAATATCATTGGACATGGAGATTTTGGGAAGGTTTACAGAGGAGAAGTTACTCACGCTCATGTACGTAATATCATTGTGGCAAAGTGGTTTGATAGGAAGTCTGTTGCAAAAGATGATGAATTTATGACAGAGCTGGAAATTCTTATCGAGTATAAACATGAAAATGTCATTGGTCTTGAAGGCTATTGTGATGAAGAGGATGAAGAAGTTATTGTATGCGAGTATGCATCCAGAGGAAGTCTTGATAAATACTTGAGCGATGATAGTCTTACATGGGTGACGCGGCTTAAAATATGCATCGATATTGCAACTGGGTTGGAATTTCTTCATCGAACTGTTTCAAGTCGAGGAATGGTATTACATGGGAACATCAGCAGCAACAACATTCTACTATTTCATGATTGGAAAGCAAAAATTACCGGTTTTGGGCATTCCTTAGTATGTCCAACAAATCAGAATGCAGACTATGTCATCGAAAATGTTACCGGTAAAATCGGCTATCGTGACCCACTGCACTCGAAAACAGGCTTCTTAACGAAAGAGTCTGATATATTCTCACTGGGTGCGGTTTTATTTGACATATTGTGTGGGAAACTTTCATCCGAAAAGCTAGACGATGAGTATCTTTATTTACCCTTTTTGGCTAAACGACACTACTATGAAGGAAAACTTGATAAGTTAGTGTTCGAGGGTATCAAAGAACAAATTGCGCCACAGTCATATATTACCTTTACAAGGATTGCCTTTCAATGCTTACATCACAGGAGAGAAAGACGACCAACAGCTGATGAAGTGGTCATACAACTCAAGAAATCATTGGAATTTCAGGTAAGTTTTTATAGTTTGACAAATTTGGTTAACTTTGATTCATATGTATCTAAACTATGGCATTTAACTGTTTTATACAGGAGGACTATGAGAAATGGGAGCCCAAATTGCCAAAAGACTATAAAGAAATAATCCAGATGTCAAAGTGCCCGGAAGTCTATTCTGCCAAAAAGAAAGAGGAACTTTACAACATTTTTTCTAAGGGAATCCTCCTTCAACAAGACAAAGTGGTAATCAGTTCATCTTGTATCTCGCTTATTTGGTGTTTTCAAGTTTTCTGTATATCTTTTCCTATTTGAGGGATAATTCAATACCACATATGCATTTACACATCATAAAAATTGAGCCTGATTTAGGTTTTGTTATATATCAGTTGTTGTCGTTCGATGGTAATGGAGAAAGAAATGAAATGGTTTCAGCGACAATGTTTTCCTACAAAAACACTTGCCCACATGAGCGGAAATATCTTTCAGAATCAAGGTTATGCTCTCTAACTCTCTATCTTTTTGTTAATATTAAATGTTAAGAGTAAGTACATTTTATTTATGCTTTTTAATAGCTAAATATATAATTATAATCCAATCAGATCAACCTAAGAACCCCTTTGCCTATGTATTACACTTACTTATCACAATGACTTCCTGCACTTACATAAAGCATACTTGAATTCCTTTGATTCCCATGCACTAATCAAACAGAGCAATAGCCCTTGATCTATAGCTCTTTTACACTTGAGACCCAAACCTTCTGTTTGACTAAACTTCGGACCTTGTCTCATCAAATTAATACGAAAAGTAGTCCTGTATACATACATAACAAAGGTAGTTGAGGTATGCCCCTGTTGTGGGTCCTCTGTTCTCATGACCGCAAATTTTAAATTTTCCTAGCATCTTGATAGTGTTTTTTATAATATCCATACCTTTATTTAAATAAAAATTTGGCTGGTACACTAAATTCTAATATAGAATCTAAACTCTTGTTCCAAAAAATTACGAAATTCAAAAGTTAGAAGTGTCTGGAAATTAAGGCTATGACTGATTTAGATTCAAAAGTTAGAACTTAGAAGTGTATGGAAATTAAGGCTATGACTGATTTAGACTTGGATGTTTATAATATGTGCAGGTTTGAGACAGTAGTGGAGATATTAGATATTTCCAATTTGTTCATCGAAATCAAGACAAGAGCTCAATTTTTATCTCCTAATGTTGTTTATGGAGTCTATTTAGTCTTCAAACTTTGTGATTCAATAAAATTTTCAACTAAACCGATGTGTGTTAACCTAAAGTATAGAAAGGGACTTGAAAGACTACACGCATACTTCGCAACATGGAGAGACAAGGAGTGGATGATGATTGAGTTGTATCAATTCTTGAATCAGAATGAAGATGTCGTTTTTGAGTTTCTACTTGAGGGCTTTTCATCATACTATTGTGGAGAAACTGTAGTTTATGTTGAAGGCATTGAATTTCGAGCAATTGGCAAAGTAAGTTTGACATTATATCCTGTGCTTCCATTCTATACTCTTTTGTTTCATCTAACTTGTAACATTCGTGTATATTAATAATGAAATCATTAAAATACTCTCACTCAAAAGTACAATTAATATAGCACTTGGTACAAAAAAATAATACATATATCATCTAATTTTTCTTTTTCATTTTAACACTCACTAACGAAATTTACAAATCATTAATAATATACTTAAAATACCCATCCTTCAAAAGTACAATTAATATATCAAATGGTACAAAACAATAATGCATAAATCATTTTATCATTTATATCTTTCAAACACCCACTAAATAATGATACTATTAAAATACTCTTCACTCAAAAGTACACTTAATATATTCTATGGTATAATACAATAGCCATAAATAATCTTATCTTATATTTCTTTTTTAAAACACCCATTAAATAAAATTTACAAATCACTAAGTGGTTCATATAAATCAATCTTTTATGTAGTCAGAATTTCTGACACCACCTTTTTCGACCACGCAACGAACCACCATTTACCACCACAATTTATATTATATAAAGGGTTAGATGCATGCCAAAAAAAATAAAAATAAGAATAAGCCATGTTCTTTGTTCTATATTAAACATGGTTTGTACACAGGTGAAACAGGATGAAAAATTGATGGAAGTTCAACAAGTCTTGAAATCAAACTTCAATGTGAATCAGGTGCAAAAATTTCCAACTAACTTTGAACAAATAAAGATATGCAGAAACTACGACGAGTTGTTTTGGTTGGGCGAAGTCGACGAAAAGAAACTTCTTGTGCTTTCTGCAAAGGCAGCTTTATACGAATTCTTTAATGTTGATCTTTTTACTTCAAAACCATCAGCCCAGTCCAGGTTTGGTTTTATTATTTGAAACTAATTTTGTGACGGTTCCTTTAACCGCTAAACTTCTGTTAATGGCACATTCACTATGTTCTCATCTATACTTGACCAAAAATTTGAAAACGCCTTACGAAAAACTAGATTTGATGATTTAAGGTCCAAATATTTTTTTTGTCATTAGTAAAATATTAAATATTCATATACAGATGGTCGACAAAAGTTTTACATGTTGGATTTAGTTTTCTCTTTATATGTAATCATATTATATATTGTACATGCAGATTTCCAGAGGTGATTGAGCTTTTGCCACAACAAGTATTTTATATCAACTGCACGATTAGAAGTCAAATGTTATCACGAGATACAGAATATGTATGTTACTTTGTGTTCAAGCTTTCAGAAAAATGTCAGGGGCTGCATTGTCCGGTGAAAGTACGAGACATACTCCACCAAGAAAATAACAAGGCTGAATTTGTTTATTTTATAACCCCAAGCCCATCGAACATAAATGGTATCACTTGGGTTCCAAAACAAAGGGGAGATGGATGGATGGAGATTCAAGTGTGGAAATTTAATTCAACTCATGAATTCAAGGATGACTCTCTTTCTATGAATATCAAATTTACAAGTCATGAAGGAATCATGTCTGGCCTCGTTGTATGTGGCCTTGAGTTCCGACCAATGTTTTCTGGTAACAGCGATGATATTCTAGGGCGAAGAGAAAAGATAAGGCTGCAGGATGAAGTTCCCAAACCCACACATTCAGCCTAACAAAGACGAAGGATGACAGAACTATGTCTGATTTTGCTATGATTCCGCATGGTTATGCATCCCATTCTACCTGGTTTCGCTCTAGTTATGATATGGCTTTGCATCTGGTTTGTTATGTCTTATTCTACCATGTTCCATGTGATACGCACTGGCTGTGCATTCCTTCTGGTTACGTGATGGTTCTCTGCCTGATTCTTCCATGTTCTATCTGATTTACTTTGGTTCTGCATCCGATTCCATATGATTCGGATTCTGTTTGCATCTGATTCTGCTTTGTTTCCTCTTAATTTTGTTTGTGCATATTTTTCAGTTTTATTTTGAGTTTTATTTGCCAACCTCTCAATACATCTTAATGTAGCATTTGTGAGTTTGAGCGGATGTTAGCTTAATAAAGGTTTGTTTGCCTGTAATATTTATGTAAGTTAGTTTTCTATTTAATCTCTTGTACTCTCATTTTTCTCAAACGAAATCAAGTTATGTAAATCTGATTTCTTATTGGTTAACATTCATTTCGGATTGAGCCAACGTCCGGCATCCGATGCTTGGAGAAATTATGTTGCGTGGTAGGCCATTAATGTCCACTTATTACCATGATAATTCAGGTTCTTGGAAAGAATGTGTATCACCAAATGTCGGGCTATGAAGAGAATGTGACTACCACCAACTTGAAAGTTTAAGCCAAATAAGATTAATTTTTGAACCACCATACTGATAGGAAAAACTATAAGCAAGGCCTACATTTCCTTGGACTGAAATAGCACAAGCCAAACCAGAGTAGCAGTCCACTCTTGACTCACCAAGTCTAGTTCAGAGTGGCCATCCCACAAGGCTTCATCAATGCAAACAGACATCTATCTACACCAAGAGTATAGCAGCACATTCACCCTGTTATAGTCCAGCAATTAATAAATTTGATTAGAAAATTTTTATAAACTTCTAGGGTTGGCAAAGGTATTGTCTAAACTTTAAAGTCCATGATATATAGATATGAAAATCCCATTCTTCTCATATATTTTAGAAAAGCTTACTCTACCCAAGTTACTCTCCACGTGCAAAATACTATCATTTTGAATCAAAACAATCCTTTTCGTTACTGTACATGACATTTTTGTTCACTTAGGTTACTCTACTCAGATTAAACTAAGTGAACAAAAACGCAAACTAGAACTATGGGTAACATACATTTGTATTACGACAAAGAACTAGCCATAGATTTATTGAAGACCTTCGTCGATACTAGTAGCAGGCCCCTGCTCACTACCAGTCTCAACCTGGCTATATCAGCCTTAACCGCAAAATTGACACCGGCCTCAACTGGTCAGGTTCTTTTGGTAAGACCTCATTCAGAATAACCCAGATACGAACTAACCAAAAGGGCACATCATATTGTAAGGGACTTTTGGGGCATAAAAGTCAATCAACTTCATCTCTGAGGCTAAAAGTAATTATTAGTCAACTTATTAACATAGTAATGAAAACACTCTAAGAGTCTAAGAACAATAAATCGGTCAACCATGACAACCAAATTTACAGGCATTGGAATGATACGTGAGAGTAAAGAAAAGTCTTTAAAGAACCCGCCTGACATTTCTTGGTGCCTAGTATAATGTTACATGATGGATCACGTTTCCAGAAAGCTAGACCATTTGTGTATATCAAATGCATTAAGTCACTGAAAGGTCAATGAATTTAAACTCCGGAATCATTTAATCGGTTGTTGAATGAAATCCGACCCATCTTCATCCAGAGAGCTAGGAAAGTTGTATATCCTGTAATTTGAACAAAAAACAGTCAAGCTACCAAACAATTGTTTATCATTCCTGTAATTGACTCGTTTACTCGTGTAAGAGAAGGATCAATTATGGTGACCTTTTTTCTCTAACAAGTCAAGGGAAGAATCATTCCTGTAATAGACTGATGCATATATGATGGAAAGCATTTTCTAGTAGACGTGATAAACGGGCACCTTTTGACCCACCTGGTTCGCAAGGCGCATGAAAACTGATCTCAACTATCGATTTTCTACTTTAAAAAAAGCATAGTAGATTTCTATTCAAATCACTGAAAGTGCCGCCCGTAAAATCTTGTCTAAATAATATGATCACGGGTATTTTAGGAGAAAACTAAAAGACCTAAATTATTTGTTGTTTTATTAATAATCCATTCAATGAAGGAAGGTGATGGGTACCTGCGATTGTAAGAGCTGATTGGGCTGCTGATCTTGGGACGATGAGTAGGCTTGTGGTTGAGACATTCGATAATATGGCTCTTTTAGATCGAGTCTACAGCTTGACGTTTATAGTATTCCTCCTTGTTCAGCACCTGGGCCCCACATTTTAGCTACACAACACAAATCAAAAAAAGGTCACGGAGTGTTTCTATTTGCATTCGTAACTTGATGATTTGATTAATGTGATTTGAAGCCACAATATTCAGTTTTTTAGTATTCAGATACACATATCAGCTACCAAGAACTACAAAACTACTTAATTACCAATCCTTTAATCTAAGCTGAAGAGACTTTTAGATGCATCTCACAAACCGTCCCTTCTTTGTTTTGCAAGATGTCATATTTGTCGTTTTATGCATTAATTTTTCAGATAACTGAAAGAGTAGAGAAAGAGTAAATTACAGAAATCTTTCTTGTGGTTTAGTAAAAATACAGAAATCATCACTTGCCAATATAAATAGTTCTTCAATGCACTTGTTGAATTCGCTGTTGGTAGCAAAAGATGAGCAGTTAGGGACGAAAACTGAAAACAAACACTACATTTAAGGATCAGTTATGCAAAATTGTATCAGCGAGGGACACAGGAATGAATTCTGTAATTTCTCATAACCAAAATTTGTTAAACGCTTGAAACAACTACTGTACAACAACTATAGGCGTAATAAAAAAAGTCTTTCATCACTCTCTCTCTTTATTCATCCCATCATTCCCGAATATTTCGCACCTCCTAAAATCACAATAATCGCTCAATTTCTTCTCCAAATCGTAATGAATTTTAATTCTGCAAGCACCTAATCAATTCGTCTTATCATTTCGCACACAATGATGTGATCTAATTTGATTCTCATTAAAAATTGAGTAAACCCCCAAAGTTGAAGATTTTGGCGCCAAATCCTAATTTTAGAATTTCTTAACAGTTTTGCACAATAATTTTTTTTTTTTTTACTATTTTGAGTAGTATAAAGCATTTTAGTGTGTGAAAAATTTATTGTGTACAACTGATAAACAATCTGAAATAAAGAAATTTATTGTGGATGAAAAATTGTTAGTATGTGCAGTTTTGGAAACCAGAAAACTGGGGATAGTATTTTTGGATCCTGTAATTGGATATCAAACATGAACCAATATGACAAGGAGTGTAGAATAATGATTGGTTGGCACAGTGATGAAGTGAATGTGTCTATTGTGCATAGTGCCAAACGGAGTTGTAAATATAACTTGACTCAAGTTAAGGAATTATGAGCCATTGGATTTGATCAAAAGAACTTCTTATGATTTGAGCCATTGGATCTCATAATTAGCCAACTTGAGTCAAGTTGTGTCATACAACTTGAGAGGATCCCTCTCCGTGCCAAACAGTCTATGTAGTGCTGTTTAGGGAGAAACTTAAAGAGGTTCAAATCAAAATTGATAAGACCCTAATGATGTAAAGCTCAGAAAGGAAGAATGTGATGCTCTGAAAGAGTATGTAGATGCTTTAAAGGATGAGGAACAACTGTTATATCAGACTGAAAGAGTATGTAGATGCTTTAAAGGATGAGGAACAACTGTTATATCAGAAAGCTAAGGTAAAATGGTTAAGCTTTGGTGACAGAAACAATGCTTTTTTCCACAGAACTGTCAAATGCAGACAACACAAGAACAGAATTGTAGCTATTAAAGATGAAGAGGGAAATAGATATGAAGGGAGTGCAGTTGCTGAACAATTTGTTAATCATTTTCTAAAATTCTTGGGAGTGGCTAATCCTGTGGATAGGATTGATGACATTAAAGACCTCTTGGTGAACAAAGTGACTGATATAGAAGCTAATGAAATGGTGAGGAATGTTAGTGATGAGGAAATAAAGAAGGCTATATTCCAAATTGACGATAACCAAGCTGCTGGACCTGATGGTTTTTTCTATAAATTTTATAAAAAAGCATGGGGTATAATTGGAAAAGATGTATGTTGTGCAGTTAGAGAGTTTTTTTGAGACTGGCAAGCTATTGAAGGAAATTAATTCTACAATGATCACTCTTGTTCCTAAGAACAATTCTCCCTCAAAAGTATCTAAGTACAGACCCGTTGCTTTTTGCAATGTACTGTAATAATGTATAAGTAAGATAATAACAGATAGAATGAAAGGATCTCTCGATAATCTGGTTAGCATGAACGAGAGTGCCTTTATACCTAATAGACACATACAAGATAATATCCTTTTGGCTCAAGAACTTTTCAAAGGTTATGACAATAAGAATGGTCCCAAGAGAGTTGCCTTGAAAATTGATATTCAAAAGGCATATGACACAGTGAATTGGGAGTTTTTGGAAGGCATTCTGAGGGGTTTTCATTTTCATGATAGAATGGTGGAGTGGATAATGAAGTGTGTTACTTCTACTACATTCTATGTGTGCATTAATGGTGAAAGTGCTGGATATTTCAAGGGTGGGAGGGGCTTGAGATAGGGTGATCCTGTTTCTCCATACCTATTTACCCTTGTAATGGAAGTTTTGAATCTAATTGAGAAACAAAAAGTGGAAGAAAGTCAAAACTTCAACTACCATGTTGGATGCAAGAAACTCAAAATCACACATGTGTTCTTTGCTGTTGATTTATTGATGTTTTGTTATGGTGATAAAGAATCAGTCAAAGTATACAAAGATGCTATAGAGGAGTTTGGCTCAGGTTTGATTCCTAATTTTAACAAGAGTACAGTCATATTTGGGAGTGTGAATGAAGAGGATGAGAAGCATTCTAGAAGTGGTTCCATTTAGAGTTGAAAAGCTTCTTGCAAGGTATTTAGGAGTACCTCTAATTACTAAGAGGTTTGGTGTTAAAGATTGCAAGATATTGACTCATAAGATTAAAGCTAGGATTGATAACTGGAAAAACAAGTGCCTGACTTATGTTGGGAGATTGCAACTTGTAGCTTCAGTTTTAGAGTCAATACATGTGTATTGGGCTTCTGTATATCTCCTACCAATCACTGTGATTGTAAGACATTAACAGGCTTCTTAATAATTTCTTGTGGAACCATGGAAATACTTCTAAAGGCAAAGCAAAAGTGGCATGGAGTCAGTTATGTAAGCCTAAATAGTATGGGGGATTAGGATTGAAAGACTTATGTACTTGGAACAAGGCTATGATAATCAAGCACCTGTGGCACATTGCAATGGACAAAAACACTCTTTGGGTTAAATGGGTAAATACATATAAATTGAGGAGGTGAAGGATATGGGCTATTAATGAGGACAAAACAGATAGTTGGGGGTGGAAGAATATTCTGAAACAAAGACAGGATGTAAGGAGACATATGGTAATTGTGATAGGTAATGGAAGGACAACATCTTTATGGTTTGAAAATTGGAGCAATATTAGAGTATTAAGCAATTTTGTATCGTATAGAGATACTAGCTTAGAGACCCGTTGACACCGGGTTATTTTTTAAAGAAATAGATAAATGAGATGATAATAAAAGTAATAACGTAAATTTGTTAAATTTAAAATATCTGTGGGTCACAATCGATTGACAACCATCGCGTTGCCAATCTAAAATAGATTGACTCGAACATAAAATGATGTGTGATTTTAATGATCAATTGAGTTGCTAACAAACCTTGTAACATTAAAAATAATGAACCATAGTATAATATAACGTGATTACACCAATGATACATACATGATACAACATGAACCTTGTTCAAAGACCTTCAAGTACTTCTTTATAAACGACATTTGTTGTGGTTTTGGAGAGATTACCATCCTGATCACAAACGACAACCTTCAAACCCCGCTTGCTTTTTACTCTTGATACGGCAACGTACATTTGTCCATGTGTGAACACAGGACGAGGCAAGTACAAACCAACTTTAGCAAATAAATAGAATAAAATCACAACTACTTACACAAAAACTACACTATAAAGTTATACACAAATACATATCATAAATAAAAAATACAATCACAAATACTCCGTACTTCAATAGGCTAAAACAAATATAATCAAGGATCCATGGGCTAAGCACTGTTTATTCAAAATGAAACAACAGGTAACAAATTCCATTAAAAAAAAATCCTTACTGCAACCCTTAAATGGTTTGCGTTTCAAACTCCTTTTGTTAGTCTCTCGGCTTAGCAAAACGCATCTTCAACAACTCATATAGGCCAAGAAATTGTTCCTGAATTTGTTTCCATCTCAGGTTGGTCCGATATCTAATAATTGCGGATGTTGGCTCAGTAGCTGCAAAGCATCATCGCCATAAAAAAAATCAAAAACAACTATATGGATATAAAAACATATGACCGTGATTTTTTTTCAAAAATAAATTAAAACATAAACATTCAAAAATATATGAATGTAACCTCCCCAAATTTATTTCCAAAAATTCAAAAAATTATACAATTATTAGAAATATAAACCGGTATAAAAATAAATTCAAACAACCAAAAAAAACACACATAAATCCATAGAACGCATTAAAATACCTATACTATTTTATTAATTTCTGATTGAAGGTCACATGTAATTATTAATTTCTGCTCATTTGCCTATCTGATTGAACACATTAAAATACCTATACGCACGACTTCTGTTGCATTCCTAACTCAAACTGCTACTCTTAGTTATTTTCTCTGTGGAATGGATCTCATACAATATGATATCCTGATGTAATAAATTTGAGGACTCAAACTAAAGTATCATGAAGATAATCAAACAAATAATAGTCATATATAATGTGTTCACATTGTTAACTTCGTTTAACCTCATTATTGAAAGTATTACTTCTTTTTAGAGGCTTCAACTTCACCTCAGTCTGACTCAACGCTATTTTTCAACTCATGTTTATTAGAATATATTGATATTGATATTGATAAATATTGGACAGAAACCAAAATCCTCAATGGGTGATTTTTCAACCCATTTGATCTTTACCCGAATCAACAAACTGTATAGTTTAAATATAAGAGTTAATGTCAAGATAGGAGGTCACAATGCATAAAGGTGACTTAACTACTAAATTTTTAGTGTGGGGGGTCCTATTTCGATATAAGGTGTCGTAGCATGAGCTGTTACTTGGGTTGTAACTGACATATCTCATGTATACTTTGAGTATATATTAAAAATATTGCAAGGATCATGGTAGTTTACATACAACATAAACTGAATATAAGAAGTGTTCAAGGTCAACCCAAGTACCCATTAACCCATACCAATAACTACTCACTATGACCCAAGGCCAAACCTCCTTTGATACACTCACTTTTTAGCAAAAATAAAAAGCACATATTTATTCTTTTAAATAAAACATAAATAATAGGGGTGTTTGGATAAGATGACTTACTGGGCTTATGGATTTATTTGAATTTAATAAAGCTCAAAAGCAAAAGCTAAAAAAAATAAAAAAAATTATAAGATTATTAAGTTGAGTTGACGAACTTGTATAAGAAATTAGCTCAAGTTGATAAGCTAATTAGCAAAATACAAAATTCAGAGCGTACGAGCTTTTTCAATTCAAATAAGCTCATAAGCTCAAAAATAAGATAATCCAAACACCTCTTGAAGTGACTATTCACAAGAAATGGGTCGAGATTGCCTCTGAAATGAAAAAAAACTCGTAAACAGTAAGTTATGCACTTACATTGCCATATCTGCAAGTAGAATACATTATTACAATAGCCTAACATAAAAGTATTCTCATATGCTCATACACCAGAAATTCACTTCCTTAGTTAGTTGTTTCTTTAGTCATTAGTGTAAATAGAAAATACCAAAGCAACAACACAGCATTGTTAACTAATGGCAAAAAGGGATCATATTAGCCTTAGTTACTTAATATATTACTACTCAATCTTATAACATGCATAAGTGCTAAAGTGTTGATTAATGGTTATACTAAATGCATTGTAATATTTAGTTAAATGTCAACCTATAAGCCTAAAGTTCAAAGTTCACTCACCTGTGGATGTTTTAATCGAGATAGCATTTTGGTACCTTCTAAGTTGTATGTTCTCTTCCACTTTCATTGTGAAAACTGAAAATGAAAAGAAAGAAAATGTCAGTTGTGGTTATCCCATTGTAACTTACCAGAAAATAGATAAACATTGACCCTGAATACCAATAACATAGCTCAGAGCACATATCTTGAAGAACAAAGACCATAACTTTAGTAAGCTCACTCATTTGAAAACTTCATGGGTAGTCAAAATGTGTTTATCGCATGTAAAATTAGTTAATCATTTCATATGCACTTGAATTCATATGCACTTGACCCGTTTGACCTATTAACTACTGAATTTAGAAACAAAAGAAATAAACAGTTTACCTTGGTTTACACCAGTTACCTCAATTGTTTCGAGTCATGATTGTCACGTCATAACCTATAAGAAGTAGAGCCTACACATTTATAAACCATGATACTAAGTACATCATAAACCAGATTTTGCCTTTAGTTATTACATTAAAAGAAAAAATCAAGACGTATCTTTTGACTTTAGCAAATAAATAGATAAAATCAGTAGACGTATCTTTTGACTTTAGAAAATAGATAAATGAATCTTCTTCTTTTCTTTAAGTTTTTTGCATAGAGAAAAATCAACATCTTCCAACATGACATCAACATCTTCCTGTTTTCAATTTCAAAATCTCAAAATAGTAGGGAATTAATGAAAATCCTAATATTACTTTTTTACACTCAAGTTCATGAGAAACATACTAATTGGTCTCATATAACTGGTTATGCGTTTGTATATGACTGGTGGGATATGGGATAGTGGAAATGTGGCATTGGTATGTCAGGTCCTTTGTGGTACTTGATCCTATGTTTTAGGATATTGTATCTTGTCTCTTGTATGGTTCAGTTATAAGCACAATGTTGTGATCTTAACTGAGAATAGATTATGACGTGATCTTAACTGAGAATAGATTATAACATTTTCAATATAATCATTCAATTCTTTGATATGACCAATGCAATCCACATACCCTAACCCATACCTGAACCTTTAAGATGTCTAAAACTAATCACAAACATGACATCATGACGAAGACGATTAACTTAACCTAAAATCACTATTCCATAGGCTATTGTAAAATACCTCATCAATGATTGGTAAAGTCTAACTGAAATTTAGTGCTACTTGTTCTTTTAGGAAGATTATAACATCATAGCATGCAGCATAAACATATATAATAACATATACCACTAAGTTGAATTTTGCACATACACGAAATATGGTTCATTGGGTTGTATTCATTGGGTTGTATTCAGGTAAAGATCTAAAACCGTACATACCTTGAGATCACCAATTTTGCGCATGATTAATCAAGAAGAATTTTAATTGGTTCATTGGGTTGTATTCAGGTAAAGATCTAAAACCGTACATACCTTGAGATCACCAATTTCTTAAAAAGTACTCCATAATGAAAAGCTTAAAACTGAAATCAAATCCAGTGGAAACTTGGGTTGGGTAACAGATGTCACATATTTGTTTTACTTCATATAAGGTCATTAAAATTCTTTTCAAACATTTCATCAAACACCTTTCCTTTTTTAAATCACACTCATATTCATAACCACACTCATACTCATAATCAATGGAAAATTTAGATATACTACATTTAACCAAGCTCATATTCATAAACAATGGAACATTTAGAAGTAACAAATTAACACATCAAACTAAACAAAAGAAGATAAATTAATACTTACAAAATTTTAGACGCGGTAATTGAATTTAACCTGCATAATCAAAAAAAGAAAATTATCATACAACTAATTTTCATCCAATTCTTTTTTAGGATTTTACCACAACACAATTGAATTGAATTTAATCAAATCAAATATGATAAACTGAATCAAAACAAAAAAAAAACATATCAAAATACCTGTACGATGTTATTCAAATCAAAAACATATAGTTGAATCGAGATTTGTGAATATGTGTTTTGGAGTGGAGGTGTTTTTATAATGAGATAAGTTATGTGTTTTGAATTTGAATGAATTTGTATAGTAGAAGGAAGGAAGTTAGAAAAGATTAATGGTGACATTAATTGGTGAATGAAGAAGAATCGTATGGGAGAGTTGAGAATCTCAGAATCGTAAGTGAGACGTAGCACAGTGAAAACAGGCAGTAGTTTTTTCGCGTTTACCTCATCCAATTTCACTTTGAAGGCATACCTCTTGCCAACCAAATTAGTGATTTCTGATGGGAAGCATTCTACATGATAACAATAATTTTGTGACAAACATTAACGCTTATTAACCTTAAACTTTACAATTTCAGTACCTCAAATATTCTACATACCTTTGCATCCCTACTTTTCACAAAGCTTAAACGCAGATGTACTATACCAACCATTGCATTCACTTCTTCATTAAAGAGAGACAAAGATATTGTCCTTGATTCATCCTGAACCCCAAATTTGAAGTCGATATATAAACAGAACATAGAATTAAAATATTTATAAGATGCCTTGAAATCTAAACACACATCGAATTAAGAAATTTGAAAACTGCTTAATACCTTATTTATGCTGGTAACAATCATGTCACACTTCGTGCATCTCCACTCATTAGCTGGTTGATATCCAAACTTACTTTTTGTTTCGTTCTCAAGATCAACAAACTGACTTTCCTTTACAACTTTTTTGTTGCACTTCCTGCAACCGAGGTACCACAAGCCTTCCTCCTCATGAATCGCATTTACAGTTCCAACGATAACGCTTGGTTTACCCTGCAAATTCACAAATTCCCATATTTAGTTTATGACAGCAGTTTATGATATCGTAAACTTGTGTAGAGATCAATTACTTAACCTGGTCAACATCAAGAAGCTCCACAATGTTTTTTATCTTCCGCTTGTTCATAAATTCATCTCTTGTGTAGTGTTTTTCATTCCCTGAAATACGGGATGTTGTATTTTCAGATTTCTGACCATCTTGATTAGAGAACAGCCTGATAAATAGTCACAATAAGTAGTTATTAACTGTTAAATGATGTCAGATATATGACAGAGACTAAAAGGTATAAATTTTTTATTTCAACCTAATTTATCCCCAACTTTTCGACCATCAATAACTCCTCATTCTCGATACATTCACTGCCGTCGAAAAGGAAAGGCTTGGTTCCATTATATCCATTCTCGACACCCACTTTGCCTATTTAAAGAAATTTTTAATAAGATAAAAGAACATAAAACATACATCAATGTATTGTATAAAAAAGAATAAAGTTACCATCCCAAATCTTCATCATGCCCAACTGCAAAATCAAAATGATTTTTCCATGGTTCGAGCAGGCACCGAGAAAATCACTAAACTGCTGTGCATATGAACTCCACAAAGTGGATCTCATTTAATTACCCTTGCAAATATCCGAAGATCAAAATTATAGATATCATCATTTATACTACTAACCAAACAAAAAAAATTTAGGATACGGACTGCGAATCGGTCAGTAGTAAGGGCTTTTTCTTCCCTGATTAGCCATTTTTATCGTAATTGTTGAGATCCTCACAAGAAACGACATGTCCGATAACATCTATAAAATTAAAAACCAATGCATAACATTAGATTAATTATGATAACTACAAATATCATATTATGATAACTACAAAGATGTAAAGATCATGTACCAAAATGACCATCTTGTTCCTGCTGCAAATTAATTATTGTTCATTAATCTCTAAAATCAAACCCATAAACCGAACGGTGTTGGCCAGTTGCATACGATAAGCATTTTACCCAATCACTTCCCCAATTTTCCCCAAATACTAAAATTATTAGGGTTTCATACAAAATACATTATAATTCGAATTAATTAGGGCTTTAATAATTTATTAACATATTATAATTAATCAGCAAAAAAGAACATACGCAACAAACAATTCGAAACGAAATTGAAACAAAATTGAAACGAAAATGGGAAAAAGGAGATAACTTACAGATTTAAAAAATAACAAAATCAAAATGGGCTGGCAAATCAACATCTCTATCAATCGGTTTACAAAAATAGTTGACACCGAAACGTAAGGATGAAGTGATTGTTTTGATTTTCATCATCAAATGATTTTATTTGATATATGGAGCGTGTTTTGATTTATGGAAGTGATTGTTTGATAAGAGGAACCCTGTTACAGTTAAGGGTATATTGGAGGTGTATATGGAGCGTGTAGAGAGAGAGAGAGGGACAATTATCTTTTAAAAAAAATAGGGATTGAATGTGTTTAATATTTTACAAAAACCTACTGCAATTTTCACTTGTACTTGGAAGCTAAATAAGGTATTACATTAATTGAATTTTTAATGCAATGTGCTTAGAAGAGCTTGTACAAAAGCTTATTTTATTAGATAAAATAAAATAAAATAGATATATGATGCAAGGCTTGCAGGTGATTTAAATGTCCATGATTTGGTGGTGAATAACAATTGGAATTGGCCTTTAGAATGGAATGTAAGATTCCCTATGATTACTTAGTTACAAGATCCTACTTTGGATGAGTCCAGAAGTGATAATTTGATGTGGAAAAAGATGAATTGGCAATTGAGTAATTTCTCTGTAAAGCAAGCATGTGGGGACTTAATCAATGAAACTGAGAAAGCTACATGGTATAAGGTGATTTGGTTCTCTCAGAACATTCCTAAACATGCCTTTGTCATTTGGTTAGCAGTGCAAAAAAGACTTACGACACATGATAGACTAAAGAATTGGGGTTCATATGATATGATGGTATGCTCACTATGCCACCATGATCTAGACTCTCATACACATCTATTCTTCAAATGTGAATGTGCTAAATCCTTTTGGGACAGAGTTTTGGGTAGGTTGGGAATGAGATGTGATACTGACAACTCGAATGAGATTGTAAGCTAGTTTGCCAATCAATCCCATGGTAACAACATTGATAGTATTGTTTACATGCTTGGATTGGCTGCTAGTGTATACTTGATATGGCAAGAAAGAAATTTTAGGATGTTTAAAGATGAAAGAAGAGGTGTGGAAGAACTTTATAAAGTTTTTGAAGAAATCATGAGACTTAGATTGTTAAGCCTGAAAACAAAGCCTTCAAAGGATTGTGTATGCTACTCAGTCAAGGGGGAATATCAAGATGAACATTGTATCAAAGACTGTACTGATGGGCAAAGAAGTATTGCTCACTGAGGATTCTACAAAAACAATTCTTGAGCAATAAAGGGGTGTTTTGATATGAGAATAACAGTTTCTCAGGAAGTAATTGGATGTATTATAGAGTGTTTGGGACAGTAGTTGATTTTCATGTGTATGCTGCAATTCTGGTTTTATTACCTTATAGAGCTTTTCATAAGCTTTTTGTAAACTCTGTATTGATAAGTTCATCACATAAGACGGCCCTTTACCTTGGACCATTGAATACTTGGTTTTATAAGATCAAGCTAATCTGTTCTATGCCTTGGTGGAGGTAATTGCATATTAGTATTCTTCAAGTAATTCTAAGTATAAAATGGTTCATAAAGTGGGTTTCCTTAATGTGAAGGGTAGAATGAACTTGTAGGGTGGTACATGGGATGATTGGAATAGTGAGGGATGCAAGATGACCCTACTTGGTCCTTTTAGTGTACCATCAAGGGGGCATGTAGATTCTCACTCAAGGTGAGTGTTTCTAGGAAATCGAAGCCTTTTGTAGAGAGGAAATTTAGAGTTCCTAGAAAAGCCCTTGACTGGAATGGTTGGGTTCCTAACGAAGTCATACATCTTCCCTTCCTTTGCTATTGTGGGTGCTGGTTTAATGGCTTTGGTGGGGATGATATGGAAATGTAGTTAGATGGTATGGCCGGTGCCAATAAAAGGTGAATTCAGATGATGTTTGATATCTTCAACAGAGATGCTATGTGAGGAATGTTATCAGAGAATAGTAGTACCAGACTTCCTTCCTTTGCTGCTTTGTTAGTTATAGGATGGTTCGTGTAGTTTTTGTTTTTGTATTTGTATCTAGTTTGGTATGTCAAACCTGTGATTCTTATGCTTATGTTGTAAAGTTTGGAAAGTAATACTCCCTCCGTCCCAAAATATAAGTTCATTTTGAATTTTTTTAAAGTCTTTTTATTCTAACTTTGACCCTAATTATTTGTTTTTGTGTTATATAATACTTGATGCAAAATATATAAATGGATTTGTGCTTTAAATGTATTATCGTTGGTATACATTTTATCGTGTATTATATAATACGAAAAGAAATAATTAAGGTCAAAGTCGAAACATAAAGACTTTGAAAAATAAAAAATTGACTTATATTTTGGGACGGAGGGAGTATATAAAATTCACCTTTTGCAACAAAAAAAAAAAAAAAAAAAAAAAAAAAAAAAAAAAAAAAAAAAAAAACTATAGGCGTAATACACTTGCAAAATGAAAGAAAAACAAAAATAGCAGTTTGACAACAAACCTGACATGGTCAAGTTAATAGTGTAACTCTGAGCACTATGTGCAATCATGTGAAGATGGCCGGTGACTTCTTGCCCGGGCATGACGTATATGAGTTGAGACAAAACACAGCATAGTTGGTACCAGTGAGTCGTAGGTGCACCAGGAGCCGTTGTCAGCCACCTCTGTACCATGTTGTAGGTCAAAACATTTATTGTAGAAACAAAATTATTAAGTCAAAAGTCATAAAACAAACGGGTCAAATGTGTTTAAGGGATAAAAAACAAGTTAAAAGTTGCCAAAAGTAAAAATTTTATGGATTGTACTTGTTTTTCTAATCATACTTAACACTATATATTAAAATGATTATAATCATTCTTTCGACAAAAAACCACCCTGTTTTGATCCATATAAAATAGAATTCCTGTTCATTATTCATAAGAATATAAACTATACCTGCCATTAAATTGAACATCAAACCAACAGGCCAAACCATGTATTCTTCTTCCAACAGAAGCGGTGAATTTCAAAGGAATGTTGATTTCGTACAAGTTCTCTTCCTGAAAATGACATTTATACAACAATTGTGATGTGTATTTTCATTTAGTGACATGAATCAAGAATAAATATCCTTTTTAGGTTATATTAGGATTTTATTATGTTTATGAGTTCGAGTTGTAGGGTTGAGCATGGACGACCCAAAACCGAACCTGACCGACAAAACTGACCGAACCGACAAAAACCGAGCCTACCCGACAGCCTTTCGGCTCGGTCTCAGTTTCATGTTTTTCCTATTTTTGGTTTCGGGTCAGTTCGGTTTGGTTATGTTCGACCCATAACCGACAAAAACACACCTAAACTGAACCGACCGACACAAAACCAAACCGAACCGACCATATTCGGTTCGATTTCGTTTCATGTTTTTCAAGAAATCGGTTCTCGGGTCGGTTTAGTTTTTGTCAGGTCAGATCGGTTTTGAACCTTTGTTCAGCCCTATCGAGTTGTCTCGGCATAATAGCACCTAGATCTTTTAGGCTTTTAGCTATGAGCTTCACGTTAGAACATAGTTATCTTTTAAAAGAACATCGTTGAAGTCTTCAAGGAGGATAGAGGGTAACATTATCTACTATGATTATTGTTGGGGTATAGCTCCCAGATCAGGGTAAGATAATCAACTTCAGCAGAAATATGCAACTGTTCAGTAGAAACAAACAAACGGTCAGCAGTAACAAATACCACTTGGTGGTTACCGGATATCACTTTGAATCGTGTGATCACTTTCCAAAGTAAACTATTCGACCCTAATGCCTGGATATCATGAATATCTACTTGGGATAAGACAAAATGCAGTTAGAGAATTAGGCACAATTCTATAACCCTTGCGCTAATAAGTGTTTTCGTTTTTGTGTGTCCATCATGCATAATCAGATCTCCTATTTATAGGAGGTTACTCTTAGCTAGTCAAATGGAATTATGAGTATTAATCGGCCCATTAATAGCCTCATAATTATCCCCATTATAGCCGTTAGTGGTTACATGACCAATTAAACGTGGTCATTAAGTAGTTGTAACTGCCATTTACCAGTACTTTAACACTAGCACTACCAATACAAACCACTACAAGAGTCAGGGTGTTCATGGACCTTATGGGTGTACACTCCGTACCTCCTAACCCATTACAAGGTGTGAACTAATCCCACAAGTGCACTAAATTTTCCAACAATCCTCCCCAAATTTAGTTCACTTCCTTTGCATGAAAATAAACATCAAACAAAACATGTGCATAAATGAAAATGTCCTGAGGATTAAATTTTCATCTTAGTAAATTACACATTTCAAATATTCGAGAATCAGGGTGTTCTAAGAATTGAACCCTTCAACCCATTTGAATACCTGAAGATAAAATACACACAAGTTTTCAAACACTTAAAAGCTCCTGACACTATACGAGCCATGTGTCCATATCCAAATTCATAAATGTTGTAAAAGCTAAAAGTCCAAAGCTTCCTGAAGCGGCAAAACTTCAACATTTACATAGGTGGTTCCTCTTTATTCATGCTCCTGCCAAGCACTTTCTCAAAGAAAATTAACCAATAAGAAGTAAAGACTTCATCCTCCTTTCAACAGGTTCTGAGCACAACCTTGGGATGTAAATAAAACAGGTGCTCCAGTCCACTGAATGTTCAGCTTTCCACATTGAACTCAGCTCCTAAGTTTCCTCATGAGGGAGTTGGGTGTCCTAGCATTCAGTGACTAAGTTGGACTTAAACCCATCCCTTTAGCAGACTTTATAACCAAATCTCTAGCCAGACCCTTCATCAAGTGATCAGCTAAGTTCTGTTGAGATCTCACAAACTCTATATATACCACCCCATTCATGATAAGCTTACGAATCATGCTATGTCTGACACCTAAGTGTCTAGACTTACCATTGTACATCTGGCTATAAGCCTTAGCCAATGTAGCTGCACTATCACACCGGATAAAAATAGGTGCTATAGGTTTAGGCCACAATGGAATCTCAAGGAGCAAGTTTTTCAACCATTCAGCTTCTTTACCAGCAGCTGCTAAAGCCACAAATTCAGATTCTATTGTTGAACTGGTGATGCAAGTTTGTTTCTTGGATGCCCAAGAAATTGCACCTCCACCAAGTAGGAATACCCAGCCACTGGTAGACGAATTGTCTTCAGTGTTACTGATTCAACTTGCATCAGTGTATCCTTCCAACACTGATAGGTAACCAGTATATGAGAGACTATAATCCATAGTTCTCTTCAAATACTTCAGTACCTTTTGAACTGCTTGCCAGTGATAAGCACTAGGATTACTAGTATACCTGCTCAATTTTCCCACTTCAAAACCAATATCAGGTCTTGTACAAGTCATGGCATACATCAGGCATCCAATTACCCTAGAATACTCAAGTTGAGATACAGCCTTGCCATGATTAGGCATCAGCTTCTCACAAGTATCCATAGGTGTACTCACTGGAGTACAATCAAAGTAATTGAATTTCCTCAGTACCTTCTCAATATAATGAGACTGAGAGATAGAAATTCTTTTACTTTCATGTTTAATCCTTATACCAAGGATAACATCAGCCTCCCCCATGTCCTTCATGGAGAACCTTGATGACAAAAATTCCTTTGTCAGGTCAACCTGATTTTGGTCAGTGCCAAAGATCAACATGTCATCAACATATAGACAAATGATGACTCCTTTACCAGAATCATCAAATTTGCTATACACACATTTGTCAGCTTGGTTAAGAACATAACCACTAGACAAAAGCACTTCATCAAATTTTTGATGCCATTGCTTAGGTGCCTGCTTAAGTCCATAAAGAGACTTAATCAGTTTACACACCTTGTTTTCATTGCCAGGCATGATGAAGCCCTGAGGTTGGTTCATATAAACCTCTTCATCCAATTCACCATTCAAGAAAGCTGTCTTCACATCCATCTAATGAATAATCAGATTGTGAATAGATGTCATAGCAATCAGCAGTCTTATGGTACTGATACGAGCCACAGGGGCATAAGTATCAAAATAGTCTATCCCTGACTTTTGTTTAAAGCCCTGAATAACTAATCTGGCCTTGAACTTTTCAATAGTTCCATCTACCTTCATTTTCTTTTTGAAAATCCATTTGCAACCTAGAGGTTTGCAACCAGGAGGTAGATCAACCAACACCCAAGTGTTGTTCCCCATGATGGAATCCATCTCATCATTGATTGCTTCTTTCCAGAAAGCAATATCCTGGGACTTCATTGATTCTTCAAATGTCTTGGGATCATCCTCAACAATGAAACAATAGGAGTATTGGTCTGAGACCTCATCCCTTGTTCCTTCAACTAAGTATAGTTGAAACTCAGGTCCAAATGACTTTGGAGTCCTGACCCTTTTGCTCTTTCTAAGCACAGGTTCAGGTTGTTGAACCACAACCTCATCAGGGACCACTGATGGTTCATCATCAGGGACCTCTGATACACCAGTGTCATGAGTTCCATTAGGAATCCTCTTACTTGGTCTAGGGACTGATGAGAATCTATTCTCATCAAAAGTTGCATCCCTTGATTCAATTATAGAGTTAACTGAACATATTCATTAGGTTCAATAACATAGAACCTATAAGCCTTGGAATGCTCAGCATATCCAACAAAGATGCAGTCAATGCCTCTTTCACCCAAAGTATTTTGCTTTGGATCAGGGAGTCTTACAACAGCCCTACAACCCCAGACCCTGAGATAGTTCAGGTTGGGTTTCCTTTTAGTCCAGAGTTCATAAGGGGTAACCTTGTTCCTTTTGTTGGGAACACTATTTAATAAATAGAAAGCTGTTAACATAGCTTCACCCCAGAACCCTTGACTCAGTCCTGAATAGGACAACATGGAATTAACCATCTCCTTCAGCACCCTGTTTTTCCTTTCAGAAATATCATTTTGCTGAGGAGTATAAGGGGCAGTCGTTTCATGGATTATACCAACAGACTGAAAATACAGAGTATCCATGTACTCATCTCCCCTATCAGTCCTTAATCTCCTAATCAAAGACCCAAGTTGTAATTCAACTTCAGTTTTAAACACTTTGAATTTATCTAATGCTGCATGCTTAGAATGTAACAAATAAACATAACAAAACCTAGAAGCATCATCAATAAATGTCACAAAGTACTTCTTGTTCCCCAAAGAGGGAGTGGCATGCAAATCACACAGATCACTGTGAATAAGCTCCAAGAGATTAGTCTCACGACTAACACCCTGAAAAGGTTTCTTGGTAATCTTGGTCAATATGCAAGTTTTACACTTTTCAGTGTCCATGTCAAAGGCTGGGATCAACCCATCCTTAGACATATCTTGCAACCTTTTATAATG